>JAPKLW010000007.1:584201-627928 GCA_026898455.1 Plectranthus barbatus | reverse complement strand
TTGCGCTGGCACAATCTAAGTCTACCAATATGTCTGATGTTAACTCTTGGAATCTCCCATGACTGGTGGCTTCACCGCTGGTGAATAGTGTCAGTGAGAACACGTATTCTGCTGGTAGGATTTGTCAGCCGCCTGCTGGTGAAATCCTTCCCAACTGGTGAACAGTAACCAGTCATTAGCTCTTCTCATGCTGGTGAACAGTAGCCAGTGGTAAGCGCTTCTCATGCTGGTGAACAGTGTCAGCATGAGTCTTGATCAGCTGCGACTTACAACTCAAAAGACCTAAACAGGACTTTACATTTGAGACTAGAGCTACTCTAGAGACAACTGACGCTGGTAGGACTTAGGATTTGATCCACCAAAACACCAAAAACTATGATCTATGCTAGAAAAGCTACTGGGGGAGGAAACCTTAGAAAGTTTTCCCAACAATGTTTCTGTTACAAATGCCAATGACGTACCTTGTCCAACCCACTTGGTCAGACAATCCTTCTTCCAGTGACCAATTTTGCCACAACGGAAACACTTGCCCTTCTTCCCCGGTGTCACAGTCTTCTTTTTCCCAGAACTTTTGCTTCCAAAGGCTGTCTTCTTGAATTTCTTTCCAATCACCCCTTTAGCACCTTTCGATGAAGCATGGCGACTACCAGAAGAAACCAAGACTGCCTTTTCAAGTTGCATGACTGATTCAGCCGCCATGAGGTCACTAAGTAACTCATTGAGAGTGTACTCCTTTTTACTCGTGATAACATTCAGTCTAAAGTTCTCAAAAGACTTCGGAAGTGAGTTGAGTATGATATCGACCTGGGCTTCCCCGTCAATACCTCCTCTATGCAACGTCAGTTCATCCATGAGGTGAGTCATGGAAACAACGTGCTCCCTCACTGAGCTACTATCAGTCATTTTACAACTCACGATCTCTCTCATGAGCTTAAATCTGACAGCTCTATCCGATTCCCCATAAGTAATTGTGAGACTATCCATAATCTCAGCTGCTTTGTCATAGTGCTGATGTTGTTGCTAGAGCACCTTAGACATAGTGGTCATCATGTAGCACTTTACTACATTATTAGACTTGACCCACTTGTCATAGAGGTTCCGCTCCACATCAGTTGTCTCAGCAGTGGGGATAGTTGGACACGGAGTGTTAAGAACATATTGATGTTCCTCTGCAACTAGGATATAATCCAAGTTGCGCTTCCATTCCAGGAAATTCGGACCAGTTAATTGATTTTGTGCCAAGATATTTATGACATTATTCATAAACATATCTAAAAACAATAATTGATTAAAGTAAGTACATACATGCGGATCATTGAAACAAATATGCATTGTAACCTTTTCATAAACCAATACAATTGTTTCCCACAATTGCCTAGGTGCATCTACTGCAAGCTCCTTTCGAAGACGTTTACAGCAGACCACCTAACCAGACTGCTCTTTGAAGTTCCAGTCTTTAATTTCAATCCATGTCAGGTATTCGCCGGCAAATGAAATTAATAATCGGAGATAAAACTAAGACCATGTTCAACCTATATGAGCAGGGACATCATTCATGAGTTAGTACTCAGGCAACATCTAAGCATTTGACCACAATTCTAACTTCGGAAGTTAAAGGACGATTTGTCATATGTACTAGACTCATGACACATGCCTCTTACAACCTTTGTTATCTCATTTAAAACAATTCTAGAGAACTTATGAACAATTAAAATAAGCAGGCTACGGTCGTGTAGACATCTACTCACTTCATTGTCCACTTCTCACATGTTTAAATGTTTTATTTAGAAATCTCATCTATTAGAACTTATGAACAAATAAAGTAAGCAGGCTACGGTCGTGTAGACGTCTACTCACTTCACTGCCCACTTCTAATAAGAGACCGCATTGTTGAGGTCTTGTTGATTTTAATTAAAAAATCCTGCTTAGTCTTTTTCTTTCAAAAGGTTCTTATGCGCACATATTATTTTATGATCCATAAATTTTATCACATCTAAAATTCCATCATATTTCCCAACATGATTCCGGAATTTATAGAAATAATTTAATACATAAAATAAATCGCATAAAGCATGCTGTGAACAGTAAATAATAAAGCAGTAACATGCTTTCCTATTATCTACGACATGCTTCAAAATAAATAATAAAATCAGTAGCATGTTTTCCTATTATTTACTAGTGCGCACATAATAAATCACATCATACTAGAAAACAATTAAATAAACAAATGAAATTTCTTGTGGCCCTTTGATGCAATTACATGGGAAATAAAATTAAATCTACCTATTACAATGATTTAATTTAATACAGATCTTCAAATGGGCTCCCACTCTTTAACTTGAAATCTGCAATTTTGGGCTGGAATAAAAATATAGCAATTTGGGCTTCAAATTAGGGTTTCAGACCCATAGGGATGAAAACCCTAATTTTCCAGGAGTCGGGCCGCCTCCGGGCCAATCGGCCCGCGCCCAGCCCGCATTGAACCCTAGCCCAGTTAGGGTTTGTGCCGCCGCTGCCTCAGTCCAGCCGCCGTCGCCTCTGTTCTCGCCGCCACAGCTGAGCGCAGCCGTCGCCACCCTCGTCTCGATGTGCGCTAGCCACGCGAGCCCTGCGTGCGCCGCCTGAGTTCGCACCAGACACCAGAAACGACCGCCGTCGCTGCTGCTGGAGACGGCCACCACCGCGCGCGACAGCCACTGCTGCTATTTGTGCGCACGCTGCTGAGCCCCGCCTGCCGCGCACAACCGTCGCATTGCCTTCCACCACCGTACGCGCTTGCGCACGGCCCTTGCTAACCCACAGAGACCCGCACTGGCCGGAGCCGGTGCCACTGCACGCGCAAGGAGGAAGAGTCGCGACCTGTTGCTGCGTGGACAACATCCGCCGCGCGCCACCGCGTGCGACTGCTGCAGGGATCTACCGTGCGCCGCCTGCGCACGGTCGCTGCTTGCCGGCCGCCGGCCACCACCGCCGCGTGCCGCCTGCGTGCGGCTGCTGCTTGCCCTGCCCACCGAAAACTGCAGCTTTACCTTGTCGCTCAACTCTTCGTTCTCGATCAGATTTGGTTTACAGATTGAATAAAAAAATACAAAACAGATCTAGTCTATTACATATTTTCCTATCAATCTAATCGCGGATTTTCTCGCGATTTAAAACAAAACCAAAACAGAGAGGGGCCACGAGAACAAAAACATCCACGACAATTTTAAATCCATCCATGAACATACATATTTATTTAATCACAATTTATTCAGGATAGAGCCTAAGAACTAGAACGTGGCTCTGATACCAATTGTAGGATTCGAGTCTACAATAGACAACACGAATTGCCACTTTAATTTGCCAATGATCATTCTTAGGACATCGAAAATAAATATAAATTAAATAAATCAGGCGAACCTAAGCATGCTCCTACAAAATTAATTGCAAAGGGATGGATCTACGGAATACCTTAACTCCAGCGATTGATCTACAAATCTAGATTGATGACGGAAACTTGTTCCAACAGATCTGATCTTCTGATCTGTTCCCTTGCTCGATTCGGAAATCTGGTGAGGATACGCTACCGGATCTACAACTGCCCACTCTCTCTCAATCTCTCTAGGGTTTCTGATTTTGAAACTTCAAACTTATGTGGGAAAATGAGAGATTTATCTATTTATATAGATCTGGAGAATGAACTATTAGGGTTTAACAAACCCTAATGGGCTCTGAGCAATGTTGGGCCAGACCAGGGATCAAATGCAAATAATAAAGTGGGTCTCCTATTAATTAATTTCATGTTCAACCCAGAACATAATTAATTAATAAACATTAATTCATGCCACCAGAGAATTAATGTTGACCTACCCCTTAATTACCACGTTATTAGGAACGGGTTGCATTGACTTGGTTAATCCCCATATTTAAGGTTTCAGACATTCATTAATTAATTCAGCGTATGACAATTAGTTGTAATTAATTAATCTCTTATTATTCCTGAGTAGTACCACTCAACCCTTATCGTTTATGCTTGAATCAATGATTCAGCCTGCAGGACTTAGCATAACGAACCTCGTGAGCTTCCCAGGGAATGTCACCATCCTGAAACGGATATGGCTATCTAAATCCAGCCTGAGGAAACCCCACACAAACTGCCATCACCCAAGATGCAGATATACGAGTACATGTAAGACTCTCCACCATAGCAAGTCAAAGTGACAGTCAACCCATGTGTGCCCCTCAGCTTTCAATAGACTTTAGATCCAACCAAGTTACCGAGATCTTTACTCATTCATATGTCAAGTAGAATGGTTCATCTCACTGTTGATCCTATCAATACATTGAGATGTACCGGTCACACAAAGTAGTCAAGATAAACCACTTATGGACTTGTGTGCCGCAACCTAAACCGACAGCCAAACCAGAAACTGTCTCAGTTGTGATAACTGTTTATATCTCGCTAGGTCGAACGATCTATACGATCTTCTGTGATCTCTTACACACCGTATGATCTCCCTATCGACGAGATAACTGGATATGTTTGTTTGCATCGTATGATTGTTAATTCAGACAGGAGTTGTTTATTGCAAGTCATTAATGATTACCAGTATTTCAAACATAACGTTTCCCAATATATCAATCATAATATTTTTATGTATACAATTCCAACAGGGTCTGACGAGGACCTTGGGTCGGGTCTATCACCAACCCCAAACAAATGGATAAGAAAGAAGTCGTTGGAGAGGTGCCACGTCAGTCCAACCAATCCCGAGATTTTCGAGGTCTGTTGCGAGAAATTCGGGGTTGTCGCCGACCATAACCGACCCCGAGATTTTTGGGGTTGGTTCCAAAAAATCCGCGGTCGTTTCTGACCTTGGCTGGGTTTGTTAGGCCCAGGTTTCATGTAACGTGCATTTGCCTTGCGTCTATAAAAGGGAGATTCCAATTAGTTTTTTGAGGAATTCTTTTCACGTTTTATGCTAGCCGAAATACTGTCAAATTACGCTCTCAATAAATACTTTATTTT
Source organism: Plectranthus barbatus (assembly GCA_026898455.1). Taxonomy (NCBI): domain Eukaryota; kingdom Viridiplantae; phylum Streptophyta; class Magnoliopsida; order Lamiales; family Lamiaceae; genus Plectranthus; species Plectranthus barbatus. The sequence goes on along the minus strand of JAPKLW010000007.1, from coordinate 622,920 downwards.
CTCTAATTAATTCTAATTCAATTCGCTGCGTTTGATGTAGGTTTGGTGTTCTACACATTTATTTACTATTGTTTTATGTGTTATTCGCATTTATTTCTCACATTTAATTCCTATTTTATTTTTTTAACCTGATTCTAAGGACTTCAATTTATTTAATTTCGAATCTCAACACCACCAATCATCATGTTGTTGGTCGGTGGCATAACAATGGCACCGTCCTATTTTATTGTTATATTCAAATAAAATACTCTCTCCATCCCAATTTATTAATTCCACTTACCTTTTTGGTCTGTCCCATTTTTTAAAATGGTAAACTTTTTCACACTCATCAATAAAATATTAATTCCACTACGTTCAAAAACATTGATTATCGTGTCATTTCAATTGGGGACTAATAATTAGGGAGGAAGGAAATAATTAGTAATAATTACTTATAAATCATAATAATTATATACTTAACATATTTAACTTTAATCACCGAATTTATTATAGGTTAAAGAGTTTTTTGGGTAGGGTTTTATTTTAAATATATTTATAGATTTATAGATATAGAGAGTTATGATCAAGTGCTAAAATTAAAGTTTGTGCTAAATATGAATGAATCTCAGCCATTGGATTGATAACAACAATGGTTGAAATTAAAACATCAAAAATTAAAAAATTAAGCATAACTTTCGTTCGTACTTAATTGTTGTATAAAGAAAAAAGCATAAAATTTGAAAAAATATTTTAATCTCAACCATTAATTTTTTTTAGATGAATGATATAGATTCATTCCTATTTAGTACAAACAAACTTTTAGCAGGAGATGAACTATCTAGATATAGATATAATTTTTTTTTTACTTTTTTCAATTATTTCCTTAAATTAATTATTGGTTCGAATAAAAGTAAAACTAATCAATGAAGTTAATGAAAAGAAAAACGGGATATGAATAGTTCATTTTGTTGAAACCCCTTTAGCATGTTCAAAGCATTTTCGAGCACATTTTTCAGCAGCCGCCGTTTCTTCTTCCGCTTGGAGCCCGCCGAAAACCCCTTTCTCCGCCGCCTGACTCTCGCCGCTATGTCCACTGCCGTCGTTAAGCGAGTGGGTACGCACAACGGTAGCTTCCACTGCGACGAAGCCCTCGGCTGCTTCATGATACGCCTCACAAAAAAATTTGCCGACGCTCACGTCGTTCGTACGCGCGACCCTCAGGTGATACTATATATAGTGATATGCTCTAAAAAATCACATTCTATGGATTACTTTTGTTTACTGTAAGTTGCGTAGGTAGTGTATTTGATGAAATTCCTGTGTTAGGTTCTTGAAACTCTGGATGCTGTGCTCGATGTGGGTGGGGTTTACGACGCGGCCAAAGACCGATACGATCATCACCAAAAGGGTTTTGAAGAGATTTTTGGGCATGGGTTTAATACTAAGCTCAGTAGTGCTGGTCTTGTTTACAAGGTAGTTTTTTCTTTTCGTCGTCTTTGTAGTTTTATGTGGGCAGTTTTTCTATGTGAAATACAATGCTTTTGTTGTTTGGTTTTTCTCTGTTGCCCCCCACTAGCTAAGATAACAATTTGTACAATAGACAAATATAATTGTTCTCTGAAGTTTTTTACTTGTCATGGATCACCCTTGATTATTTTAGTTTGATTATTGTTCTTTTTGTCCGATCCCAAGATTACTTTTGATACTTGGGATTTAGCTAATGCTTGTGTTTAGGCTTTGTGATGTGGATTAAGTTGAATCTGAAGAGCTAGTAGGAAGTTAAAGAAATAGTTAATAATTGTATCCTTACTTTTTATCCCCTTAAATATGTGCAACTTAGAGTTTTATCGGAAGGATGTCATTTGACATAAATTTAAAGTTAAAAACCAAACCAAGGAAGACTACACAACACCGATGAGAAAAGGTCCTAGCCAAATCCAATCCCTGCCTAGTCCAGTCCAGTTGCCATATTACTTCTAGAAGAACCCACATCAGGGAGTGAAATAGAACATGATTTCTACGAATCTTTCAATGCTGTCCCTATCCTTATTCTTTCCTTTTTTTTTTTTTTTCAAAACTCCTTTCTTTCTACTAGTTCTAATATTTTCTTAATATTTCTGGTATCCTTGTGATCAATACACATATTTATATTTTCAATTGGTTGTTATCTTGTGTGTGTTACTTTTTTCAGGCTAACTTGGTTTGTGTATCTTATTTAGCATTTTGGGAAAGAGATAATTGCTAAGGAGCTTCAAGTTGATGTAGACCATCCAGATGTTCAACGGCTTTTTCTGGCAGTTTATAAGAACTTCATGGAGGTAATCTTTTTTGCCATTTTCAAGCAACTTTTATTGTTCTCTTTCTCAAATTTGAAATAGGTTTTCTGGTAAATGATTGATCATTACTTTATGAATGATGTAGTTATCTCCTTTGAAAAGGTTCGCACTACGTGGAATTGATTAAATCCAATAGCTTCAGATGCATAAGTAGAAGCAGAATTATACAGTTTCAATCTTTTTATTTCAAAGAATCGCCTTCATGTCTTTGGCTGATGCTTGAGTGATATGCATGTATACATTAGTAATTAAGAGTCTCTTTAGATTTCAATCTTTTATTTATATTCGATATAAATTTTTCTTTCCAGTTACTATATTATAAGTTTAGTTGATAGACATCTTTTGTTTTATAATATTTAGTTATGGTTAGAGATAGATTAGGATTTGCTTTACTATCTAATTATGTTTGTCCACTAGTACAAGGAGTGTAAGAAGTCAATGAATTATTATTTTATGCTTTGAAAAATGAAATTATTTTAGCAACCTTCCATTAGAAGTATTTCTTTTATTTTATTATTTGGTCTCTCCACTCTATCAATTTGGTTCCGTCTAAGGATCTCTTTAGAGCTCGTTTTGGATGGATAGAGAAGAGCGTCACATCACTTGAATCTCGCATGGATTCAACAGTTTCTTGCATTGTCACTACCACCGTACCCGCTGTGTTCATAAAATCAATTCCACAGATTCATTGTGGAACTTCCCAGTTTCATCAATGGAATCATGCATCAATGATAAATTGTCAGAGCAGATGAGTACCCTAATTGATTTGTTAATGACTCTGTCATCATGCCACAACCAATTATCTCCAGCGATGTCATCACCAACTCTACCTGTACCATACCTTTTTGCCCACACTATTGCGACTAATGCATTGATCTCATCCATATGTCATAACATACTGATATGAAGATTTAAGATTTGGTGGAAACGGAACAACAAAAACCCAACAATCAATGCTATGCTGACACAGTTAGATGTAGGTGAAGAGGCCACTCATGCGACCCAAAGGAAATGCTTAAAGTACCTAATCTCCTCAATGTCACAGTTTAATATGAACAGTTGATTCTCTTATGCCATCATTGGGGCTTTTCAACTTCTTGTTTCCTTATTTAGTTTAGTTATTTAAATTGTTATTCGGGTTTAAGTGCTGTGCATGAGCTTTTTATTTTAGGTTTTATTATTTAAATGAATTACTGGAGAGTAGAGGGTATCAAGACTTATTAGGATTTTGGTATAGCTGCAGCTGTATTGGTCTTAAGAGAGGATTTTTCTTATTGTTTTCAATAAAGTGTTCTATTCACCTTATCTCTATCAATTGGGTGCGGTGAACGTGGAACAACGAGAAGATGGTGAACACGCGAAGCACGAAATCCTTGCTTGGAACAGATAGAGAAGGTGGTTGAAGAATTGTGTTTTGTTGTACATGTGTTGGAAACAAAACACGATGCAGCAGCAGCAAATCAACAAGCTCCGATGGCCAAAATGGATGATACTTTTGCGAATCTAGGGCTTGGTGGAGTGCCCACACACGATGCTAAGGACGCCCACGCACAATGCTAAGGACACTGAGATAGTGGCAAAACTCTACACCCGTGAGGGAGGTCCAATCCATGAATACGCAACCACAAATGATGGATTTACCTTGTTTAGATAGCTCCAATGCACGAGCATGGGCTTGGTGGAATGCCCACGCACGATGCTAAGGACGCTGAGGATACTGGCGAAACTCTACACCTGTGAGGGAGGTTCAATCCATGAATACGCAGCCACAAATGATGGATTTACCTTGTTTAGATAGCTCCATTGCACGAGCATGGCTGGCGAGGGCTGAAATACTTCTTGGTTTATGAAACACCTTCCAAGCAAAGGATGAAAATCGCATTTATGAAGGAAATCATTCTTCACTGAATTCCGAAGACCATTGTATTAGATCACGATCGTTTGTTATGAGCTCGTTTTGGCAGGAATTGTTCCGTAGCGCACGCACAACATGCACTATATTACCAATGAGCTCCACTTACCACCCGGAGATGGACGGTCTGACAGAAGTTTGAATCATTGCTTGGAGACATATTTGTAATGTTAATCTTCTGAGCTCCAAAGAATTGGAGTAAATGGCTTCCATGGGTTCAGTTTTGTTACTGTACCTTGTTCTGTTCAGCGGCTGGCATCACACCATTTCAAGAAGTATATGGTGGATTTCTTGCCTTGGGGAAATTCAAGTTCAGGCACTGGCCAATTTCCATATATCTTGTGACGCGATTTTGTCTCATCTACGTTTACATTTAGAACAAGCTCAACAAAGGATGGTGCGGGAGGTCAACAAACATAGGCGGTTGGTGCAGTATGAGATGGGGGATGATGTATATTTGAAATTTTGGCCATACTGTCAATCAACTCTTTTTCGTCGACAAAAGGGATATTAGCATCACACTATTTCGGCCCTTTTGAGATTGAATCTCGTGTGGAGACTGTGGCCTATCAACTGTTATTGTCAAGCGCCGCAAGAATTCATTTCATTATTAAATAAGGCTATTGGAAATGTGCAGGTAATGCGGGATCTTCCTGAGGATTTATTGTCAACTAATTTCCCTTGTCAAGCCATAGTATGTGGTCCAACAACTTTCGATGGAAAGAGATGATGAGTAGGTTAAGCAATATCTGATTAAGTGGAAGGGAATGGAGTTGGAAGAGGTTACATGGCTGGATGAAGGGGATGCACAAGGGCAGTTTCCAAATTTCAGCCTTGACGACAAGGCTGTTCCACCGGAGGGAGCTATTGATCGAGCGTCGGCGAATTGGAGGGTATTTATGAGGGGTCCGCGAAATGTGGTTGAACATGAGAATTAGAAGATATTCTAGAAGATTGAGTTTTGAAGTTAATTTAGATAATTAGATAGAGTCGGTTAATTAGATTGATAATGTCTTTGCGATATCTTTTGTTGGAGTGATATCTTTTATAGATATCCTTCTTGATTTATTCTTCATTAATTAGGATTGAGTATTTTCATTCATTATTTATATGAGAGCCTATGAGATTTGTTGGGCATTCGAGAGTTTAGTTTTTCAGGATGCATAGCCGAGTGGAGTAAAGTGGTTCCATCTTTTCGGTTCTATCAATTGGTGCGGTGAATGTGAAATCATGGTGATGACGAGAGGGGATATAGAGAACTGGATGGATCAGTTTGAGAAGACGGTGTGGGCAAATTTGCAAGATCCATACACACTTGGGAAATCAAACATGAAGCATGGATGACAAGCATTGAAGATTTACTTGCGACAAGGAAAATTTGGAAGTGTGGATGCCACACACGCTGGAAATTTAGCTTCTCATGGCGCTGAAAACTTGGCGGCAAACATCTCGCTGGTGGAGCAGGCGACTCCGACGTTTACTCCTCATCCACGGATGGAACTACCTAATTTTGATGTGTCTGATGCACGAGCATGGTTGACATAAGTGGAATAGTATTTCTTGGTTCATGAAACACCCACCATCAAATGTATGAAACTTGTGATGATTGCCATGACTGTCATGACTATGTCATAGTATCAGCAGCAGCGCAGGATCCAGATCTAGGGGATTGAGTGGCTTAAATTAACCGAAGAATTACTCGTTCACTTTGGGGATGCCACGACTCTCAACATTTACTAGTCATTGGCTTCGGTGAAGCAGACTGGGTCTTTGGAAGAGTATATTGCCGCATTTGGAGATTGTGTTGACTGTTGCACAAATCCCCAATTTTTTTGATATTCATTATAGGGGATTTTTCCTAAGCGGGTTGAAAAAGGAGTTAAGAGTCCACATACAAGATGCTATGGTGAAATATTATTCAACAGCAGTGCAGGTGGTGAGGAAATTGGATGGGGCAACTAGACCTCCTTCCACAGCACCACCCCGATCCAAACCAAGAAGCAGGTCGGTGCCCCAATTACAGTGCACACTCATATATGAGCAGCAGCACGAAACCTCCATAACAAACAGCAGGAACCAATAAGCCAAGTCGCCAGGCTCATCGAACTTAAGGAGTTTTTTACTCATGACAGAGGCCGAATATCAGAAACACCTTGCTGCAGGGATGTCTTTTCAGTGCGGCCAAATACCGTTTTTTCGGTATGGCATAAATGGCATACCTTTACCATACCCTTTTTCGGTATACCATACCGTTCCATAATTACATTTATTTTATATTTTTGTTTAATGGGTTGAATTAATTTTTTATTTATTATATTTAATTTCTATTGTTTAAGTATTTATTTAATATATTTTATTTTTTAAAAAGAGGTTAGAATTTTAGTCTTATTATTTACAAAGAATGAAATTTTTAATTAGTATATTAACTATTTTATTTTAAAATAAAAATGAAAATTAATAAAAATAATATTATATTTTCGGTACGGTATATATCGGTATACCGTAAATATTGGGAAATGTATACCGTTATCATACCGAAAATTTTCGGTACGGTATGATACCGTACCAAAAATTACGGTATACCGAAAATTCGGTAATTTCGGTATTTTTTCGGTAAGGTATTCACGGTATTTCGGTAATTCGGTATTTTTCCCCATCCCTAGTGGTACCCATTGCTTCATATCTGAAACAGTTGCAGAAGAACAGAAAATGGCGCTACCATTGCTTCAAATCAATTAGTAATTAAGAAATCTTATTATTTAATAATTATTTTTTATTTCAATCTTGAATTTATATTTGAATTAGATTTTTATTTCCAGTTATTAGATTAGAAGTTTATTAGTATTTGATTGTTGCTAGAAATAGATTAAGATTTATATTTGATTAAACTTAATTAATTATTGTTAGAGATAGATGAGAATTTACTTTAGTATTTAATTATATCTATCCACTAATATTAGGAGTCTAGAAATAATTTGGAGTTAAAGAATTATTATGTTATGTTTCCAGGAATGAGTTATTTCTATTCTTTTATTGTTAATATTTTCTTATTTGATTCACCGACTTTATCATCAATTAACCATTTTCTCCCGAAGGCATCCCTCTTCATCTTGACTAGGCTTACATTATTTTTCCTCTACTTCATTAGGAAATTTTGATATTTTGTTTTTAACTTGCGTCGACTTTGTCTGATTTGGCATACTACCATTTCTTTCTGTTGATAACAGGCAATTGATGCCATTGACAATGGAATCAATCAGTATGATACAGACCAGCCACCGAGATATGTAAATAATACACACTTGTCCTCACGAGTAGGAAAATTAAATCTTGATTGGACTGATCTCGATCAGTCATCTGAGAAGGAAAATGAAGCCTTCGAGCGAGCAATGGCTTTGACTGGACGTGAATTCATGGATGTAAGTTTTAGTATGAGTGGATAGTATATTTTTCTTTTATGTACTTACACTCTTGTGCAAATTGTTTTTATCTAAATATCGCTACCGAAATAGGTGGAAACTCTTACAGAAACTAGATTTCTTATTCACTTTCAAGTTTCAATTTGTATGATGTTCTTATCAGTGTCAACAATAATGCTCTTTGTTCAGAATGTTCGATTTCTTGCAAGATCTTGGCTTCCAGCTCGATCGATTGTTATGCAGTGCCTTGAAGCAAGGTTTGATGTTGATCCTAGTGGGGAAATTATGGTCCTTGATAGGTTTTGTCCGGTAAGTAGATTCTTACCTCGACTTTCAGTGATGTGAGAATTGTTCCATAACCTATCTATTATTATATGATATTCCTGCATTCTACGTTCATTTATGTTTCTATATGTTCCTAGTTTTGATAAATACTTCTCTGAAGAGAATGGGGAAAATATCTAAGGAATTAATCAAAGAATACTATCATATGAATTTGAAACCATCATTAGCATTTGGTTTGAACTGGAGCGAACCCCACAAGTTCCAGTCTGTTATCATCTTGTCCTAGAGTTTGTATTCAACCCCCAGCATTTTGCTTCGTTTGAACATATCTACTTCCTTGAAAACAATCATTCTCTCTCCCCTGCGACATGTCTGTATATGTATATAATGTGGAGGTTTTAGTGGACAGCCAATTTTTTAAATGTTTTTATCGTCAAGCAACTATGACCTGACCTTTGATCTTAATTCTCACCCATTTTCACTCTTCAAGGAGAGTCCGCACTTGAAATTTTACTTCATCCTTCATTGCCAGCACGAATCAAGGGCATATGGTAACCTCCCATTTTATGTTAGTGTTTTCTTTTTGTTAATATGGAAGATCTGGTATTTCTTGAAAAATGTAGATTCTAACACTGGCATTCATGCATGAAACACATTTTGGAGTAGCTATATATATATATATATATATATATATACGGAGTAGATTCCATGCTAAAAGTTGATTTGTGCTAAATAGGAATGAATCTAAACCATTCATCTAAAAAAAACAATGATTGAGTTTTCCAAAATTTCATACTTAATTGCTTGATAAATCATGTTAATTGATTAAGCATGATTTATAAAGCAATTAAGAATGAACGAAAATCATGCTTAACTTTTCAATCTTTGATGCTTTAATCTCAATCATTGATACTATTAATTCAATGGCTGAGATTCATTCCTATTTAATATAAACTTTAATTTTAGCACTATATATATATGTATATACACATACACACACACACACGAACGATGAACACGCTGTCATATTAGTGATCAACTATAAATACAACAGTATTTTGCTGTATAACTGATTTCATTGAGATTTTATTTTGTGCAGTGGAAACTTCACTTATTTGAGCTCGAGGAGGAGATGAAAATTAACCCACCCATAAAATATGTCCTTTATCAGGTAATTATTGTTATCATTTCATATACTTATTCCCTTTGTCCATCTGCATTTTAAAAGATGACATCTGTGAAAATGTTTTAGGATGACCGAAGCAAAAGTTGGCGAGTCCAGGCAGTGGCAATCGCTCCAGATAGATTTGAGAGTCGTAAGGCACTTCCTGCTCAATGGCGCGGCCTGAGAGACGAAGAACTGTCCAGGGAGACTGGAATTCCTGGGGGCGTTTTCATCCATATGAGCGGTTTTATAGGTGGTAATCAGACTTTCGAGGGTGCACTTGCCATGGCAAAAGCAGCTCTGCTGCTCTGATTTTTCTCATACTGCTCTACTTGTTAGAATTCGTGTAATTCGCCCCTAGAGCATATCCGTATTTTATGCCTCGATGGTACATCGGATTTTTTGGAAGGCTGGATAGTTGAAGGGAAGAGAAAAGGTTTAGATTATTCTCAACTAATTATGACTACAAATGTTACTCATGTATTATCCTTTTGTTGGACTATAATTGGATTTATTTTCTTTGCCAATGTTCATCCAAAAAAGAATATAATTATTGTTGCAGGTAAATTGTTTTTTATAATATATGCGAGGAATAAATGATAAGGATGTCAACTGGCTGATTGAGTTTTAGGTCAATTTTATTGGGGGTTGAGTATTTAATTAGTTTCAAAAAAGTTTTGGGCTGAAAATTTTTAATCTAATCCTCTCACTTTTGTTTACGGATTGGCCTGGTGCATTGGTTAATTTTTCGTTACATAATATTATTAAATCTTTTTATTTCTTCACTCTTGCACTCTGTTACTTATAAATAATAAAAGAGATATGTAGTATTATCCTCTCAAATAAAAAATTCAAAGTATTTTACAAATCTTAACTAATTGTCGATTCAAATAATCAAAATATGTTATTTTGAATTCAGCAATATGGACATATTTAATCAAATAATTTATGAAGTCTTCATTATCTATTAGAAATTATTTTCACTAAATAAAATTATGTAGTTTAAAATTCGATCAAGGTTTGCGTTTGTCCTGGGCCATCTCGATGAACTAACTCATTTTTAACTAGGATTAATGGAACTAACCTACTCATTTCAAATTGTGTTGACATCCTTAATTTTTACTCTTTTCCAACAATATAGATTTAGTGATACTACAATTTTTTAATGAGATAATCCTCTTAGGACTATCTCACGCTTCATATGTTGATATTGTGATTGTTCGTTGTAGTTTACAAACCGTCAAAAAAGGCTTTCAAATATGATGTTCATCTTTTGAAGGATCAGTGTCCGATGACACAAAATGAGAAAGATGAAACGAGTTGAGTTCCGTATACATCTGAAGTCAAAAACCTCATGTATGCAATGTTATGCACACCGGATATCCGTTATGTTGTGGGCATGGTAGCGAGATATCGGTCTAACTTTGGACAGACGCATTGGACTGCAGTAAAGCATATTCTCAAATATTTGAAGAGGACTCGAGACTATTATCTTGTCAATCAGTACGGATTCGGGTTTCCAAGCGGACCAGGACGAGAAGAAATCGACTTCAGGCTATGTGTTCACCTTGGGTAACGGAGTTATCTTAGAGGAGTGCAAAATAGAAATGCATCACGGACTCCACCATGGAAGCGGACTCCACCATGGAAGCTGAGTATGTTGCATCTTCAGAAGCTTCAAAAGAAGCGATATGGTTCCAAAACCTCCTGTTTGAGTTGAAAGTGATCCTTCGTTTGCTTAAGACTACCACAATATAATGTGATAATGTTGGTGCAGTGACAAACTCGAAGGAACCCCAAACTCATAAGGCAACCAAACATAGAAAGAAAACACCATATCACACGAGAAATCGTGGCAAAGGGCAATGTGCTAATTGAGAATATTGACACGAAGGATAATGTAACTGATCTATTTATAAAGAGCTTACCACAGAAGAGTGACAAGGTGCATGTTCATAACCTGGGACTGAGGTTGAAGCTAGCCACTTGGTAATGAATATAATAGCTGGATTAGTATAAGCACACCGTATACTCTGGAAAGCACTTATAATGCTTTAAGTATAAGTGGGAGATTGTTGGATTATATACTAAAAGTATTATGATTGGTATATTGGAAATCGTTTGTTTAATATACTCCCTCCGTCCCACTTGAATTGTCACACTTACTAAATTGAGCGTCCCAACCAAATTGTCACATTTCTAATAATAGCAACTTTTTCACACTCAACAATAAAATATTAATCCCACTAACTCATTCTACACTCACAACTCTTAATTTCCGTGCTGAAAAGAAACATGACAATTGTAATGGGACGGAGGGAATACTAGTAATCATTATTGTCTTGCAAATTACATCTTCTATTTGAATTAACAAACATACCATGTGAACAACTTTATCCTCTTAACTCATTGATAAGGTGATCATACAGTGTAGTAGATCATGAAAAATCTTATGGATCGCTTAACATAGCGAGATACAAATAGTTATCATAATGAAGGTCCAAAATTATATGCATATTTATATGTCACTTTGAGTTGTTATGATGGAAAGTCTTACATGTACTCGTATATCTTCATCTTGGGTGATAATAGTTTGAATATGAGTGTCAGGGATTGATATTAAGTAACCGTGTCCAGTTTATGATGGTGACATTTCCAGAGTAGTTTAGAAGGTTCATTATGCTAATATCCTGCAAGCTGATTAAGTTCAAACATAAATGAAAAGGTCTCATGGTACAACTCAAGAATAAAAGATGTTAATTAATTTTGAATAATAAGCTCAAATTAATTAATGAATGTATGCAAAATTAAATATGGCGTTATACCGAGCCTATGCAACTCGTTTCTCATAACGTGGTAAGTATGGGATAGCTCAGCATGAATCAATATTAATTAATTAATTATGTTATGAGTTGAACATGAAAATTAATTAGTTTAGTGGCCCTCTTATAATTTACATCCTGATCTCTAGTGTGAATGTGACCCATGTAATACTCTGAGCCCATTATAATTGGATCATAACATTAATACTCGTTCTCTTCTCATAACAATATCATACGTTACAATTTAAGAATTGAAATCTGTAGTGAGCAAGAGAGAGTGGCGAGAATTATTTAGATTATACAATTGGGTTTGCAAGTAAAAATTCCTTTTACCTTTATGAAAAATCTTGACTCATTTTATGATTATAAAGTCGCAAGTTCGTCTATTTTATAATTATATATCTTTCCCAACTAATTTGTAATAACCTTCAAAATTAAATATCAAACTAATACTCTATTTTGAAATAAACAAATCCTATTTCTTATTTAATAAATAAAATATTATTATTTCATAGATAAAAAGGATGAATTGTCAAAGAAGAAATATTCTAAGTCAACATAGTTCTAAATTATATACATATATATTAAAGAAGAAGAAAAAACATCAAAACAATTAAAAGAGAATTCCTACTAAATTGCCGTGTGGCACACACGCATCTAAATAGATATATAGGCTTGTTTTGTCATTAAAAAAATTATGACATAAAAGATCACATTAAAACACAAAAAACACAATTTAGTGGAGAAAAACAAACAAAAAAAGAGAGAATTCCAATAAAGCTAACACAGAAAATAAAAAAAAAACTGAAGAAGAAAAGAGGAAAAATGAAAGAAACGGAGGAGAAAAGGCGTAAACTGACTCAAGTTTGGGAAGGTCAAATTATGTTACTGTTATTTAGATTTTTTCATTTATAAGTTATATATATATATATATATATAGAGGAGGGATCATGTAAAAAAAAATCTCCTTGTAAGAAAAAAGAATGAGGGGGTGTTTGGTTGGTGGGTTTCGGAATCAAGGAATGAGAATGATTCCGAAACCCACTGTTTGGTTGATGGATATGAGAATGGGGGATGAGATTGATTCCCAAATATTCATTCCCCTCTAAGTTGGTGGGTTTCATACCCATTCCCAAATTCAATCCCAAAATGATTATTTTTTTATTTTATAAGATTTTGTAATTATTTTTATTAATTATTATATACTCCAATATTTTTCAATATAATAATTTATAATGTTATTAATATTATATATATTAATAAATTAATATATTTATAATAATATTATAATAAATGGTGTTATTATATTATTATTATGCATTAATTAATAATAATATTATTGAAAATATATTAATTATCATATATACAATAATTAATAATATTTTAATCTTATTATTTATTTCTTAGATTTTATATGATACGATTTTATTATTTATTTTTAATAATATATTATAATAATATTATTATTAAACAATCTTTGATTTTATCTTTATTTTATATTTTATAAAATAGGTAATAAATTATTTTTTTAATATAATTTTTTTATTATTAAATTAATTATTATTTATATATTATTTTAATTATTTTCTAAACCTTTAAACTTAAAAAAAATTTATCAGAATTGAAAATGATTCTCAAACCATCTCATAAACCAAACACCAAGAATTGAGAATGATTCCCAAATCTAAACCCATACCCATTCCCTTTACTATCAAACCCATACCCATAGTGATTCCCGACAGTTATACCAAACGCCCCCTGAATCATGTCCATCAGATTTGAAAAAATCAATGGCTGATATGCAAACAAGCAATGACTAAAACACAATGAAGCAACAAAATAGTCAAGCAACAACTTAAACACAATCAAGCAACATTGTAATTAAGCAACGATCTGAACACAATCAAGCAACATCATAAACACAATCAATCATCTTTCTCACTTTCTCACGTTATGAAATTTCTCACTGGATCCCTTCCCTATATATATATATATATATATATCCCCGATTTATAAACAAGATATAAATCAAGGAATTGAGACACATCGGGTACGAGACATGCATTTGGAATATCAATTAATAAGAAAGATCAAGCGAATGAAGATATAAATCATCACACATATCCCAAGTATTTCAAAAGATAATCAAAGTGCCTCCTCAAGAAGGGATCTTGGCTTCTTGAGTAAAAAAGTAATCAGAGTTTGGCAGGTTTGTCCATAATCAAAAGTCTAACAAAAAACAAAGAGTTTCAGTAGCAGAAAGTTATCAATGAAGTATGTATATGGAGATACATAGTTCAACCTCTAACTATTACAAAAAGAAGTCTTCAGCTTCACCTCGATTGCTGCCTCGTACCTTGCTCCAAAAGCTTCTTCTAACATGTACATTTTAAAAATAATGCAAGGGGCTAAGTACAAATTGTACTTAGTGAACACATGCCCGAAAACATATATATATAAGTTTATCATGCCTTTTCAATCGGGTTGTACATGAGATTTTAAGTTTGAAATCCTCTCATGACACCAAAATATTTTATGAATGAGCATAATCATTTTTACATAGTTAAACTATCTGCAAATAATTATGTGACTGGGAGGTGGCCACCTACCACAATCACGATGCTAGTCCGAGTAGTGCATGACCCCTAACATGTCACCAATAGGGCATGACCACTAACCCATGGTATCTTTTTCACTACCTGGGTACGATCAATAAGACTCGCAATACGCGGAGTCAACATCCACGTTTGAATACATTTGATATTCTTCTCTAAGTGGGGTTCCCCCATAGAGAGGACAGATAGCAAACACAAAACAGTAGGCAATGACAAAATAATTTAAAACAAAACTTTTCATTTCATGCTTGATATGCTTTGTTATATTTTTAATTTGGCCCACTATATAGGGGTAAGAGAAAAGCCCACCTTGAGTTGGTGCGGTTATGCGGTTAGTTGATCTTCTTCTTGCCCTTTCCTACAATATAAAGAATAAATAAATCCTTAGAGGATAGTGGATTGAGGTATCTATAATTTGGTACATTAAGGATTCTAGACTCTTAATCAATCATGGACTTTTGAAATATTGAGCCATCGGATAAGAGGATGTGAAAGAATTATCTGATCAATTTGGTTTGACGAACATGGAAGTCAAACATTATTTGTAAGGCTCGTGATTCAATATCGATCATTAATTCAAGAAATATGGATCGTAGTTCAATTTGATTGAACAAAACTAATGACTTCGTTAAATGACTAAGCACTTCTTTAAGGGCTTAAGATTGAAAGAAGATTCACAATAAATTCGAATTGATGGACAATGGCTTGTGAGTGTGAGAACTTGTCAAGTGGTTTCAAGTCATATCAAGAATACAATAGAAATAATTTAAAGTTCGGTTACGAATCGAATTTCAATATTTGAAGTTTAACAAGTTCAATTTTCTGAACAAGTGAGAGACGCCATCAAATGACTAAATGTCTCATCACAAATTGTGATTGAAAGAAGTTACGTAATCAATTATGAATAGATGTGCAATTGATTGAGAGTTTTAGAACTCATCAATAGGTTTCAAGGTCGTTTCAATAAAAATAATCGATAAGGTTTTTAGATCTTAGACATATATTGAGTTCAATAATATTTCAAAGTCAAGGTTTAACAAATTTGATTTAACAATCGGTTTCAAAGAAAGTTTGAGTTACAAAAGTTCGGTTGAATAATCAGAGTTATTTTGAATTTAAAATATTTTTAGAGAGGTTATCGAAGATAACATCTCTTTCTCGATTGATACAAGGGATATCAAACGAAATAATAATTAAAATTGATCAAAGGAAGAATTTAGGATTTAGGGAATATTGTTTGAGTCGATCAATTTCAAGGATGTCAAAAAATATGAATGATAGGTCGAATCGATCAAAAAATAAAAATTACTAATTTGAAATTTGCGTCTGTGTCAACCGACACTGAGGGTGTTGATCGACACAGACATGTCGACAGAAGTGTGTGTCGATTGATGCACACGTCGACCGATATGCATTTATGTCAATCGATATGAGAATGTGTCGAACGAAAATATATGTGTCGATCGACACCATGTGTGTCGACCGACATGGATGTTATGTCGAATGGAATTGATTTGTGTTTGTCAACGTTCGGGATGTCGACCGATATGTGACTTGTGTCAATCAATTCAAGTGATCGACACCAAGAATTTCAAATCGAGCAGTTGTGTCGATCGACATGGGTGTGTGTCGATCGACATGCTCTGTGTTGATTGACACCATGCATGTCGACCAATACAAAGGCATTTTGCCTTCGACAGAAATTTTGGTTTTTGGCTCAAATGGTTATCCCGGCTCGTCTAATCGATTTTTAACAACATCAAATAGTTTTCTAACAAGTATAACGAGTCTAGACATGATTTTAAACATCAAAACATGTTGGAATCGAAATAAAACCTCAATATTCTCAAATAGGGAAAAATATATCAAACATGCTCCAAAATCACCACAACTCGATTCCTAGGTCGATATATAGTTTCTAGGCTCATAATATAACGTGCTAAACATGCATACGTACTCATCAACCCAACACAAACCTAGATCATCACTTTTATCAACTAGGGAAAAAATAACAAACTCAACTTTAAGAAATAGCTAGAGAGAGGTTCGATTTATACCTCCTTGACGTTTATAGGTCCTCATAGGCTCGATCAACACTTGATCTCTCGATTTCCCACTTCAAAAATACAAAGGAAAGGGAATCTAAGGTTGGAAGTGGAAAAGAAACGAGAAGAGGATCCTAAAAAGGTATATGTTTACCTTGAAATCACCTCGCCGTAACTTCGTCGGAGCTCGCCAGATCAGTCGTCGGAATTTCTTTGGTGAAATTTGAGAGAGAGAGAGTGAAAGTGTTGAAGAAGGTTTCTATAAATATAATGAGGTGGCGGTAATTTTGGAATTACCGAAAGTAAAAAAGTTAAAGTGGTTGTCATTCGCTTGTCACATCGGTCACTTTAACATCACCTCACGTCAACTCCACATCTCTTCGCATCATTACACGGGAGACCGTAATATTTCATCGATCCACGAAATTTATCGATTGATATTATCCTTATACGGAAATGTCGAGTTGCCAAATAATTAATCGGTATAAAATTAATTATATTGATCAATAATTAATTACTCTTATATTTAATAAAATAAAGATGGCAATGGAAAATGCCCAAAATGATAACTCCCAAATAAATTTGCTTCGAAAACTTCGATTTTAATTTGATAATAATTTATAATTTCCGATAAATACATTTAAATTTAATGAGGGGTGTTAATATATATATATATATATATATATATATATATATATATATATTTAATAACAGAAGCCTTAAAAGGACAAGATAATTGAAATTAAGAACGATCAGTTGTGCAGAAAGTGACAGGTTTCAAATTTCACTATATTGAATTTATGGGTATAAAAGGGAAGGACTGCATCTATGTAAATATTTTATGTTGAACTAGTATTGCACCCACGCGATGCGTGGGGGTTTGTAAATTTTGTTTTATAAGCCTAATTGTTAGTTTTTAATTTGGACAATGTTCATACAATATTAATTTTTTTAATTAGATATATTATCTAAAAGGGGAGCGGGTGTTTCAACGCAATTACAAAATATGACTAATTAATCATAGACAAAGCAATTAACCACTTACACTCTTATACCGTGACTTATATATTATTTTATTGATGTGATAAGTTTCACTTCATAATTTACATAATTTTTAATGTTAAATAATTTTCATTATTTTTTATGCGAGTGGAAAACTGTCAATATGTTATTGTTGAAAAATTTTAAGTTTTCAACCAATTACTTCTTTTTTCGCCGTCTTCATAATTGATGTATCATAAGTATTTGTTAAATCATTAGATTTAACTACATGCTTTATACATATTAAATTTGGACCTCAATTGTTTGACATGCAATTTGATTTATTACTCTCACAATGTCAAAAATTTATACACTCAACCTCTCTCGTCAGCTATTTAATAACTTCAATCAAATCGGGATATCACACTATCCTAATGACTATTGTGCTCCATTAATAGTAATGTTGATATCCAAATAGTTCTCTCAACGATATTGGACTTTATATAATATTGTTTGGTCATCGATATTACATACCTCATGCTAATTCATATCAGCATCATATTGTTTTGTGTTTGTGAGTTCAAAATTTCTAGTCAAAGTAACTTCATCATTTGTGTTTCTTAGTACGAATCATTTTTCATCTTGACTATTATAACATAAATATTATGTTTCTTGCTCCTATAACATAAATATTATGTTTCTTGTTCTTATACATTCGACATAATTCATTTTCTATTCTCTTCACTTTATTTTTTGTGACCGTAAATTTATTTTTTTGATGTACCTTATTATCCCTTCATTGATTGCATATTTTTGAAATAATATGTTTAACATTAAAATAAATATTCTCAAACTCACACATGTTTCAAATTTTCAATGCAATAAAAGAAACATATCTATTCCTATGATTGGTATATCAAAATAATAATTTTCAAATATACTTACTTTAAACGATTGTTTTAAAATCGTTGGAGAATGACCAACAACCTAACTTGAGAATCAAAATAAACCATTTTGCACATGTTTATTGTAAATAACGCGTGTTATGTTGTTTCAATAGTGTCACCACACATCAAGTTAATCAGGTTTACTTTACAACTTCGATCTTCGAATAAAATTTTCTTGAGTATATGGTGCTTGGACACTTGCTCTCCAAGCATCTCTCTTTCCATGAAACAACATATTATAATAATAGTTATGCATTCTAATAATTTTTAAATTTTTATTTAATAGTCTCACATTCTTATATTTAATATATTAATTTATTTTAACTATATTGTGTCACTTACTTTTTTTCTCATTTACGTTTCATTTTAAAATATAAATTGACTTTCTAATATATTTTATTATTTTTTATCTTAAAATTATTACAATATTCCAATTTTTTTCTCATATTTCATTTTGTTGTAAAATTTTATATTCTATATATTTTTTTTATTGCATTAAAAAATGAATTTTATATTTCTTTTTTACCATATTTTCAGACTTGTTTAAAATACTATAACATTACATATAAGTATATAAAAAAATAATATAAGATTAATTTATAGATAAATTAAGTAAAATAATTGCTCATTTTCATAAATCTTTATATAAGTGATCTTGTATTCTATTTAATGGATAATATTTCCAAAAATGATGAAAATAAATTCATGCATTTTGAATGAAAATGTTGAGAAAATCTTAGTTTTAAATATAATTTTGATATATATATATATTAGACTATACATCTATTATAAATGCCCCATCATCAATGAAATTAATAAAATAAAAAATAATATCCAATTATTATGTCAAATATTATTTATATTTATAAGATTATATACATCACAAAAATAATTGAAATCAATTATTAATTACAGAATTAAAAAATCAATTAATATAACTATTAATGTAAGGGTATTAATGAAGTGAGTAGATTAATAAATATTAATGTAATTTATAATTTTACCCACCGGTTTTGTTTTAATATATGTACTAGTATTGCACCTACTCGATGCGTGGCGATTTTAATTTTTTATATTATAATAATTAATTTAACATATAATTTGATTAATTTATAAATTTTATTTTATAACTCTAAATAATTGTTTTTAATTTGAAAAATGCATTATTTTATTATTTTAATTTGGTATATTATTAAAATGGAGAACGGGTGTTTCAATGCGAATAAAAAATATGACTAATTAATCATAGACAAAGCAATTAACCTCTTACTCTCCTAGATCGAGACTTATATATTATTTTCTTGATTTGATAGGTTTCACTTCATAATTTATAATTTTTAATGTTAAAAAACTTTCATTATTTTTTATTGAGTGAAATACTGTCAATATGCTATTGTTGAAAAAACATAAATTTTCAACCAATTACTTATCTTTTTATTCGTCTTCGTAATTGTTGTATCATAAAGTTTATTTGTTAAATCATTAGATTTAATTACAGGCATTGTTGCATGCTCTATACATATTAAATTTAGACCTTAAACTATTTGATATACAAATTGATTTATTGCTCTCACAATATTAAAAATTTATACACTCGATCTCCCTTATCAGCTATTTAATAACTTCGATCATATCAGGATATCACACTGCTAATAATTATAGTGCTCTATTAATAATAAATTTGACATCCAAACAGTTCCCTCAACGATATTGGTCTTTTATGGTATTGTTTGGTCATCGATAGTATATATCTCATATTAATTTGTATCAACATTATATTATTTTGTGTTTGTGAGTTCAAATCTTCTATACAAAATAACTTCATCATTGTGTTTCTTAGTACGACTCAATATTTCATTTTCACTATTATAACATAAATATTTTGTTTTTTGCTCTTATACTTTCGACATAATTCAATTTTTTAGTCTCTCCACTTTATTTTATGTGACAGTAAATTTATTTCTTTGATCCACCTTATTATCCCTTTATTGATTGCATATTTTTTGAATAATATTAAAATAAATATTCTCAAACTCACACGTGTTTCAAGTTGCTTAAATTTTTAATACAATAAAAGGAAACATATCTATTTATGTGAATGGTTTATCAAAATAATAATTTTCAAATATATTTACTTTAAATGACTGTTTTAAAGTCGGAGTATGGACCAACAATCTACCTTGAGAATCAACAACGAACCGTTTTGCACTTGTTTACTCTAAGTAAAGCGTGTTATGTTGTTTTAACACCTTTACCACACATCAAGTAAATCAAATTCACTTTACAACCTCTACAAATAAAATTTTCTTTAGTATATGGTGCTTGGACACTTGCTCTCCAAACATCAATTTCCTTGAAAATATATATTATAATATTATTTATACATTCTATAAAATATATTTTATAGACTCACACCCTTATATTTCACATTTTAATTTATTTTGACTATATTGTGTCACTTACTTTTTTTGTCATTTTTGTTTCATTTTAAAATATAACTCGACTTTCTAAAATAATTTACTATTTTATTTTATCTTAAAAATATTACAATATTTCTTCTTTCTCATATTTCATTTTACTGTACAATGTATATTTAATTACATTTTTAATCTTATTGTATTAAAAATTTATTATATATATATATATATATATATATTTTACCATATTTTCGTATTTGATTTTAAATACTATAAGATTACATGTAAGAATATAAAATAAAATAATACTCCCCTCCATCCCACTTCAATTGTCCATCTTTCCTTTTACGTTCGTCCCACTTATTAGTCTCATTACTGAAAATAGAAAGTTATTCCCCACTCATTCATAAAATATTAATTTTTCTTATCTTTACACACATTGGTTATTGTGTCAAAAGCAAAGTGGACAATTCATCTGGGACTGAGGGAATATAAGATTACATCATAGATAAGTTAAGTAAAATAATTGCTCATTTTCATAAATCTTTATATAAATGTCATGAACAGTAAGATTTGAATTCTTTTAATATTATTTTTAGTGTGATTTTGTACTATATTTTATAGATAATATTTCCTAAAATGATGATAATAAAATCATACATTTTGAATAAAAATGTTGAGAAGATCTTAATTTTAAAAATAATTTTGATATATATATATATATATATACATATTATATATTATGAATCATAAAATAGATATTCTATAAAAGAAAATTTTTAAAATAAAATCTATTGTGTAATGTTACCATTTTGATATACTAAAAATACAATCAATTTTTTTGAGAATAAATATAATTAACTATGGAAACTAACACTTCATAATGATTGAACTTAATATATAATTCAATTAATAAATCATTATTACAATTATGATATTATAATTATACACTCCGTTGTTATTTTAATATATATATATATAGATATATATATATATATATATATATATATTATATCTAATGTAAATGTTCCATCATCAATGACAACTATCAAATTAAAAAATAATATTCAATTATGAGTAATGTTATGCTGTCACCCTATGATGAGCTTGTGTGAGCTTAACATTATTAAATTCCCAGATGGATAAACCCTATATCTAAACTTATAAAATTAATTAAAACTATAATAAGTTAAGTGTTGGAGTAGTCTCAATATAACTTGAGGAAGTAGTTCGAGTGGGTCGAGGAGACTAGTCCGGTAAAGTGGGTCGAGCTGTGTAGGTCGAGGAACTCGTGGTGCAGTTCGAGTTGGATAGATATGGAAAATATATTGTGTATATCTTGTTTCCTTGTTGGACAAGATTTATCCTTATTGGTATTAGATTTGGATAGGAATAAATATATTTTAGATAGATTTAGATTTAGATATATCTTACCATATCTAGGTTTTATATTCCTTATGTATTTAGGAATATCTCCCTATAAATACCCCTGCTCCCCACCAATTGTAATTGTCACATACTTTGTATTTTCTTCACCATAATAATATCATCACCGAGGAGGCTTGAAGAGTGGACGTAGAGCATAGCTCGAACCACTATAATTCTTTGTGTTCTTGTATTTTCTGTTAGTTACTTGTGTCGCAATCGCTTCAATTCACAACAAATTGGTGCGGTGAACGTGGATAGAGAAGGATTGCGATGGGTTCAACCAAGTTCAAGGTGGAGCGCTTCACGGGAACGAATGATTTCGGTTTGTGGAAGTTGAAGATGCAAGGGTTGTTTGTGCAGCAAGGCTTGGACGGTGCCTTGAAGGGAGAGGCTGGGTTACCTGACACGATGACGGAACAACAGAAGAAAGATACACTGGCGAAAGCGTACAGTGCGCTGATTCTGAGTCTCGGAGACACGGTGTTGAGGAAGGTGTTGAAGGAGAAAACGGCAGCGGAAGTATGGACCAAACTGGAATCCTTATATATGAAGAATTCCCTTGTGAATTGGCTCTATCTTAAACAATCGTTGTATTCGTTTAAGATGCAAGAGGGAAGACCAATCAACTAGCAGCTCGACGAGTTCAATAAGTTGATCCTCAATCTGGCAAATATCGATGTGGCGATAGGAGATGAGGATCAGGCATTGATGTTGTTGAGCGCGCTGCCAAAAAGTTATTCGAACTTCAAGGAAGCCTTAATGTATGGAAGAGAGTCATTGATCATGGATGAGGTTCAGTCTGCTCTAAGTTCGAAGGAGTTAAATGAGAAGAACGAGGAGCGAGAGAACTCTCATGGAGAAGGCTTGGTGGCTAGGGCGGCTCGAGGAAAACCGGAGATGAGGAACTCCAACAGGGGAAGTTCGAGGTCAAGGTCGAGGCCAAAGCCAGGATCACAGCGAAAGGTCAAGTGCTTTCTCTGCCAAAAGAAGGGACATATCAAAAGAGATTGTCCGGAGAGGCAGACAAAGCAGGGTAGAAGCAGCAAGCGGATGTAGTTGTTGCTGAGCAGGAATATGACTCTGGAGAGGCATTAGTGATTTTGAATGAGCACTCGGAGAGGGAATGGATATTGGATTCAGGTTGTACATTCCACTTGACACCTAATAAGTCATGGCTCGAAGGGTTCGAGGAGCAGGAGAACTCGAGTGTTCTTCTGGGTAACAATAAACCATGCAAGGTGGTTGGAATGGGTTCGGTGAGGATTAAGATGCACGATAATATAGAAAGGGTACTTCGAGGTGTAAGGTACGTTCCGGAGCTTAAGAGAAACTTGATCTCTTTGGGGATGCTCGACGAACTGGGTTACATGATCAAGATGGAAGCTGGGACTTTGAAGGTGCCAAAGGATCCCTGGTCTTGATGAAAGGAGCTCGAAGGAATGGAATATACACTCTGATGGGGAGCACGGTGATCGGGGAGGC
Organism: Plectranthus barbatus; assembly: GCA_026898455.1. NCBI lineage: Eukaryota > Viridiplantae > Streptophyta > Magnoliopsida > Lamiales > Lamiaceae > Plectranthus > Plectranthus barbatus. The sequence continues at coordinate 599,087 of JAPKLW010000007.1, read as the reverse complement.
TTTGATAGTGACGGTTGACAAGTCAGTACTGTGGCACAGGCGACTCGGTCACGTTAGTGAGAGGGGGCTGCAAGAGTTATCGAAGAAAGATCTGTTGCTCGGGGATAACATCAGAGAGCTGGATTTCTGTGAGAATTGCATCTATGGAAAATCTCACCGGGTAAAGTTCAGAATAGGTCGAGAGAGAGCTCGAGGAACTCTGGACTACATCCACTCAGATCTATGGGGACCTTCAAGGGTCAGTTCGAATGGAGGAGCGAGGTACTTCATGAGCCTCATTGATGATCACTCAAGGAAGGTGTGGGTCTACATCTTGAAGAATAAGAGTGATGCTTTGGAGACCTTCAAGAAGTGGAAAGTGCTGATCGAAAATCAGACTGGAAGGAAGGTGAAGAGGCTGCGAATTGACAATGACCTTGAGTATTGCTCGAAGGAGTTCGAGAGGTACTGTTCGAAGTAGAGTATTGCAAAGCACAAGAAAGTGGTTTGAACACCTCAGCAGAACGGATTGGTGGAGAGGTACAATCGGACGTTGCTGGAAAGAACAAGGTGCATGCTGTTCGGTGCAAAGTTATCCAAGTCGTTCTGGGTAGAAGCAGTGACTACTACAGCTTATTTGATCAACCGGTGCCCCTCGACTGCACTAAGTTTCAAGACACCGGAAGAAATATGGTCTGGTCATCCTCCAGATTTTATCAACCTTAGAGCTTTTGGTTGCGTGGCTTATGCGAACATCAAAGGAGATAAGCTTGGGAGGAGGGCATTGAAATGCATATTCATTGGGTACCCCGAAGGTATGAAAGGGTACAAGTTATGGTGTCTCGAGCCGGATGTAAGAAAGTGCATCATTAGTAGGGATGTGACGTTCAAGGAGGAGCTGGTAGGAGAATTGGATAAAGGGGTCGAGGAACGGGAAAATATCCTTGAGAAACAAGGTGGTGCTTCGGAGGAACAATCTGACAAGGTCGAAGGAGATAGATCAGTTGCTGAGATTGAGGTGGAGCCGACCAGTGGGTCGAAGAGAGTACCTCAGGTGGATGGAGAGATCGAGGTGGTTCGAGGGTCAGGTGCACTTCAAGATTATAATCTCACGAGAGATAGGGAACAAAGGCAGATAAGACCTCCCACTCGATTCGGATATGCTGATGTCGTAGCATATGCCTTAGTTATGGCGGAAGAGGTAGAGCTGGATGATACTGAGCCGAAGAGCTATACCGAGGCCATAACTTGTAAGGAGAGGCTCAAATGGCTCGATGCCATGAAGGAGGAGATGGACTCCTTGAAGAAGAATAACACCTGGGAGTTGGTGGATAAGCCAGGGGAGAAGCAATCGATAGTTAGCTGTAAGTGGATCTTCAAGAAGAAACAAGAGGTTTCTGGGGTTAGATTCAAGGCTAGACTAGTTGCTTGAGGCTTCACGCAATGGGAAGGTGTGGATTATGGAGAGGTGTTTGCGCCGGTGGTGAAACAAAGGTCTATAAGGCTGATATTGTCGTTAGTTGCTCGGTACAACATGGACTTGGAGCAACTGGATGTGAAGATCGCATTTCTGTATGGAGAGCTGGAGGAAAGGATCCTTATGACGCAGCCCGAGGGCTTCGAGGACGCTGGTAGCGGGGAGAAGGTGTGTCTTCTCAAGAAGTCATTGTATGGATTGAAGCAGTCTCCAAGGCAGTGGAATAGGCGGTTCGACAAGTTTATGGTTCAGCAGGACTTTGTTCGATGCAAACATGACCCATGTGTATATTTTCGAGGTGAAAATATTGAGACTCGAATTTATCTACTGCTTTATGTATATGATATGCTGATAGCGAGTCGAGATAAGCAAGGGATAGCCGAACTGAAGGAAGCTCTCAGTCAAGAGTTCGAGATGAAGGATCTCGGTTGTGCTCGAAGGATCCTGGGTATGGAAATAGTTCGAGACAGAGCTCGAAGAAGACTCACATTATCTCAAGAGGGATACTTGATGTAAGTTCTTGAGAAGCATGGAATGAAGGATGTAAAGCTTGTGCTCACTCCGTTAGAAGTTCATTTCAAATTGAGTGCTGCTGGGAAACCCGACGAGGAGGAAAGGGAGTTTATGAGAGGTATTCCTTATGCGAGCATTGTCGGTTCGTTGATGTATACTATGGTCTGTACGAGACCGGATCTTGCTTATGCTCTCAGTAGGGTTTTTCCGTGAACCGAATCACCAAAACCAAACTGAACCGGATCGATCTATGGATATTGCTCACAATTAAATTTCTCAAAACCCTAGCATGCTCCTATGAATTTAATACAAAATTGTGGATTGAGAGATTACCGTAAATCCGTTGAGTTTGAACCGATCTTTCGCGTTTGAATTCCAAATCTCAATTCAACCACGCGATTCGATTTAATCTGCGGAAACAGAAATTAGAATACTAATTTCTAGAATAAATCGAAAAACAGAAAGGGAAAAAAGAAATCTGTTCTCCAGATTAGATCTTCAGGGCTGTGTCCCAATGCTGTTCAGATCTACTACTGGTGAGGACTCCGTAGATCTGTAATCTGAGCAGGACCAGAATCGAAATTCTCCTCCCTGAACTCCAAAGTCGGCACCCACACTGCTCTCTCTCTAGGGTTTGTGTTTTTCAACTGTGTTATAACTTATTAGAGAGAGCTGTCTATTTATAGACCTAGGGTTTTATCCCTAATGGGCTCTTTGGGCTCAATTCAGCATATTTAATTGGGCCAGACCTGGGACCTAATGCAAATAATAAAGTAGGCCTATAAATTAATTAATTCCCATGTCCACAACCCAGGACACAATTAATTAATTAATATTAATTCTTTTTCACCACAGAATTAATACTGACCTACCCATTTATTACCACGTTGTGAGAACGGGTTGCATTAATTGAGAATCCCCATATTTAAGGTTACCGCACATCCATTAATTAATCGGAGCCTCTGACAAGCTCTAACTACAATTAATTAATATCTTATAATTCCTGAGTAGTACCACTCAAACCTTATCACTCGTGCCTGAACTTAATCAGCCTGCAGGACTTTGGCACGATGAATATTATTGAGCTCCTCAGGGAATGTCCCCATCCTATTACTCGGATATGGTTACCTAAGTTCAGTCTCAGGTGGTACTACACGAACTGTTGTTACCCAAGATGCGGATATACGAGCGCGTTTTGTTGGCTCTCCACCATGGCAAGTCAAAGCAACAGTCAACCCGTGCAAACCCCTGAACCTTCGTTAGGGTTTGGACTCAATCAATATAACGAGATCTTTTATTCGCTGATGTCAAACAGACGAATATATCTCACTGTGGTCCATCAATACGCCACCTCTGCGTACCAGCATGTCAAGTAACCAAGACAGACTACTTATTCCGACAATGCCGCAGCCATCCGGACAGACGTATCCTCATACGCTGTCTCGGCTGTGATCAGGTTTATGTCTCACTAGGTCAAGTGATCATACTGTCTTCTGTGATCTACAACACGTCGTATGATCGTCCCTATCGGTGAGACAAGAGGATACCATTGTTCATACATGTACGATTGTTAACAGATAGGAGAAATAAACCGTTGTAGACACATTGTAATAAATGCTTTCAGTATACAAAACCCATCAATCTCCCACTTATACTCAAAGCATAACTAAGCTATTACAGAGTATACAGTCCGTCTATCTAGTCTGCTGTCTTTAACCACTATCAGTGGTCGGCATCCACCTCAGACCCAGCTCACGAATATGTCTTTCGTAAACTTTCTGTGGCAAGCTCTTTGTAAACGGATCAACAAGATTGTTAGCAGTGTCAATCTTCTTAATCAGCACATCGCCCCTCGATACGATTTCTCGTATGATATGGTACTTTCTCTCTATGTGTTTGCTTGCCCTGTGAGACCCCGGTTCCTTTGAGTTTGCCACCGCACCAGAGTTATCACAATAAATTGTGATGCTCCTCGGCAAACTCGGGATCATGCCCAACTCTAAAAGGTAGTTCCAGAGCCTCACCCCATCTTTCGAGGCGTCGGAGGCGGCGACATATTCCGCCTCCATGGTGGAGTCAGCAATGCATTTCTGCTTTGAGCTCCTCCAAGATACAGCTCCACCTCCCAGGGTAAACACATAACCTGAGGTCGATTTCTTTTCATCCTGGTCCCCTTGGAAATCCGAGTCCGTAAAACCCACAGGGCACAAATCCTCACTTTGATAAACCAGGCAGAAATTCCTAGTTCTTTTCAAATACTTGAGGATATGCTTTACAGCAGTCCAGTGCGCCTGTCCAGGGTTAGACTGATATCTAGCTACCATGCCAACGACATAACAGATATATGGCCTGGTACATAGCATCGCAAACATGAGACTACCCACAATTGAAGCATATGGTACAAGACTCATTTCGTCTTTCTCCCGCTGTGTCTGAGGACACTGCCCACAAGAAAGACGAACGCCATGTCTGAAAGGTAGCAAGCCTTTCTTGGCGAGTTGCATGCTGAACCGGGCTATCACAGTATCCACATAGGATGCCTGGGATAAGCTCAACATTCTTCTTTTACGATCTCGTAAGACCTTAATCCCAAGAATGTAGCCAGCTTCACCCAGATCCTTCATTTGGAACTGTTCGGATAACCAAACCTTGATTTCGGACATCACTCCCTCGTTGTTTCCAAATAGGAGTATGTCATCAACGTATAGTGCAAGGAAGACCACGCTCCCACTGACACAAAGTCGGTAAACACAATTTTCGTTTTCCAACTGTGCAAATCCATAGGATTTAATCACATCGTTCAAACGTAAGTTCCACGACCTTGAAGCTTGCTTGAGTCCATACAAGGACTTCCTAAGCTTCCAGACAAGATGTTATTCGCCCTTGCTTATGTAACCCTCGGGTTGCAACATATAGATGTCCCTACCTTTTTCTAGGTAACCGTTTAGAAAAGCGGTTTTGACATCCATCTGCCAGATCTCGAGGTCCATATGCGCAGCTATGGCAAGGAGTATCCGGATGGATTTGAGCATGGCTACGGGTGAAAAGATTTCGTCATAGTCAATGCCCTCTTTCTGACTATAACCCTTTGCCACCAGCCTGGCCTTGAAAACCGTAATCTTTCCATCCGCCCCTTTCTTTCTCTTGTATACCCATTTGCACCCTATGGCCCTAAAGCCATCCGGCAAATCAGTTTTCTGGTATACATCCATAGCAGTTATGGATTCAATCTCAGAATCCATGGCGACTTGCCATTTGGCAACATCCTTGTCCTGCGCTGCCTCTTCGTAAGTCAATGGGTCAGAGTCCTCATGTCCGTCTTCCGGGCTCAAGTCCGAAGACTCACCCACGAACATGTACCTTTCCGGTTGGAAAATAACTCTTCCACTGCGACGAGGCATCGGTGCCGTGTCAGTAGTAGGTGCAGTGACTTGTGGTCCTGCACCTTGCACTGAAGAACGTGTTTGTGGTGCCGTACCTCTCACAGGAGCACCCACATCTACATGTTCCCCTTCCCTTGGAATTGCATTCTCGTTCTCAATTTCTTGAAGAACGATATCACTCCTTGACCTGTGATTACTCACAAACTCGTCCTCCAAGAATCTAGCGTTGGTGCTAACAACGACCCTTTGACTCTCAGGACAGTAAAAGTAACCACCTTTCGTTTGCCTGGGATACCCTATGAACAACATTACTTTTGACCTGTTTTCTAACTTATCAGGTTCCTTTGACAGTACGTGTGCCGGACAGCCCCATACTCTAAACTTGCACAAACTGGGTTTGCGACCAAGGAAGAGTTCAGCCGGCGTCTTAGGAACTGATTTAGAAGGCACCACATTAAGCACGTAAGCTGCTGTCTCCAATGCGTAGCCCCAAAACGAAATTGGTAAGTTTGCATAACTCATCATTGATCTTACCATCTCTAGAAGAGTCCTATTTCTTCTTTCAGCTACACCGTTTTGCTGGGGAGTACCCGGTGCAGTCCACTGGGATGTTATCCCATTTTCTGACAAATACTGCAGAAAATTGTTACCGAGGTATTCGCCACCGCGGTCAGATCGCAGCGACTTGATAGTTTTCCCGACCTTCTTTTCTACCTCAGCCTTGAACTCTTTGAATTTCTCAAAGCATTCAGACTTGTAGCGAAGCAGGTAAACATATCCGTACCTTGAGTAATCGTCAATGAAAGAGACAAAGTACTCGTACCCTCCACGAGCCTGCGTGGACATCGGTCCACATAAGTCAGAATGGATCAATTCCAACACTTCCTCTGCTCGAGACTGACTAGCCTTGAAAGGCCTAGTAGACATCTTGCCCTCGATGCAGGATTCACAGACTTGATAAGGTACAACCCGGACTAAGTCCAATGTACCGTCATCTGCAAGTCTCTGAATCCGCTTCAAGCTGATGTGACCCAGTCTCAAGTGCCAGAGATATGTAAGATCCTCATCAGAAGAAGTAAGTTTTCTCTTCCTAGGATTATCAAATACGGATGAATTACATGCAATACTTGCGGAAGACTTATGATTACAGTTAACAACATAGAGAGAATTATCCAGCATTCCACGACAGATAACACCGTTATTACCAATGATAGAAACACCACTATCAAAAATAACTGAATATCCATCAACATAAAGTTTGAAAACTGAAATAAGATTCCGCCGAAAATCCGGCACATACAAAACATCTCTTAATGTTAAAACAGAATCATCAAAGTACAAGGTGAAATCTCCAATGGCAGTTGCACTCACTTATGCTGCGTTCCCCATCGAGATGGTAACCTCGTCATTCTTCAACACCCTCCTCGGTGTGAACCCCTGCAAAATGTAACAAACATGATCAGTAGCTCCAGTATCCACTACCCACGAATGAGTAGAAACCGATGCTAAACATGTTTCCGTTACAAATGCAAATGACGTACCTTGTCTCTTGCTTCCGCATGCCTTCTCACTTGAAGTGACACCAACCACCTTCATTTCATTTGACCTTTTCTCACGTGATCTGCGATCAATCATATTCTTGCACACAATATGAACCACATCTTTCAATGTGCCCAAGCTGTGCTCAAGATCTGATAACTCAGACTCCCATGAAGGTACAAAGGACTGTCCTGCTACGAGATCAGTAAGCAACTCCTTGAAAGAGTACTCACTTCTCTTAGCTACATTCTTAAAGTCATAGAAAGAAAGTGGTAATGAGTTCAGGATAATATCGACCTTGGCCCGATCGCTGATATTTCCATCTCTACGTGTGAATCGTTTCATGGTGTTATCCATGATCATCACATGCAGTGTCACCGAACTGCCATCAACCATTCTCTTACAGACAAGGTCTCTAACGAGATCACAGTTGACAGTTCGTTCCACTTCACCATACGTTCGCACCAAGTCCATCCAGATCCCTACAGAGCTACAATAGCCCATGTACTTGAGCTTAAGTTCTCTAGAAAGGTTATCTGAGATTAACTTGTAAGTAAAATCCTCAGATGCCACCCAGCTGTCAAAGAACTCCTTCTCACGTCTAGATACTTTATGGTAACGTGGGGCAAGTGGCATCATAGTGAGAACAAACATGTGTTGTTTAGTCTGGAGAATATACTCAATGCAATATCTCCACTCATGGAAGTTTGGACCAGTAAGAGGATTGAGAGCAAGTATATGATCGACAGTAGACATAGACATATCTGAAACAATAAAGGTCTTAAATAAGAACATACATGTTGAACTTCGAAAACAAATGCATTGAAAACCTTTTAATAAATCAAATACAAATATTTTCCACTAATTGCCCAAGAGTTCCCACCGCAAGCTACACTCGTAGACGTTTACGATGTCACCCTCAACCAGAACTGCGGGTTTTAAGCCCCAATCCATTTAATTTCACTACCATGCCAGGATGCTTTTGACACTAGAAATTAATAATTAGTGAAAACCTTAGACCAAGCCATCTCTCAAGAACAGGGATGCAATTCTTGCATTATATTCTAAGATGCTTCTAAGCAATTAACCATAAATTTAACTCCGGCCAAAAGAGACAGTTTAGCATGGCACGTAACCATACCGCACAGCCCTTAAAGCTTTTGTTATCTTTAATTTAAATCAATCCTAGAATACTTGTGAAAGAGGTCTACGCAAGCTACACTCGTAGACATTTACGCAAAGCCCTCCCACTATTCACATGATTTAAATTGTTTGTCTAGAAATCCCAACAACCGTACCCATGCACCTCCGGGAACTAGCAAGCTACACTCGTAGACGTTTACTAGAACGAGAGATACACTTACAGCCTAGGACCGCTTTGTGGAGGTCTATTGATTTTAATTAAAAAATCTACTTAGTATTTTTCTTTTAAAAGGTTTCTTCATGCGCACACATAATTTCTTTTTGTCATTATATTTTCCAAATTTTTTCATGTAATAATACAAGCCCAAAAATTCCCAAAATATAATCCAACAAAAGAAATTAATCACATAATCATGCTTGGAAAGCTGTAAATAATAAAAGCAGTAAAACATGATTTTCCTATTATCTACACATGCTTAATTGCGCACATAAATAAATCACATATCATACGAGGACAATTAAGGCAAACAAAAATTCCTCGTGGCCCCAAAATAAATAGAAATAAAAATCTATCTCTTACAAATTTGAATTTTGAATTTAATGGATAAATTCAAATCTTCTCAAATCTTCAAGGGCCTTCAAATCTTGATACACCAAATCTTTTGGATTTTTAGGCCTTTGTAATCTGATGATTTGCCCTAACCCTAATGCAAACCTAGGGTTTACACAGGATTGCACAAACCACCAAAACACGAGCCATCGTGACGGGACAGCAGCAGTCGACGACGACTGGAGCCGCCGCCGACCACCGCCGCCGCCGGCCCAGCGCTGCCGCGCGCCTGCCGTGCGTGCCGCGCCCGCGCTAGCTCGCCCGCGCGCAGGCCGCGTGCCGTGGGTGCTGCCCTCGCGCGCCGCACACCCTCGGCCGCGCCGCCGTCGTCGGCCGTGCTCGGCCCTCCGTCGGCTCCGTCTTCGTTCTTCATCCTCGACCCGTTCAATTACATAAATTTGAAAATTATAGAAACTATTCTATTACAATATCAAATCTATTCTAATCACGGATTTTCTCATGATTTTACAAAACAATTCAGCCCTACACGGATAAACCACCGCGGGCTGAATCAACGGGTTGCCACGAGGAACAAAAACCAACATCCACAATAATAAATTCATACATGCATATTATCGAATTTAATTATGAAAAACAGAGCCATAAATCAGAAACCTCGCTCTGATACCAATTGTAGGGTTTTTCCGTGAACCGAATCACCAAAACCAAACTGAACCGGATCGATCTATGGATATTGCTCACAATTAAATTTCTCAAAACCCTAGCATGCTCCTATGAATTTAATACAAAATTGTGGATTGAGAGATTACCGTAAATCCGTAGAGTCTGAACCGATCTTTCGCGTTTGAATTCCAAATCTCAATTCAACCACGCGATTCGATTTAATCTGCGGAAACAGAAATTAGAATACTAATTTCTAGAATAAATCAAAAAACAGAAAGGGAAAGAAGAAATATGTTCTCCAGATTAGATCTTCAGGGCTGTGTCCCAATGCTGTTCAGATCTACTACTGGTGAGGACTCCGTAGATCTGTATTCTGAGCAGGACCAGAATCGAAATTCTCCTCCCTGAACTCCAAAGTCGGCGCCCACACTGCTCTCTCTCTAGGGTTTGTGTTTTTCAACTGTGTTACAACTTATGAGAGAGAGCTGTCTATTTATAGACCTAGGGTTTTATCCCTAATGGGCTCTTTGGGCTCAATTCAGCATATATAATTGGGCCAGACCTGGGACCTAATGCAAATAATAAAGTGGGCCTATAAATTAATTAATTCTCTTGTCCACAACCCAGGACACAATTAATTAATTAATATTAATTCTTTTTCACCACAGAATTAATACTGACCTACCCCTTTATTACCACGTTGTGAGAACGGGTTGCATTAATTGAGAATCCCCATATTTAAGGTTACCGGACATCCATTAATTAATCGGAGCCTCTAACAAGCTCTAACTACAATTATTTAATATCTTATAATTCCTGAGTAGTACCACTCAAACCTTATCACTCGTGCCTGAACTTAATCAGCCTGCAGGACTTTGGCACGATGAATATTATTGAGCTCCTCATGGAATGTCCCCATCCTATTACTCGGATATGGTTACCTAAGTTCAGTCTCAGGCGGTACTACACGAACTGCTGTTACCCAAGATGCGGATATACGAGCGCGCTGTGTTGGCTCTCCACCATGGCAAGTCAAAGCAACAGTCAACCCGTGCAAACCCCTAAACCTTCGTTAGGGTTTGGACTCAATCAATATAACGAGATCTTTTATTCGCTGATGTCAGACAGACGAATATATCTCACTGCGGTCCATCAATACGCCACCTCTGCGTACCAGCATGTCAAGTAACCAAGACAGACTACTTATTCCGACAATGCCGCAGCCATCCAGACAGACGTATCCTCATACGCTGCCTCGGCTGTGATCAGGTTTATGTCTCACTAGGTCAAGTGATCATAATGTCTTCTGCGATCTACAACACGCCGTATGATTGTCCCTATCGGTGAGACAAGAGGATACCATTGTTCATACATGTACGATTGTTAACAGATAGGAGAAATAAACTGTTGTATACATATTGGAATAAATGCTTTCAGTATACAAAACCCATCACTCTCAGCATGGTTAGTAAGTTCATGGTCGAACCTAGGAAAGAGCATTGGACAACTCTGAATTGGGTCCTCAGGTATGTTCAAGGGACAGTTGGAAAGGGTCTAGTCTTCGAGGATGATGGTTCGAGCTTGAGGCTCCCAGTCGAAGGGTTTGTGGACTCGGATTATGCAGGATGTATGGATAGTCATTGACCGGTTTTGTGTTCACATCTTACGGAACGACGATTAGTTGGAGAGCAAGTTTGCAGAGGGTAGTTGCCTTATCTTCGACGGAGGCGGAGTACATTGCCTTGACCGAAGCGATTAAGGAAGGTCTGTGGTTGCTCGGATTCATGAACGAACTGGGGATTGATCAAGGAAAATTGAAGGTTTCCTGTGATAATCAAGGTGCTTTGCAGTTGGCAAAGAATGATGTTCATCATGAGAGAATTAAGCACATCGATTTAAAGTTCCATTTTATTGGAGATGTGGTGGCAGCCGGAGAGGTCAAGCTGCACAAGGTCAATACTCTCGATAATCCTGCGGATATGATTACAAAGTCAGTTCCAAGTACTAAGTTTGAGTACTGTTTGGAACTGATCAAACTGTTAAAGTTGAACTGAAGAGGAGGTGCCAAGCCGAGGTGATATTGAGCCTAAGGTGGAGAATTGTTGAAGTAGTCTCAATATAACTCGAGGAAGTAGTTCGAGTGGGTCGAGGAGACTAGTCCGGTAAAGTGGGTCGAGTTGTGTAGGTCGAGGAACTCGTGGTGCAGTTCGAGTTGGATAGATATGGAAAATATATTGTGTATATCTTGTTTCCTTGTTGGACAAGATTTATCCTTATTGGTATTAGATTTGGATAGGAATAAATCTATTTTAGATAGATTTAGATTTAGATATATCTTACCATATCTAGGTTTTATATTCCTTATGTATTTAGGAATATTTCCCTATAAATACCCCTGCTCCCCACCAATTGTAATTGTCACATACTTTGTATTTTCTTCACCATAATAATATCATCACCGAGGACTAGGAGGCTTGAAGAGTGGACGTAGAGCATAGCTCGAACCACTATAATTCTTTGTGTTCTTGTATTTTCTGTTAGTTATTTGTGTCGCAATCGCTTCAATTCACAACATTAAGATTATAAAGAATATAGAAAAATTAAATAATTAATAAAAAATATTTTTTAAAAAAAATATGTTGTAACTCACGAAAGCTCACCATAGAGTGGACAACATAAAATTTCTAATCCAATTATTATGTGTAAATATTATTTATATTTTTAAGTTTATATAAATCACAAAAATAATTAAAATATATTATTGATTAAGGAATTTAAAAGTTAATTAATCTAACTAATAATATATGTGTATTAATAAAGTGAATATATTAGTAAATATAACTGTAAAATTACAATTTTGCCCCACGGTTTTGTTTTAATATATATATATATATATATAGAGATAGATGCGATTGAAATGCTTGTTTAATGTAGTGGTTCTTGGGGTAATTGTTGATAAGTTGAAGGTTTGATCTTTGGGGGTTGAGATTTTTTTATTACTAGGTTAAAATTTTAATTTGTACGACAGTCCTTAAAATTATAATTAGAATGGTAATTAAACATAATTGATTTTATAACCTAGTTTAGTAACTTGGTACGTGGACAGTGGTGGGAGGTTTAAATCAAATTGTTTTCATTTTTAATTTTGACATAGGTTAAACATGGTAATTAATATAATGTATTCATTTAATTGATCGTAGGATTAACTCTCATTATTTTTATTTGATTGTGTGTTTACTAATTATTGTTCTTTTAAAACATTATTTAACCATGCTTCATAAATTTTACAAGTTCAACCTCAATTACGATTATTGTTGATATGATTAGTTTTGCTACTATTCTATTAATTAAAATAATATTTCTAATATTTGAAATCTCAATGATAAATAGAAAGAGTTCAGAGTTAGATTTAATTACAAAGTTTTTATTAATAAATTTGTAATTACTGAAGGTGCGGAAATTAAGAGCGATAAACGAGATGTAATTATCACCTAGCCAAACTACAGACATAAGGTGGGCTTTCTTCTTACAATTAAAAATGTGTTTTTAAATTGTTTATGAAATGAAAATGTATTTTGTTTTCAAATGATTGAGCATGCCTAAAATATTTGTTGTATTTTCTATATGTCATCTGAACCGAAAAAGCGGTAGGAGAGTGTGCAAAAATTTAAGCCGGGAAATACGGACAGAGCCTTAAACATTTTGAATGTCAAGGTAAATATGAACGATCGGATCTCGATGAGTCTACGAAAGCCGAGATTAGTGCACTTGTTGCCAGACCTGGTGAAAGAAAGGTCTTACCAAATAGGCTAAACACCGTAATCATAGATTATTTTTTAATGTATCATATATCAAATTAAAGGTAATTTAATTATCTTTCAAACGAAATCTCTATTGTATATGTTTCGATTTAAAAATCATCGTAAAAAATAAAAATTAGTGATTATATGCATAATTCTCGTAACAATACACGAATTATTATATAATGAATGGAGTTGCACAATATAATGCATGAAGTTATATTATATAATGCAGAATATGATAGATAAAATGCAATAACTTTTTTTACTGCAAGATAAAAAAAAAATCATTATCTTTGCATACTGTAGATAATATCATAGTTGTTATAAAAGTCGATCATATATTAATTATTTTTAATTATGTATTTTTTTTGTTATATTATATAAATGTATATTACTATATTATATAATGCAGTTTATTAGGTATATAATGAATGTTTGCTAGGTATATAATGTAGGGTTTTCCCGTGAACCGAATCACCAAAACCAATTTGAACCGGATCGATTTATGGGTATTGTGCACAATTAAATTTACAATAAACCCTAGCATGCTCCTATGAATTTAATACTCAGATTGTGGATTGAGAATTACCGTAATTCCGTCGAGTCTGATCCGATCTTTTGCGTTTGAATTTCCAACTTCAATTCAACCACGAAATTAGATTTTATCTGCGGAAGTAGAAATTAGCAATCTAATTTCTAGAATAAAAATCGAGAATAAAAGGAAAGAAATAGGATTTCTGTTCTCCAGATCAGGTCTTCAGATCTGTATCCCAATGCTCTTCAGATCTACTACTGGTGAGGACTCTGTAGATCTGTGGTTTGAGCAGACCAGAATCGAAATTCTCCTCCTTTCTCCCTTAGGATCGTCGCCCACTCTCTCTCTCTAGGTTTATTGTGTTTCAACTGTGTTGTTACAACTTATGAGAGAGAGCTGTCAATTTATAGACCTAGGGTTGCAAACCCTAATAGGCTCCTGGGATCAATTCAGCATATTTATTTGGCCAGACCTGAGACCTAATGCATATAATAAAGTGGGCCTATAAATTAATTAATTCCCATGTCCACAACCCAGGACACAATTAATTAACTAATATTAATTCTTTTTCACCACAAAATTAATACTGACCTACCCCTTTATTACCACGTTATGAGAACGGACTGCATTAATTGAGAATCCCCATATTTAAGGTTACCGGACATCTATTAATTAATCGGAGCCTCTGTCAAACTCTAACTACAATTAATTAATATCTTATTATTCCTGAGTAGTACCACTCAATCCTTATCACTCGTGCCTGAACTTAATCAGCCTGCAGGACTTTGGCACGATGAATGTTATTGAGCTCCTCAGGGAATGTCCCCATCCTGTTACTCGGATATGGTTACCTAAACCCAGTCTCAGGCGGTACTACACGAATTATTGTTACCCAAGATGCGGATATACGAGCACGTTACTTAGGCTCTCCACCATGGCAAGTCAAAGCAATAGTTAACCCGTGCAAACCCTGAACCTTCGTTAGGGTTTGGACTCAATCAATATCGAGATCTTGTATTCGCTGATGTCAGACAAACGAATACATCTCACTGCGGTCCATCAATACGCCACCTCTGCGTTCCAGCACGTCAAGTAACCAAGACAGACTACTTATTCCGACAATGTCGCAGCCATCCGGACAGACGTATCCTCATACGCTGTCTCGGCTGTGATCAGGTTTATGTCTCACTAGGTCAAGTGATCATACTGTCTTCTGCGATCTACAACACGCCGTATGTGATGGATTTATATACTGAAAGCATTATGATTGGTATATTATG
>JAPKLW010000007.1:557830-579201 GCA_026898455.1 Plectranthus barbatus | reverse complement strand
GGAACCCCTCAACAAAATGGTGTAGCAGAAAGAAGAAATAGAACTCTCTTGGAAATGGTCAGGTCAATGATGAGTTATGCAAGCTTGCCGATTTCGTTTTGGGGGTATGCCTTGGAAACAGCGGCCTATTTGCTTAACCTGGTACCTTCTAAATCAGTTCCTAAAACACCTCTGGAACTCTGGTATGGGCGAAAGCCAAGTTTGAACAGAGTGAGGGTTTGGGGTTGTCCAGCATATGTGCTGACAAAGGAACCTGATAAGTTAGAAAGCAGGGGCAAGCTGATGCTGTTTGTAGGATATCCCAGACAAACGAAAGGTGGTTACTTCTATTGTCCAGAGAATCAGAAAGTCGTTGTCAGTACCAACGCGAGATTCTTGGAGGACGAATATGTAAGAAACCACAGATCCAAGAGTGAAATTATTCTCCACGAGCTTGAGAATAAAGAAGCAATTCCATCAGGAAAACCCAGTGTAGTGGTAAATCCACCTGTAACAGGTGTGAATGTACCAACACTGCCACTAATGCAAGGTATGGGACAAACGCGTACTGTGCCAACTACTGACACAGCTCAGATGCCTCGTCGCAGTGGGAGGGTTAGTCACCAACCCGAGAGGTATATGTTCGTGGGAGAGTCTTCTGACTTGATCCCGGAAAACGGACTAGATGATACCGACCCCTGGACATATAACGAGGCAGTATCTGATAAAGATGCGGACAAATGGCTGATCGCCATGGATTCTGAAATAGAATCCATTACTGCTATGGATGTATACCAGAAAACTGATTTGCCAGATGGCCATCGAGCCATAGGGTGCAAATGGGTGTACAAAAGAAAGAAAGGATCGAATGGGGAAATTACAGCTTTCAAAGCAAGGCTGGTGGCGAAAGGTTATAGTCAGAAAGAAGGTGTAGACTATGACGAGACTTTCTCACCGGTAGCCATGCTTAAGTCCATTCGAATACTCCTGGCCATAGCAGCACATAAGAACCTAGAAATCTGGCAGATGGATGTCAAAACCGCGTTTCTAAACGGGTACCTTGAAGAAGGTAGGGACATCTATATGCAACTGCCAGAAGGTTATGTGCAGAAGGGCGAAGAACATTTGGTCTGGAAGCTAAGGAAGTCGCTGTATGGACTTAAACAAGCTTCACGGTCATGGAATCTCCGTTTTGATGAAGTGATTAAATCTTATGGATTCTCACAATGTTCAAACGAGAGTTGCGTGTACCGTCTGTGTGTCAGCGGAAGCGTAGTATTCCTTGCACTTTATGTAGATGATATTCTCCTATTTGGCGACAATGTGGAAGTATTGTCGGGCATAAAGGGGTGGTTATCCGAGCAGTTTCATATGAAGGACCTTGGGGAGGCAGGATACATCCTAGGGGTAAAAGTATTGCGGGAGCGCAATAAAAGGATGCTGACCTTGTCTCAAGGGTCATATGTGGATACTGTGATTGCCCGTTTCAACATGCATAATGCCAAGAAAGGTCTGTTACCCTTCAGACATGGCATACATCTTTCCAAGGATCAGTGTCCGATGACACAAAAGGAGAAAGATGAGATGAGCAACGTGCCGTATGCATCGGCCGTGGGTAGCCTCATGTATGCAATGTTATGTACGAGGCCAGATATCTGCTTTGCTGTAGGCATGGTAGCGAGATACCAGTCTAACCCTGGACAGGCGCATTGGGCCGCGGTAAAGCACATACTCAAATACTTGAAAAGGACAAGGGACTATTGTCTTGTTTATCAGTGTGATGAGTTGTGCCCTGTGGGTTATACTGATTCGGATTTCCAGGCAGACCGAGATGAAAAGAAGTCCACCTCTGGCTATGTGTTTACATTGGGAGGTGGGGCCATATCATGGAGGAGTGCAAAGCAGAAGTGCATTGCGGACTCCACCATGGAAGCCGAATATGTGGCAGCTTCTGAAGCTTCGAAAGAAGCGGTATGGTTTCGAAACTTCCTTCTGGAGTTGGACGTGATTCCTCAGCTACCCAGAACAATCACGGTGTATTGTGATAACTCGGGAGCTGTGGCTAATTCTAAGGAACCACGAACTCACAGAGCAACAAAACACATTGAAAGGAAGTACCATATTATATGAGAAATCGTAGCAAGGGGTGATGTGCTGATAGAAAAGATTGATACGAAAGATAATCTAGCGGATCCATTCACAAAAGCTCTGCCTCAGAAGGTTTACGAGATGCATGTACGTAGCCTTGGGCTGAGGGCAAAGCTAGCCACGTAGAATGCTTGATGTAATAGCTAGATTAGTTTAGACGCGTTATACTCTGGAAAGCAAATGTAAAATGCTTTGAGTATAAGTGGGAGATTGATGGATTTATATACTGAAAGCATTATGATTGGTATATTATGTACAAGGTTTATTGGTTAATATACTGGGAATCATAATTGTTGTATGTTCATCTCCTGTCTGAATTAACAAACATGTGTCGCAAACACAATTATCCTCTTATCTCGTCGATAGGGAGATCATACGGTGTGTAGAAGATCACGGAAGATCGTATGGATCGTTTGACCTAGCGAGATATAAATAATCATCACAGCTGAGACAGTTCCAGGATAAACTGTCGGTGTAGGCTGCAGCATATGCGGATAAGCATCTTATCTTGGATGTCTTGGTATGCTGGTGTGGGGTACACATTGATGAGGACCTAAGTCGAGATCGATTCTTTTATCTGACATTAAAAGAATCTAGATCTTTATGACTCGATGGAATCTTAAACCTATATGAGGATACAGAAGTATACATATATTGTATGTCACTTTGAGTTGTAGAAAAGGTTCTAGTTGAACCTGTTCTTCTGCAGTCTTGGGTGACATCAATCTGTGTATGACTGTCTGGTATCTGAACTAGGTAACCACATCCAGTATAGGATGGTGACATTCCCTGAACAGCTCAAAAGGTTCGTTATGCTAAAGTCCTGCAGGCTGATTAAGTTCAAGCATAAGTGAAAAGGTTTGAGTGGATTGATTCAGGAATTAAAGATGTTAATTAATTAAATAGCTTGTCAGAGCTTAAATTAATTAACGAATGTCTGTAACCTTAAATGTGGGGATAAACCGAGTCCAATGCAACCCGTTCCTCAAACGTGGTAGCAAATAGGTAGGACAGTATTGATTCTCTGGTGGCATGAATCAATATTAATTAATTAATTATATTCTGGGTTGAATATGGGAATTAATTAATTGATAGGCCTTATTTGCTATTTGCATTCTCGTCCCTGGTCTGGCCCATGATAACTCAAGCCCAATAGAAGCCAAGAATTTCCTATAAATAGGCCTCAGTACCTCAGAACTCAATGCACCTACTTCTCATAAGATCACAAGTTGCACACAGCAAACCAGAGCATTGGGAGCTGTGGTGATCGAGTGAGTTCTTGATACGAGGAGGAAATTCTGCTTCTCAACCGGGCAAGGGATCTGATAGAATAATCTTCACCAGATTTTCAGATCGAGTTGGGATACAGATCAGAAGATCAGAACAGGAGGATTCTTCTTCTCTCTCCTCTTTATTTTCGAAAATAATTATTTATTTTCTTAAGATTAATTTCCTCAATCTGTTAGGAAATTAAATCTTGGTGTGTGGGAAAGATCAAAGGGCATCTCTACGCACGCGTTCTTCATCGTTCTTCAATCCAGGTATTCCGCACAACCATCTTATGCATAATAATATAGGAGCATGCTAGGATTGTTCATAGGCATAGCAATTTATTTTTGATATTCCAATTAACGATCCTTGGCAAACGGACTTCGTGATTCAGTTCACGAATCCCTTCAGTATGATCGTCCCTATCGGTGAGACAAGAGGATACCATTGTTCATACATGTAATATTGTTAACAGATAGGAGAAATAAACCGTCGTATACTCATTATAATAAATGCTTTCAGTATACAAAACTCATCAATCTCCCACTTATACTCAAAGCATAACTAAGCTTTTACAGAGTATACAGTCCGTCTATCTATTCTACTGTCTCTTTAACCACTGTCAGTGGTCGGCATCCACCTCAGACCCAGCTCACGAATATATCTTTCGTAAACTTTCTGCGGAAAGCTCTTTGTAAATGGATCAGCAAGATTGTCAGCAGTGTCAATCTTCTTAATTTGCACATCGCCCCTCGTTATGATTTCTCGTATGATATGGTACTTTCTCTCTATGTGTTTGCTTGCTTTGTGAGACCGCGGTTCCTTTGAGTTTGCCACTGCACCAGAGTTATCACAATAAATTGTGATGCTCCTCGGCAAACTCAGGATCACGCCCAACTCTAAAAGGTAGTTCCTGAGCCATACCCCCTCTTTCGAGGCATCGGAGGCGGCGACATATTCCGCCTCCATGGTGGAGTCAGCAATGCATTTCTGCTTTGAGCTCCTCCAAGATGCAGCTCCACCTCCCAGGGTAAACACATATCCTGAGGTCGATTTCTTCTCATCCTGGTCCCCTTGGAAATCCGAGTCTGTATAACCCACAGGGCACAAATCCTCACTTTGATAAACTAGGCAGAAATTCCTAGTTCTTTTCAAGTACTTGAGGATGTGCTTTACAGCAGTCCAGTGCGCCTATCCAAGGTTAGACTGATATCTCGCTACCATGCCAACGGCATAACAGATATCTGGCCTGGTACACAGCATCGCATACATGAGGCTACCCACTGCCAAAGCATATGGTACAAGACTCATCTCATCTTTCTCCCGCTGTGTCTGAGGACACTGCCAACTAGAAAGATGAACGCCATGTCTGAAAGGTAGCAAGCCTTTCTTGGCGAGTTGCATGCTAAACCGAGCAATCAAAGAATCCACATAGGATGCCTGAGATAAGCTCAGCATTCTTCTCTTACGATCTCGTAAGACCTTAATCCCAAGAATGTAGCCAGCTTCTCCCAGATCCTTCATTTGGAACTGTTCGGATAACCAAGCCTTGATTTCCTACATCACTCTCTCGTTGTTTCCAAATAGGAGTATGTCATCAACGTAAAGTGCAAGGAAGACCACGCTCCCACTGACACAAAGTCGGTAAACACAACTTTCGTTTTCCAACTGTGCAAATCCATAGGATTTAATCACATCGTTGAAACGTAAGTTCCACAACCTTGAAGCTTGCTTAAGTCCATACAAGGACTTCCTAAGCTTCCAAACAAGATGTTCTTCGCCCTTGCTTATGTAACCCTCGGGTTGCTGCATATAGATGTCCCTACCTTCTTCAAGGTAATCGTTTAGAAAAGCGATTTTGACATCCATCTGCCAGATCTCGAGGTCCATATGCGCAGCTATGGCAAGGAGTATCCGGATGGATTTGAGCATGGCTACGGGTGAAAAGGTTTCGTCATAGTCAATGCCCTCTTTTTTACTATAACCCTTTGCCACCAGCCTGGCTTTAAAAGCCGTGATCTTTCCATCCGCCCCTTTCTTTCTCTTGTATACCCATTTGCACCCTATGGCCCTAAAGCCATCTGGCAAATCAGTTTTCTAGTATACATCCATAGCGGTTATGGATTCAATTTCAGAATCCATGGCGACACACCATTTGGCAAGATCCTTGTCCTGCACTGCCTCTTCGTAAGTCAGTGGGTCAGAGTCCTCATGTCCGTCTTCCGGGCTCAAGTCCGAAGACTCACCCACGAATATGTATCTTTCTAGCTGGAAGATAACTCTCCCACTACGACGAGACATCGGTGCCGTGTCAGTAGTAGGTGCAGTAACTTGTGGTCCTGCACCTTGCACTGAAGAACATGTCTGTGGTGCTGTACCTCTCATAGGTGCACCCACATCTACACGTTCCCCTTCCCTTGGAATTGCATTCTCGTTCTCAATTTCTTGAAGAACGATATCACTCCTTGACTTGTGATTACTCACATACTCGTCCTCCAAGAATCTAGCATTGGTGCTAACAACGACTCTTTGACTATCAGGACAGTAAAAGTAACCACCTTTTGTTTGCCCGGGATACCCTATGAACAACATTACTTTTAACCTGCTTTCTAACTTATCAGGTTCCTTCGACAGTACGTGTGCCGGACAGCCCCATACTCTAAACTTGCACAAATTAGGTTTGCGACCAAGGAAGAGCTCAGAAGGCGTCTTAGGAACTGATTTAGAAGGCACCACATTAAGCACGTAAGCTGTTGTTTCCAATGCGTAGCCCCAAAACGAAATTGGTAAGTTTGCATAACTCATCATTGATCTTACCATCTCTAGAAGAGTTCTATTTCTTCTTTCAGCTACACCGTTTTGCTGGAGAGTACCCGGTGCAGTCCACTGGGATGTAATCCCGTTTTCTGACAAATACTGCAGGAACTCGTTACCGATGTATTCGCCACCGCGGTCAGATCGCAGTGACTTGATAGTTTTCCCGACCTTCTTTTCTACCTTAGCCCTGAACTCTTTGAATTTCTCAAAGCATTCAGACTTGTAGCGAAGCAGGTAAACGTATCCGTACCTTGAGTAATCATCAATGAAAGTGACGAAGTACTCGTACCCTTCACGAGCCTGCGTGGACATCGGTCCACATAAGTCAGAATGGATCAATTCCAACACTTCCTCTGCTCGAGACTGACTTGAAAGGCCTAGTTGACATCTTGCCCTCGATGCAGGATTCGCAGACTTGATAAGGAACAACCCGGACTAAGTCCAATGTACCGTCATCAGCAAGTCTCTGAATCCGCTTCAAGCTGATGTGACCCAGTCTCAAGTGCTAGAGATATGTAAGATCCTCATCAGAAGAAGTAAGTTTTCTCTTTCTAGGATTATCAATTATGGATGAATTACATGCAATACCTAAGGACATATTTGATTGAAGTAACATAGAGATTGTAAATCAACATCACATAACGGATAACTTTGTTATTACCAATGATAAAATCATATATAACAAATATCCATAAAAGTTGATAAAATTTGTCCTGCCGATAAACCACGACCCACAAATGAACTCTCAAATGTACTTAATTCATCAAAACATAAAGAAAAAAACTCCATGAAGCTTCGTCATAAAACGTTGCCTTCATCCAGTTTGGTATCTTCTTGCCATCACTCACCAGCCTTGTCGGCACGGTCCCCTGCAAAGTACAACAACATGATCAACAAGTCAGTGCTTACAGCTTTAGAAGAGCAACAACGGACTCTAATCATGCTTACAGTTATACATGCAAATGGCATACATTGTCTAGCTTTGTTGGCTTGACAATCTTTCCTCCAATGTCCTTTCTTACCACACCTGAAGCACCTGTCCCTGTCAGTCGCCACCTTAGGCTTTTTCCCAGCCCCACCATCCTTCACAGGTGTCTTCTTGGCCCATTTCTTAATCCATTTCTTCCGCTTCATACTTTTTCGGTATAGTAGAGAGATTACTAGAAGTGGTCAAGGCAACCTTCTGAGGGTTCATGACCGATTCCGCTGCCATCAAGTCATTGAGTAACTCGTTAAGAGTATACTCTTTCTTGTTCATGACAACATTCAACCTAAAACTCTCAAAGGACTTGGGTAGAGAGTTCAGTATGATATCGACCTTAGCCTCAGCGTCGATACCTCCACCATGCACAGTTAGTTCATCCATGAGGTGAGTCATGGTAACTGCGTGCTCTCTCACTGAGGTGCCATCAGTCATTTTCTTACTCACGATTTCTCTCATGAGATTGAACCTGACGGCTCTATCAGTTTCCCCATAGGTTGCCTCCAGACTCATCATGATGTCATAGGCATCCCTATGGTGCTGATGTTGCTGCTGCAAGACTTTCGACATAGTGGTCATCATGTAGCACTTGACTACATTGTTCGATTTCTCCCACTTGTTATAGAAGTCTATATCCATTTGACTGGATTCAGCAGTTGGCACTTCGGGACGAAGTACTTGCAGAACGAACATATGTTCTTCTGCAATCAGGAGGTACTCGAGATTGCGCTTCCATTCCAGGAAGTTTGCACCAGTTAAAGTGTTTTGTGCGAGAATATTGATGACATTAGACATAGACATATCTGAAACAATAAAGAATCTTAAATAAGAACATACATGTAGAACTTCGAACACAAATGCATTGAAAACCTTTTAATAAATCAAATACAAATGTTTTCCACTAATTGCCTAAGAGTTCCCACCTCAAGCTACACTCGTAGACGTTAACGATGTCACCCTCAACCAGAATTGCGGGTTTTAAGCCCCAATCCATTTAATTTCACTACCATGTCAGGATGCTTTTGACACTAGAAATTAATAATTAGTGAAAACCTTAGACCAAGCCATCTCTCAAGAACAGGGATGCAATTCTTGCATTATATTCTAAGATGTTTCTAAGCAATTAACCACAAATTTAACTCCGGCCAAAAGAGACAGTTTAGCATGGCACGTAACCATACCGCACAGCCCTTAAAGCTTTTGTTATCTATAATTTAAATCAATCATAGAATACTTGTGAAAGAGATCTACGCAAGCTACACTCGTAGACGTTTACGCAAAACCCTCCCACTATTCGCATAATTTAAATTGTTTGTCTAGAAATCCCAACAACCGTACCCATGCACCTCTAGGAACTAGCAAGTTGCACTCGTAGATGTTTACTAGAACGAGAGATACACTTACAGTCTAGGACCGCTTTGTGGAGGTCTATTGATTTTAATTAAAAAATCAGCTTAGTATTTTTCTTTTAAAAGGTTTCTTATATGCGCACATATAATTTCTTTGTTATTATATTTTCCAAATTTCTGCAGGGAATTAAACAAGCCCAAAAATTCCAAAAATATAATCCAACAAAAGAAATTAATCACATAAGCATGCTTGGATAGCTGTAAATAATAAAAGCGATAAATCATGCTTTTCCTATTATCTACACATGCTTAAATAGCGCACATAATAAATCACATATCGTACGAGGACAATTAAGGCAAACAAAAATTCCTCGTGGCCCCACAAAAATAGAAAAAATAAATTCTATCTATTACAATTTGAAATTTGAATCTATTTGGATAGATACAAATCTTCTCAAATCTTCCAGGGCCTCCAAATCTTGATTCACCAAATCTTTTGGGATTTAGGCCTTTGTGATCTGATGATTTGCCATAACCCTAATGCAAACCCTAGGGTTTACACAGGATTGCACAAACCACCAAAACCACAAGCCACCGCGACGGGACAGCATCAGCCGACGGCGACCACCGCTGCCGTCCTGGTCCCTCGCGCGCGCAGGCCGCGCCCCGTGGCCGCTGCCCGCGCGCGCCGTGCGCGCGCTGCACGCCCCGACCGCGTGCCTGCCGCCGCCCGCCGTCGTCCTCCGCCGGCCCTGCGTCGGCTCCGTCTTCGTTCTTCGTCCTCGACCCGTCCAATTACAGATTTTGAAAAATAAAATTATAGAATAACTTATTCTATTACAAATTTTCAAATCTACACTAATCACGGATTTTCTCGTGATTTTACAAAATTAATTCAGCCCTACACGGATAAACCACCGCGGGCTGAATTATACGGGTTGCCACGAGGAACAAAAAACCAACATCCACAAAACAGTAAATCCATACATGCATATTGAATTCAATTATGCACAAAAGAGCCATAAATCAGAAACCTGGCTCTGATACCAATTATAGGGTTTTCCCTTGAACCGAATCACCAAAACCAATTTGAACCGGATCGATTTATGGGTATTGTGCACAATTAAATTTAAAACAAACCCTAGCATGCTCCTATGATAATAATCAGATTGTGGATTGAGAATTACCGTAATTTCGTCGAGTCTGATCTGATCTTTTGCGTTTGAATTTCCAACTTCAATTCAACCACGCAATTCGATTTTATCTGCGGAAGTAGAAATTAGTAATCTAATTTCTAGAATAAAAATTGAAAATAAAAGGAAAGAAATAGGATTTCTGTTCTCCAGATCAGGTCTTCAGATCTGTATCCCAATGTTGTTCAGATCTACTACTGGTGAGGACTTTGTAGATCTGTGGTTTGAGCAGGACCAGAATCGAAATTCTCCTCCTTTCTCCCTTAGGATCGGCGCCCACTCTCTCTCTCTCTCTAAGTTTAGTGTGTTTCAACTGTGTTGTTACAACTTATAAGAGAGAGCTGTCTATTTATAGACCTAGGGTTGCAAACCCTAATGGGCTCCTGGGCTCAATTCAGCATATTTATTTGGGCCAGACCTGGGACCTAATGCAAATAATAAAGTGGCCTATAAATTAATTAATTCCCATGTCCACAACCCAGGACACAATTAATTAACTAATATTAATTCTTTTTCACCACAAAATTAATACTGACCTACCCCTTTATTACCACGCTATGAGAACGGGCTGTATTAATTGAGAATCCCCATATTTAAGGTTACCGAACATCCATTAATTAATCGGAGCCTCTGACAAGCTCTAACTACAATTAATTAATATCTTATTATTCCTGAGTAGTACCACTCAATCCTTATCACTCGTGCTTGAACTTAATCAGCCTGCAGGACTTTGGCACGATGAATGTTATTGAGCTCCTCAGGGAATGTCCCCATCCTATTACTCGGATATGGTTACCTAAACCCAGTCTCAGGCGGTACTACACGAATTGCTGTTACCCAAGATGCGGATATACGAGCACGTTACTTAGGCTCTCCACCATGGCAAGTCAAAGCAACAGTCAACCTGTGCAAACCATGAACCTTCGTTAGGGTTTGGACTCAATCAATATCGAGATCTTGTATTCGCTGATGTCAGACAGACGAATACATCTCACTGCGGTCCATCAATACGCCACCTCTGTGTACCAGCACGTCAAGTAACCAAGACATACTACTTATTCCAACAATGCCGCAGCCATCCGAACAGATGTATCCTCATACGATGTCTCGGTTGTGATCAGGTTTATGTCTCACTAGGTCAAGTGATCATACTGTCTTCTGCGATCTACAACACGCCGTATGATCGTCCCTATCGGTGAGACAAGAGGATACCATTGTTCATACATGTAAGATTGTTAACAGATAGGAGAAATATATCGTCGTATACTCATTATAATAAATGCTTTCAGTATACAAAACCCATCATATAATGCTTGCCGAGGTCAATATAATGCATGAAGTTATATAATGGATACAATTGCACAATATAATGCATGAAATTATAGTATATAATGCAGAATATGATAGATAAAATGCAACATGTTTATTTCAGCGAAATCATCATTCATCATTATATTTGCACATGTTATGTATTATATAGCAATAACATATGAATTATAATGAAAGTAATATACTTTTTCTTTAAAATAAAAGTAATACCATATATAATATGCATAATTCTCGTAATAGTACAAAAATTCTTATATAATGAATGCAATTGCACAATATAATGTATGAAGTGATAATATATAATGCAGAATATGATAGATAAAATGTAACATGTTTATTTCAGCGAAATCATCATTCATTATTATATTTGCACTTGTTATGTATTATATAGTAATAACATATGAATTATAATGAAAGTAATATAATTTTTCTTAAAAATAAAAGTAATATCATATATAATATGCATAATTCTCGTAACAGTACACAAATTCTTATATAATGGATGCAATTGCACAATATAATGCATGAAGTTACAGTATATAATACATAATATGATAGATAAAATGTAACATGTTTATTTCAGCGAAATCATCATTTATTATTATATGTGCACTTGTTATGTATTATATAGTAATAACATATGTATTATAATGAAAGTAATATAATTTTTTCTCTAAAATAAAAGTAGTACCGTATATAATGGAGGAAGTAATACCGTATAATGATAGTAATATTGTTCTAAAATAAGAGTAACCATATTATAATGTAGGAAGATGTTTGTTAGGTATATAATGAATGTTTGATATATAATGCATGTTTGTTAGATATATAATGCATGTCGAGATAGAATATGCCAACAGAATCTTAAATAAGTACAAAATGACAAAAATACCCTATAATGCAGGTTTTTTGAGTTAAAATGACCGAAAATTTTAGTAAAATCCTGAGCGTTCATTTATCAAAATCAATGGCGAGGATTGATTCTTATTTCTTATGGTAAGAGTGCTTCTCACCGGATCGCATCCCTATATATATATACACTTTTGCTTATTTTGTAGATAATATCTTGTTGTCTCAACATATTTTGCCTCAACTTAATGGCTCTACACTCCTAAGTGTAACCTATTTTTTTTGCCCTTGAACTTAATCGAGAAATATCCCTCTCTAATTTAGGGGGAGGATTAATAGGGCAAGTTGTGTAGTTAAGAATTCAGTTCTCGAGTATTAGACTTGATAGAATATCATTGTAAACTCGACGAACTGACTTACCTACCAGCTTAATGGTGGTTTTGACAACATCAAAAAGGGGGAAATTGTTGGGAATTTAGGATAGAAATTCTCTTACCTTTTGTGTTTTGATATGTCAAACATGTATAGAAACCACCCTAAGAAGTATCTCTAGATTAGCTTAGTCGTACAAACTTGTAATATCCACTTAGGATGTTTATCGAGTTGTAAAAGCTAATCAAGACAAACTGGACTTGTGATCGAAGCCATCAGTTTGGTCATCATGAAGATAAAAAGAAATAAGGACTCAAGCAACGAACTGGCAAGCTGACGACCACTTCAGCTTGAAGCAATTCACTCCAATAAACTGGTTGATTTCACCAGCCGGGACAATCACCAGTTTATTTAGTCTAGTTTCTTCTCACGAATAGAGACAAAGACACGTCTGAGGAATCACAAGAGCCAGACTTAACGAAAAGAAGATTCCTTAAAGTCCGAAGTTCAAACTTCCAGTTTAGTATTCCTAAGGCTAGCGAACCGTTCTGACACACAACAGGATGTCAACACTCTGTGTCAGAAAAGGACGGAGCAGGTGCGGCAGAGCAGAAAATGCAACATGACACCATCCAATCAGAGACCCAATAAATAGTTTAAAATCCGGATTGTCTCTAAACGACTCTTTTACCAAAACTTTCCTTACTTCGTCTATAAATAGACGGACGAAGGCATTCTTAGAGGAAAGGTTATTGACTTACAATACGAAGCTACAACTAAAAGACTTCTCCTAGAGCAAATTGATAATTATACATCGTAAGCGTCATCTCCGAATAGAGACTCTCATAGTTCTTCTTTCCTGTTCGAGGCTATTTTCAAATAGCTTACCATGTATCATCTCCAAACACGAAACTCTACGCTTCTTAGCTTGAGTTTTCTTTCAGTGCTCTTTCTCTCCTAGAAAGATCACAACAGTTGCAGCTATCTCCAAGCTGTGACTAATACGAGCTCCTGCCACAAGTTCGAAGAGTTCTAGGAAGAACTTAAAAGCTCACAACTTCTGGAGGAGGAGGTTGTGTGGTATGCCCACAGTACTCCCGATCTGAGTGCCGAAAGAGAACGAGACCCTAGGCTTGTGAGCAAGTGGGCTGGTGGGCACGAACATTCACCAGCTTGCGATAGATTGTGAGGACAGATTATAATCCTAAGGCTAGTATATTTTGAGCTATTGCCTGAAGGGAGGACGCAAGACAGTGTTCGAACCTCTATAAATTCTTGCATTATTTATTGCTTTATTTTTATTCTGCAAAGGATTTATAACTAAACACTATCTCGTGTTGAAGTGTAACTGAACTTGTTAATAATCAAACTCGCAGATAACAAGCTTTTCAAAGAACCAAACTAGTTAATTACCACCAGCTTATAATTTGCAAGAATTCATTCTTAATCTTCTGTTGCACATATTCGTTAAACTCTGATCTCGGGATCACCAAAATATTTATTATTTTATTTTTATTGAGTCATATTTTATATTTATTTCCTTATTTATAAATACTATTATTTTATTTCTAATTAATAAATATTTTATTTTTTAAATCATCACAAAATAAGAATTTATTTCAATTTCATTATTCAAATTCTTATATATTGAGCATCTCAACTTTATTTGTCGTAAATGTTAATTTTTATTTTCTTTAATTTTATACTTTCAGTTGTATTCAAAAATAATTACATTATTGTGAATTCAGAATTTATATTTAAATATTTATTATTCTATGTTTTTTAGTCATGATGTTAATTTCACCCTTATCCTTAATAATAAATAAATTATTGTACATTAAAAATTCATAATTTACTTAACAAATAAAAGTATACTAATTGATACAAAATAAAAAGAAAAAAATGACAGAACACTAACAGGATATATAAATTTGCACGTATATACGAATCTTTGTAGCATGTAAAACTATAATAAATTAATAATATTAGGCTATATATATCATTTCTTTTTATGAATTTTAATACCTTTTAACGATTATTTAAAACATAAAAAATCTAAATCATTTTTTATCGAACGAGTTCACAAGAATTAGGGCATTTTATTTATTTATTTAATAATATGTTTCTTTTTTTGTTGTGAGCATTAGAAACTGGGTGGGGGAGGAAGCGTGGTATCTGCCAAGCCCTAATGGCTGCCCAAATATTTTGGACAAACTCATCCTTTTCGATCAAGAATTTTCCTATAATATCAACCCAAAAGATTGGTGAAAATATTGCTATATTTTCTAGACAGCGGTGCGGGCGGAGATTAACTGTGCAGTGCTCGGAAAACCAAACCCAGATTTTGAGGACTTGCAAGAATTGCAAAACCCAGTTCGATCCTCTGCTCAATCATCCCCGCTCTTGCCGTTATCATTCTGCTCATTTTGGGGGTTTTCTCTTTCTCTCTCTCTCAATTGAAATGGGGACATGTACTCT
Source organism: Plectranthus barbatus (assembly GCA_026898455.1). NCBI lineage: Eukaryota > Viridiplantae > Streptophyta > Magnoliopsida > Lamiales > Lamiaceae > Plectranthus > Plectranthus barbatus. The sequence continues at coordinate 564,436 of JAPKLW010000007.1, read as the reverse complement.
TTATTTTCACCTCGACTGCTTAATCGACCTGATTCGGTTGTTTTATATTTTTTCATGAATTTTTGTGTCATTTGATGTATTTGCTTTTCTCTGTTTTTTTTTTTTTTCATATTTTTGATTTGAGCTTTCCGTTTTTCAATTTTGGGAAATACCTGTTTTTTCTTATGATTTTGTTTACTTGCCGCTGGAGTATAGAATGTTATGGGTGATTTTGTGGATAACAAGAAGCTAAATAAAATATTTAAGATTAATGAGAAAGCGAGATCAAACTCTTATCACTGCTGATTGAAATGTTGAATCCTCTTTACAATGCTCAATTGCTAAGTAGTCTAGTTGAATGTAATTACGTGTAATTGAATTAGAGTGAAAATTGTGAGCCTGAGGTGGTCTATTTATATACATATATTGAGCAATGAGTTTGGCATAACCTTTGACAAGTGAAATTTGTCCTTATTCTTTAGGAGTTTCCATTGATATCAACTTAATCTAATCTTGATGTCTTGTGGATATATCCGTATCTTATATGTTTCCAAACTTACACAAAGATGAAAGAAGAAAAATTATTTTCAATTTTGTGCGAATTTCTTTGTAGAGTTCTGTTCATGATCTTCTCTCATTTTGCTCAGGAGAAACTAAGAGAAAGTTTGAGAGCGTGTACACGGGAGGCACAATGGATACTGCTGGTTCTGGAAAGGTGTATCAGTATTGGCATTGTTGTGGGTCTGAAGACCCTTTTGATCCTGGTTGCACGGCAGCTCCTCACTCTTCATATGATGACTGAAGACGCTTTGGTAAGGATGAATCTGAACATATTTTGTGATTACATTCTCATTCTGTAACTATTGTTTCTGCAATATGTTCCTTTTTGTATGTAACCCATACTCTCGCAATGTAAAGCATTATTTTTTACTGTTCCTAAAAAACAATACAAGTCAGAACCATTGTCTTTTCATTTGGTTTTGTTTCTACTTTTGCACAAGTAGGATGTGAGTTTCATGTATAGCGGCATTGTTGTGGGGATTTTCTGATTGGAGCATGTATGATCGTTGGTTGACAATCTAGCAAAAAAGCTGTTGTTGATGGCCGAAATTGGTTAAGTTACTCTAGATTAGGGTATTAAAGAGAGAATACTAAAAATGGAAATCGAGAATTTGCTCAAGGAATTGAAATAAACGCATTTACAGCTTTTTAACTGCTTCGGAATCAATCCTTCAATGATCATAATAAATGCTTCCTATTTATAGGCAACATAACTTGCTAATAATAAGATACCACTCTTGGGCTAGGACGACAACTTGGGTGGTTAAAACCGTCAAGCATGGCACTGGATCAAATGAGACGCATCATTCTTCGAGACAACTTCTTGAGATGGTTCATATGGCTTCTATCCTCAATGTAGGGGTGACAAATGGGTCGGGTTCGGGTTGCGACCTGATAATAACAAGTGACACGTCAACCCGAACCGACTCGTATATTTTTGCGGGTCAGAAATTCCAACTTGAACCCGACCTGTTTATTTTCGTTTCGACCCGAAATTGACACGAAATGATCTGTTTAATTATTTTAAAATTTAAAAAAATTGTTTTAATTATTTCAAAAATAAAAAATTTGTGTTAATTATTTTAAAAATTAGGTTTTAGGCTATTTTTTATTTATATAATTTTTATTTAATTATATTTTATAAATCATCATAATAATAAATAATTTTATTGGTGTGTCAAATGGGTTTGCGGGTCAACCCGAGATTGAACCGAACCCGATACGAAAATTAAATGGGTTGGCGGGTTCGACTCGAAACCGATCCGAAAATTAAATAGGTTAATCCAATCCATTTTTTTCGCGTTAGGTTCGTGTCGGGTTGGAGATTGCCTCAATGGTTTTTGGAAGGCTTTACTGGTGCGTTTTGGGCCACGGGAGTTGAGCCAGATTTCTGAGCTCAATACCACCTTGTTAAACTTTATTCTCCTGCAAATGAGTCCAGAATGAGCCTATCATCATGGGCCACAATAGATGTAATAAGTGATTGAGTATTGAAGAACATGGAAATATGCTAGCTGGAAGGGAATCGCAATAAAATTAGTAATAACAAATGTAATTTCGTATGAAATGTCATTTGATGTCTAGGATGGGACTCTATTTATACATGTTTATAGGGTGTGGCTAGATGTCCGGGTTCAATAAATCTCATTGATATTGCCTTCATTATTAGTCATATCCCATGACTTGTACATTTGTGCCGATTCCTCTCAATGGTTTAGTCATATCTCCAAAGGTGAGTGTTCCAAGTGGAAAGTTCTTATGTGTTGATCTTCCTCATTTTGGTTTAGTTGTCAAGCTCCGAATAGACAAGTTGAGGCCACAGCTGGAAATGCAGAATAGGTTCAATAATCGGTTGTCCATGATTTATAATTTGAGGGTGAATTACTAGAGTAGCTGAAAAATGCTACCTTTGGAAGCCTACAAGCCATAGCCTTAATTGTAGAAGAAAATAACCAACTTGAACTGGAGGTCCCACGGGTCAATTCTGGTTCGGAACTGCTGGTTCGGCGGTTCCAAAGTTTGGGCCCTGAACCGGCTTGAGTCTCGACTAGGTGACAGTTATGGTGCTGGTTTTTTGCCCGGAACTGAACCGACAGTTCATGGCGGTTTTTCAATTTTTTTATAAGTTTAAACTTGAATTTGAATCATGTAGAATTGTAGAATGTAGATAATAGATATTATAAATTGTAAAATAGAGATTAGATACTTGATATATGGAATTTATAAAAATTAACTAATGAATGAATCATAATACTATATACAAATGATACAAATATGTTTAGAAATAGTCAAATACAATGGTGAATGGTTAATGAATGCACAAATACAAGTTTACAAATTACAACTTTACAATATAAAGAACTTTTTTTTAGAAAAATGTCTAAATTTATAAATATATAATTATATCTAGCAATAACAATTAATAAGTAAGAAAATTACAATATGCATTATACAAAGAATTCAATTTAACTTCATTTACATTCACACTAAGTGAAATTAATTAATGAATAAAAAGAATTAATTAGTGGTTAATAAATAGATTAAGTTTTAATTATCTTTTTAAAAATAAAATTACAGTAGTAGCTTCGCATTCAACACCAAATTAATTTCTTGCAATTTATTGAAACAATTTGTTATAAGTTATATAATAAAAATATAATTCACCTCAATCCCATAAGCCAACACAAAACATTGTTGTTGCAATATATTGGGAGAATATTAAAGCCAACACAAAACATTGTCGTCGCAATACATTGATATTCTCCCAATGTATTGCGATAACAATATTTTGTGTTGGCTTATGGAATGAAAATGGATTTCAAAATAAAAAAGTTCAATAAAATATAAGAATTTTGATGAAAAATGTCAAGCGTAATAACTATATTTTTATTTTTTTAAAGTTTGTAAGACAAATTGAAAATTTTCAAGTTCAAGGACTTGCACTTAATAATCAAGTTGCCTACGTATCTCTTGTTAAGGGTAATCAAAGTCCACGTAGTTCTTAAATTTAAAACAATTTTATTTTTAAGTTAAAATATTTAGTTAAAGTTAAAATATATTTCTTGATTTTTGAAATAATTAATTAGCTAACATAATTAACATATGAAACAAGAAGGGAGTATATGCAAATAGGCCACACTCATAATAGTAGTTCATAAGACGAAGTAGCATATTAGTCATTAATCTAAAAAAATCTCCTATTTAACAAAAATGATTAATTTCTAGAACAATGACTAATAAGTTGGTGAGTGTAGTTCATCATGCATACACCCTCATCTTGTGTCAATAGATAACAATGTTAGTTAAGTGATAATGAAAATATTTATTACTTCAAATTTTTTTGTGAAAATCTAAGTTAAAATATTTAGAAAAAGTTAAGTAATTAGGGGGCGGGGAGGAATTAATTGAAAGGGCTTACACTTAAACTTTTACCTTAAAATTAAGTTGCCTATTGTTGGTTCCCCGATCAGAGTATCTATAGTTGCAACGGAATGTTTAATGTTTTTTGCAGTTAACTTGCTGAGGTCACGACTCAGCAAGTGCTTATGAAATGTGTTTAAGCGTGAATAGTTCTTAAGTTTAATTTAAGTTATACGACAACACTGGAGGTGTTGTGTTTTAAATCAACAGAAATAACAAGACCATAAGCAGTAAATAACACAAGAATTATAGTGGTTCGAACAAATATTCTACGTCCACTCTTCAGTCCACTAACTGGAAATTTACTAAGATTGATTACAAATGTCAGGCTCGATCTCTAACTGTAAACAACTCCTCTGTCTGAACACTGCGCACCTTTAAGCACCTCAGTTGTCAATCTTCTTGACACCACTTAGAGTGAGGACACACCTCCCTTCTCTTCTGGAAGTCAGATTATGAGTTTTATAGTTCTTGCTGGAACTTTCCTTCAATGTTGCAGTAGCCCGTAATAATCAACCTTGCAGATGAAGGTGATTGCTAGATTCTTTCTAGGATAGAAAGAATCCCAAGGATAACCTTAGAAGCGAACTTCAAAAGGTCTTAAGATGAACTCAGAAGCTTTTACAAAGCCTCGATCGATGAATGATCAGATTTTTAATTCAGCAATGAATATGTGAATGTTTGTGCGTAGACTTGTGGATTTTTGTATACCGAACTCTAAAAACTTTTTGTCTCGCAGCGAATTCTTCTATTTATAGACGAAGATTCAAACATCTTTTTGAATCTATGTCCGTTAGACACTAGTTCTCCGTTCCCCAATCGTCGTTCTTTTATTTCTGAAGGGTGCAGAGACTCTTCAGATCTCTTCCTTGTATGATTGGCTCTCCCTTTAATTAGCCAATTTTGTCAGAACGGATCTTTGAGTTTAATTCTGGAAATCTTCCTTTTGTCTGTTGATAATCCTGCCTTCTCATTCCAGGAGATTTCTTAAACTCTTAAATCAAAGATTCCTTGATCTTGTGATTTTATCTTGATTTCTGATTGCTATCGGACGTTATGCCGAGAAGCCTTTGTCTGCTAAGATCTCAGCAACTCTGCTGAGATTCAGCAATCTGTTTGCTTCATTTCTTCAATAATCTTGATATGTTCGATGTGTACCTCCAGCAATCTTCGTAGGTTTGCTAGCCTTTTGGTACTCCGTTGTTTGCTAGCAGCCTCAGCAATCCTTTATGTTTGTTGACTCCTTTAGCAGACTCTTCTCGTATTGCTGAAACCTTCAGCAATCTTCAGCTATATCTTTCTAATTCTATTACAACTCAATTATGATTATCCTATACAAGACTTTTACATTTTCGACACATTTCTATTGGATATACTAGCTTTGATGCACCAAAACTATAACAAATACAATTAAGGCCCAGGGGTACAATATTCCCAACACCTACGTATCCCTTAATGAAGGGAATCAAAGCCCACATAGTTTATTTACCTTTAATCAGAGTCGAAATCTACATCTCCAAGGCCATCGCTTACCACTATGCTTGCACTAGCATCGGAATCGTAGACGTCGTCGTTGTCTACGATGTATTCCAATCATTCTCTTGGCCTTTATCTCTGCCTTTGTCAAATCTTTAAGTAATATTTGGGCTTCAAGGTTTTTAGGAGTCAAGTTTGATCGCCGCTCATCCAAGACGTATCCTCCAACACTAGATGCTTGCTCCAATGCAACTGTCGAAGTTGGAACTCCAAAGAACTCCTTCTCCATCATACACATAATTGGATACCGTTGTTGTCGCATCGACCACCAAGTCAATAGACCCACAATGTCATGTTCGTGCAAACAATCACCAACATACCTTTCAAAAAATTATATTTCTAGTTTGTTAGCTTGTGTCGAACTAGAGTTCCCTAAAGTGTTTTATGTTATAGTATTTTGTAATTTTGCTAAAAAGGGATTAGCATTACGACTAGAGGTAGAAGAGCTACTAAAATGTGTACTATGTGACTGGGGTATAATATTTTAAGCTAAGTGACTACATGTGTTAGCATAAGAATCATAAACTTGTTTTAAAGTAATCTTAAGATTAGTTTTAATATCTTTGGCGTTAGGGAGCCCTAACTCTTCATGAGTCATTAAGTGATGTTCTTCATCACCTACATAATCAAGAGAATAAAAGTAGGCATAATATGCATCAATTAAATTACAAACTCCAATATATTTCTTACTAGGATCTAAGCATTTGGTAACTAAAAATACATCAGGAATATACTTAAAATATTTAAGCCATTTTTTGGTCACTACTACAACAAGTTTTAAATTATCATGAGCACTGTTGGGAAATCTGTCTAAGATTTCCTCTCCCAGTAGCTTACTTGTTTAGATTATAGTTTTGGTGGATCAAACCCTAAGTCCTACCAGCGTCAGTTGTCTCTACATAGCTCTAGTCTTATATGTAAAGTCCTGTTTAGGTCTTTTGAGTTGTAAGTCGCAGCTGATCAAGACTCATGCTGACACTGTTCACCAGCATGAGAAGCGCTTACCACTGGTTACTGTTCACCAGTTGGGAAGGGTTTATGACTGGCTACTGTTCACCAGCAGAGACTTTGATGATGCCAGGGCAAGTCACCAGCAGAGACTGCCAGCAC
>JAPKLW010000007.1:537847-557820 GCA_026898455.1 Plectranthus barbatus | reverse complement strand
TTTCCGCTGCGTAACGTTTTATACTCTGAAAAACCGGGACCAACAAGCACTACAAGCATTTAATTGTACAGCAATAAAACAAAAATGGTATAAAACACGTGGAGAAATAGGATAATAAACACCCGATAAATCTTTTGTTGTATTACAAAAATCTTGTACTAATTCATTCAATTCAAAACATGCGTCATTATGAGAAGCTAATATATTAATATCATCATCAATTTCATTTATAAAAAATCAACTAAATGTTCTTTATATGCAAAAGTAGCGTTTAACATTTCATTAGGGAAACTGCTACTAAATCTTTACTTTTGCAATATCTAACCCATTTTTTTCTACTTTAGGCCTAGAATGTAAATAATACACACAATTTCTAATAGGTTCAATTGCATCACTAATAACTCGCATGCCATGTTGTACACCTAAATTAAGTAAATGAAATATACATCTACAATGAAAATATTTACCTTGAAGTATCGAATTACATTCAACAATTAATTCTCTAACAGCAGCAGTATTAACACTAGCATTATCAAATCCAATCGATTTTTTTTTGTTATTTATTCGATATTGATGTGCAATTTTTATAATTAATCTAGCAATATTATTCGCCATATAATATTTATTATATTTTCTATATGCAGTTATTCGCTTATTTAGATTCCATTCATTATGATGGAGATCTCGATGGACTGAAAGAAGAAGATTTCATTTCAATTCAATTTAGTGTCTTGTCTTGTTTCATGTGTAAAAAATTGAGTATTTATCATCCGTCATCTTTTGTCCTTGTGCCTGCATATTGAGTCATATCAATTTGGTATCCACAGCCAAATCGTGTCTTTCTTTTCCTGTCATTTTGGTATCATGATCCAGGTCGTGTCCTTCCTTTTAATTTTCGTGTGTCACATAAAAAACAAAATCAAGTCTTGTTATGTTTTCATCCTTTTCAGCATTGTGATTTTAAGGTTTCTTTATTCGAATTGCTTGTGTCTTTGAGTCGTGTTGTCTTGTTGGAGTAGAAAATTCTAGGGTTTAGTGAGTCAATATTTGGTTAGGCATATCATACCATACTTATTAAAATATTTCCATCCATATCTAGTCAAATCTTTCCATAGTATCAAATATTTCCTTATCTTTTCCGGCTTGACTTTTTTGCCATAACTTTTGCGTACGGTGTCCATTTTTAACTTAATTGTTCTTTTTGGAACGTCTCGGTGAGCTCTACAAGACTCACTGCTTTGTAGTGACATAAGGTGGATTTTGGCCAAACTCCATCATTTTCAATCAGTTATTTCCCTCCGAAAATTTTTCCAATTTTTTTCATTCATTTTTGGTCATTTAACTTCCTTGAGTCTTCTGGAGTCTTCTCGTTCAATTGGTTCGTCGATTGGAAGTCTGTGGAATTTTCTAGGAATTTTTTAGTCTTTCAGAGAGTAGTAAAAGTCAAGAGAGTGTGAGATTATTAGAGGGGTTTAAAAAGCCATATATACTGAGAGCGATACACGAACGTGAGTGATTTTACATATCTGAATGATACACGAGTGTACGTGAGGTAGTGAGGTCCTTCTTTTTATCTAACATTTTCTTGCAGGTATGTCAAAAGGCAATCAAACAAAGTTGTTAGGGGAAAAGGGGGCGACGAAGATGATTACATTAGTGGCAAAGTCAAGTGTATTATGGAGGCCTTGAGACCTGAATTGACTAGGGTGCTGAAGAGTGAGATGGATGCAATGCACCAACAAATGTATGATCTTGAGTTTTTTTGTTGCAGAGAAGACTCAATGAGATTCAGCTACTAGTTATAGGAGTACTAGGAGAGGATGACGTGGAGGTCGAGGTGGCAGAGGTGCGAATAGGAGACGGAGCCCTCATTATGAGGAGGACGTTGATGACTATGTTGAGGGGGATTCTTATGATAAAAATTTAGGGACAATCAAGAATAACATTCCGTTATTTCAAGGTAAGAATGACCCCGAATTGTACCTAGAGTGGGAGCGAAAGATGGAGTTGATGTTCAAGTGCCACAATTATTCTGAGCTGAAGAAGGTTAAATTTGCTGGCGTGGAGTTTTCTGAATACGCTCTTGTTTGGTGGGATCAGTTGGTGAGTAGGAGGAGGAGAAATAGGGCGAGGTTTATTGAGATGTGTGCTGAGATGAAGGTTATCATGAGGAGGTGCTTTGTGCCGAATAATTATTATCGCGATTTGTATAACAGGCTGTAGAATTTGAGAAAGGGAAGCCGGAGCGTGGATGAGTACTATAAGGAAAGGGAAGTGGCCATGATTCGTGACAATGTCATGGAAGATAGAGAGGCGACAATTGCTCGGTTTTTTGCTGGACTGAATTGGGAGATTCGAGATACAATGGAGTTGCAGCTTTATGTCGAGCTCGATAACATGGTACATATGGCAATTAAGGTATAGGGACAGATCAAGAGGCGGGGCAGTAGAGGCAACGCTGGACAGAACCCTACAGACTGGAGAAATACCAGACTGGTAGTGGTTCCACATTCAATCGATCTCCATAGAAAGAGGAGGAGCAGCCACGAGTTGAGAAGAAACCAGTTGTTGCACACCGACTCTGTTCCAACAATCAAGGTAAATCTATTACCCCTGATACTCGAAATCGAGATCGTCAAAGTTTTGGACACATTGCTAGTGAGTGCCCCAATAGTAGAGTTATGATCATTCGAGATAATGGCGAAGTGGAGACTGAGGATGAGAATGATCCTAATATGCCAATATTGGAGGACCTCGAGGAGGAAGAAGAGGAGATAATTGTGTTTGCTGCACTTTCAGCATTCTTGGTTCTAAGAGTTTTACAGGCACCACATCCAGTCGGTGATACCGAGCAGCGAGAGAACATATTTCATACACGCTGCCAAGTTAAGGATAAGGTTTGCAATGTTATCATAGATAGTGGGAGTTGTACAATTGCAGCGAGTTTGACCATGGTGGAGAAATTAGGCTTACTTATGCTCAAACATCCAAAGCCTTATCATTTGTAGTGGTTAAATGACAGTGGGATGGTTAAGGTGACGAATCAAGTGAAGGTTTCGTTCTGTATTGGAAGATATGGGGATGAGGTTCATTGTGATGTAATTTCGATGCAGGCTAGCCATGTTTTGTTGGGTCGTCCGTGGCAATTTGATAGGAAGGCGCAACATGAGGGGTTCACAAATAAATACTCATGTGAGTATGATAATAAAATAATATGTCTTGTTCCTCTTACTCCAAAACAGGCTCATGAAGACCAAGTGCAGATGCAAAACAAAGTGGATGCTGGACCGAAGCTGGCTGGGTAGAAGAAGGATAACTGTATGGTGAGAATCTCATTCCTAGCACAACAATGTGATTGGAGTTGGCATGTGGATTTGAGGACAACTCTTTTTGAAGAGGAGGGGAATGATGGAGATCCCGGTGGACTGAAAGAAGAAGATTAATTGAATAATTAATTAAAGATTAATTTCGAGTTTTTAGTTTTAATTGATTTAATTTTAAATTTTAGTATTTTAGTTTCTAGATGCCTAGTTTCCTTTTATTGCAAAGATATTGATATATACTTGTTGTATATCTTGATAGATTTAATATGTTTTTAGATTCATTTTCCTTATTAAATTAGGGATTTGAGTTGCCTATAGGCCTTGTTTTGAACAATTTATGCAGTTTTCAGTTTAATAAAATTTGTGAGATTATCTCCTCCATATTTTATGAAGACTCACGAATTCTAAGGGCTTTAGAATTTGAAATCTAACTTATCAAACGGAATTCCACAGCCGTTTGTGGCGTCTTCACTATATCCATCGTTGTTGAGGCGAGTTGCTTTTTGGGTCGTAGGGGTTTGATTTCGTTCTTGCCTATGGTTCACTTAGGGTCAACTTCAAAGGTGTTAGATTTTCCCATCGTATCAAGTTATCAGTTTGCTTCCGCATTGCATTTGTGTTATTTCATTCGAGTTCCTGGGCTGCGATCTAAACCTTTCCGGCGAGGATCGTTTCACATTATCTATCCAATAACAAGTTATGTCCATATAATAGTTTTTAACAACACAATCTTTCCAAATATCAGAACAAATTGAAAGTATATGATCAAGTTTGCGCTAATCAGCTAAAAAATTTAGTCTATGTTTTCTAACTAAAGTTCTAATAGTCCTAGTCATTGTTTCATGCAATTCTTTTAGCAGCAGGTTGATAATACTTCATAATAGTTTCAAAGTGAATGTTATCATCAAATTGAAATGCTAGAGACTCAACACTTCCAATTTAGCTATTTCTTATTTAGATTTAGTTTCATTAAAAGTAAAACTATAATGACAAAGATAACTACCAACTTGAGAAGAATACATACCTCGGCAAAGTTGTGTTTGACTTTGAGAGATACCCTCTCTCGTTGATGCTTTTGAGAAATGTGTCGTCGATAGGTACCGTAGCCACCACCAGCGACAAGCTTATATTTTTTATCACAATAATTGCAAAAAATATCGAATTGCTCGGGCATATCTTTTTTATTGACTTAACTTTACAAAAATGTTTAGTAAAAAGATTAGACTTTAAAACTTTAAGTTGCTTACCTTGACTTACCTCTTGTATTTCTTCAACTTCTTCATTACCTTGTGGTACTCCACCTCCTCCACCTTTGACAATGTCATGTCATTCACCTTCATCATAATCGGACAAAGAAAAATGAACATTACTTTGATTTCCACCTCCTTGCAAGACATCGGCTAGGAACTCCTCTCGTTGCCTCAATTGTTCTCCATATTCCTCAAATTGTTGTTGATGAGCAAATGCAACATCATCAAATATTTCATTGATGATATTTTGATGATGTTGAGAAGGAACATGAGTGGGAGTGGGATTAGATTAATCATCATTATCCCTAACATTGAGTGAAGTATAATGACAACAAAAAAAGAAATGAATCAGATGTATTTCTAGGTCTACTACCCTTTCCCTTTCCCTTGGTGGCACTATTACGACGAATTTAGAAGACATATTATGTATGAAATCTAAAAGAGACTATAGATTAATCATCATTATCCCTAATATTGACTGAAGTAGAACGACAACGAAAAAGAAAATAATCGAATGTATTGCTAGGGCTACTACCCTTTCCCTTTCCCTTTACGATGAGTTTAGAAGACATATTTATGTATGAAAATCTAAAAGAGACTATAGAATAAAGAAAGAATTACTAATAGTAATAGAATAATAGACTATAGATTGAAGACAAAGAAGGAAATTATGAAGACTTGAGGAATTAGGAATGAAATGCGAGGATTACTATACTAAAGAGATTAAGAGACTAAACTAAGAGAGTACTAATTGAGCTTGAGAATTGAAGATTCAAGGACAATAATGAATTGAAGAGCTTATTGAGCTTGAGAATGAGAGAAGATTGAGAGTTGAGAGAGGTGTGTTCAAAAGGAGTGTAGGATGGCCCTATTTACAATAAAGAAATTGTGGGAAATTAAAAAAATGGATTTTTTTTATCGTTGGAACCGCCGATTCTGGTCCAAACTGTCAGTTCCAACAGTAAAATCCTGAATCTCGAGACAATTCTAGTCGTCAGACCCATTTACAACGGTTAACTTCAAACACAATTGCAGACGGTCTGAACCGCCGGTTCTGGTTAAACTGACTCATTCGTAAGGAACGGTCGAAAATTTTAAAAAAATCGTTAAATTGCCGATTCAATTGGTTTGGAATTGGTGGTTCCACGGTTCCATTTTTATTGAATCGGAACTGGCCCGGATAAAAACTTATTCGGGTCCAATTTTTTACCGTCATGGACGGTGATGGGCCGGTTAATGGAAACTGTGGACCGGTTTCGGGCTAGAACCGCCGGCTCTGGTTAGTTTTGGACATGTCTATCTTGAATCCTTAATAAATATAAATTTTTTTAATAGTTACCATTGTTTTTTAAATTGATAAATGCAAATTAATATATACATATATATAGTTGTGATCAAGTGCTAAAATTAAATTTTGTGTTAAATAAGAACTGCCGGCTCTGGTTAGTTTTGGCCATGTCTATCTTCAACCCTTAATAAATGTAAATTTTTTAATAGTTACAATTGTTTTTTGAATTGATAAATACAAATTAATATATACATATATGTAGTTGTGATCAAGTTCTAAAATTAAATTTTTTGTTAAATAGGAATGAATCTCAACCATTGGATTGATAGCATTAATGGATGAGATTAAACCATTGAAGTTTGAAAAATTAAGCATAATTTATGTTTTTGCTTAATTGCTTAATTAAGCATGAAATCTTGGAAAAAATTATAATCTCAATCATTGATTTTTTTTAGATGAATGGTGTACATTCATTTCTATTCAACACAAACTAACTTTTAGTATGAGATTCACTCCCTATATATATATATATATAATTGTTTTTGTTAATTTATTTCAATTTTACAAATTGAGCTTACATGAATTTCGAATTCTTATGTTTGGAATTCATTAAATAAACTCGAACTTTTCATGTAGTGAGATTTTGTATAAATAAAATAACAAAATAATATATAAATTAAAGTTTTTCTAACATGATTCAAATATTATAATTAAATAAAATATGATAGTTAAAATGAGGGGTAGTAAAGTTTGTGTTTTACCCACACCTCACGATCCATGAAGGGAACTTTATACGCTTTCCTTTATCCTTATAAGTAGGTCTAGATGATCTCTCATGTCAATCTTCTAACAATCAAATGTGAGTTAGAAAAGCACACGTTTCAGTAAATGGGGAAGTGGGATGAACTATCAAATGTGAACTTGTAAATGACCTTATTTGCAAGAAAATGAGTGATGGGAGTTTGGTGACATCGTACATAATGTTCATGATTAACACCATGAGTCCATATACACCCAGAGGTGGATGTATTGAAGCTAAAGGTCAAGTAGATATCATCCTGAATCCTTTCAAGACTTAAAAAGGATTGATGCTAGAAAGGGAGAATATGCTCTACATGAGTTGCTTAAGGATCTTATAGTGGAGCAATCTACCGTGATTACATGGAAACCTGTTATGACTTTTCCAGTGCCTGGTCAACTACTTACATGGTTGGAAATGATGATGTTAAAAGCAAGCTCAGGAACGCAGCTAGTGGAAGCAAGTTAGTAAGGAAGAAGAAAATGAAAGCCATTCCAAAGAAGAAGAGGTGCGATGGATGTGGAAAAGTGATTTGTCCAGTTGTCAGAGGACAAGGTATGTCATTAGCATTTGTAACGGGAACATGTTTAGCATATGTTTCTACCCATTCGTGGGTAGTGGATACTAGCTCTTCTGACCATGTGTGTTGCACTTTGTAAGGGTTTGCGCCAATAGGTAGCTAACAAAGGATGACACCATCTCAATGGGGAATGCGTCGTGTGTCAACATAGCAGTCATTGGAGATTTCACCTTGTATTTTGATGGTTCTGTTTTGACTTTGAGTGATGTTTTATATGAGTGGGATTTTCGGTCGAACCTTATTTCAGTTTCCAAACTTTATGTTGATGGATATTCTGTTATTTTTCACAGTTTCTATCCTTGGTAATAACGATGTTATATGTCGTGGAATGTTGATTAATTCTCTCTATGTTATTAACTATCATTATAAACGTTGTTGTGCTCAAATTCTATGGATCTAACAGCAGTTGCTTGACTAAGATGAGGACCCAGGATGTGTTTCCATCTATTGCGACAATAACAAAGCAATGTGCATCACGAAAAATCCGGTTCATCATTCCAGAACCAAGCACATTGACATACGACACCACCTCATTTGTGATCATGTCTAGAAGAAAGATATAAGTGTGGAGTACATTCGTACTGACGATCAACTTGCCGACATATTCACGAAACCACTTCTAGAAGCTCTGTATCAAACTCGGTCTTATGGAGTTTGATGAGATTGAAGAATGAGTCGAAGCTCTCATTCACTCTCTTGGGTTTCTGAAGGGTTGCGGAATAAAACTAAGTCCAAGCTCTTAGTTTTTATCACATCAAAGGTTGATACTGAGTCCAAGCTCTCAGTACGCCTCTCAGTAATCATACAAAGGACATATCAATGTCAATATCAACAAGTGGTTGAAGATGATGTGAAGCGAACTAAGATTGAGTTCAAGCTCTCAATCTTTCAAGACTATTGAAGATGAAAAAATGCGATTAAAAATTGAATCCAAGCTCTCAGTTTTTTTAATGAAGACTAAGTTGACGGAGATCCGTGCTGACAATTCTTTTTGGTCCAAATTTATGAGCTTGTATAGACCTTGAAGGCTTCTGTGCTTATCAGCCAAGCTGATGACCATATTTTGGGTGGGACGTTTTAATTTCAATATCACGTATGAAACATGTCGCATTAAATGCAAATTAATGCGAAGGATTGTGAACAAACATCTGAATCTTCCTTCGAAATTTGTGGTCCAATAGCACCCTGCCAAGTTAGCATATTCAGGACTCGAGGAGGAAAGCCACGTCGGAACCTACGACTCTAGTTGTAAGTATAAGTCAGCCCAACCGTCATCGATTTCCTAGGAGTCGATCCGACTCCACGAAACACGATCTCAACTGTCAATTTTCCGTTGCCACTGACTCTCTTCTGAATATAAATAGGGTTTGCTTATTGCCTCAAGTGGCATATTCTTTTTGTCGACCCCTAACTTCCAATAATCCTACACTTCAAAAACAATATCCTATCATTCTCTATTTTCTTGATGAAGAAGAAAACGAAGCCACCCGATATCTCCAGGATCACCACCTTTTTGGGTGCGGTCATAGAGGGGAAGAAGTATGGAAGGAGCATAAGAGATCAGAAACCGTGAGCAGAGCAGTTCGTAGAAGTAGTAGAAGGAGCAGAAGAAATTAGAAAATGTTAGGTGTTGATGTAGAAATCCCACCTTTAATTTGATGTTTTGATGTGTCAAAACTGTATACCAAGGTTTAGTCCTTAGAGTTATTACTTCATGTAATCCTTGTATATGATAATCGAGTTGTAATAGTAAGGGTAAGGCAAACCGCCAAAAACTGTGGAACAGTTTTTAAAGATGAAACTTTCGAGACATAAGGACCGAAGAAAACTATGAAGACAGTTCAAGAAGTCATATGCGAAGAAAACTGTGAAGACAATTCAAGAAGTCATATGCGAAGAAAACTGTGAAGACAGTTTAAGAAGCAAGGAGCCGAGAAAACTGTGCAGACAGTTTCAAACTGTCAAGGAAGCAATAGCGATAAAAACTGTGGAGACATTTTTTTTATAGAAACTGTTGAGAGGCGCTCACAATTTCAGACCAGTATAGTTTTACGCAGAAGGAACACGTGAAAAATAAGGGGCCTAGCAGTCATAAAGAGCATTGAAGACTCAATGATAAGGAACAAAGATTCACACAGTTGACTGCAGTACAACGTTGTTCAAGTTTGGCACCACAAGACAAAAAATGTCTCTGCAAAAAGCATGGCAGTGTTCAGAAAAGGCAGAGGAGCAGATCTGCTAAAATAGAAAAGTATGGCCTTTGATTGGACATCATTCGAATTGTCTCTACCGGCTACTTTCTGGAGATTCAACTATAAATAGCAGAAGGACAAGACTACAAAAGCTCTCGAACATCTGAATTAAATCGCCCTTAACTTGCCAAATTTAAAGCTCATTGCATTCAAAACTCTCAAGCGAAAGGCATTTACTCTGTGTGTCATTGAACACGAGGCTCTTAAACTTACTGAATCTTCTGTGATTCACCGTGTGACTTTCAGTACACGAGGATTAAGTCTATTTGGCTTAGCCTTTCTTGTTGGTGTTCTTACTTTTCAAGTAAGAACATAGCAGTTTGGTTCTCTGAAGAGGAACGGAATCTTACGGGCGATTGCCAACTCTCGAGTATTCTAGGAAGAACTCAACCATCCAACCACCGAAAAAGGAGAAGGGAGGTTTGTCCTCAATCCGTTGCCGACGACTGCTCGTTCTGAGAAGACTTTGAGGTGTTACCTGGATTCAAGGAACTGAAGAAGTGAAGATCATCTTCCTGTGCGAGTGATCCAGTTTACTGCGAACGGTGGTTTTCGTGGTGATTAGCTATAGATCGTGAGGAGTGTATACTTCATTTTCTTAGTGGATTACCGGATTAATTTTCGAAGAGTGAACGTAGGACTTAAGGATCCGAACTACTATAATATCCTGTCTCATTTACAATTTTTCATACTTTTCTCATATCACAGTTTCTAACTGAGTTTTGAAACCTTCAACACTTCTCTAAAGTTTTGAAGAGTATATTTGAAAACTGTATAATTAAACTGCTCGACTAACACAGTTTTATAAAACCTAAACTGGGAAACTGACCCCCAGTTCTAGAGTGCAACTGCTTGTAAAAACTTTCGCTGCATATTTATTTGTAGAGCAGGTCGGTCTTTCTAGACTGTCCTATTTTGAGTCGCTTAGGACCGGATCCATATTTCCTTGCACCTTAATCTTTGTGTTAACGTTTAGCGAGCAAGTTATCTAAATGTAAGGATGAATTATCCAAGTCTCCCTAAGTACAACCCGTAGAAGTTCGCAGTGTGGAAGAAGAGGTGCCTTATCCAACTGAGGGCCCAACATCCAGAGATCGATGAATTCTTGAAGAATGGACCTCTGAAGATGCAGAAGTTCAACACCCGACTCAGAGGTGATGATCAAGGTGCCCAAATGGTAGATAAACCAACTGAAGAGTGGACACTTGAAGACAAGAAGCGTGCTCAGCTCGATCCTATTGCACAAGAAATGATCATGTAATCTCTTCCAGAATCTCTCATGGAAGAAGCCATTGAGAACAACAGCGCCAAAGAGCTATGGGATTGGATCAATGAGCTCACAAAAGAAACTGAAGCTATGAGATGCAACAAGAAACAAGTTTGCGTTGACAAATACGAATCCTTCCAAATGTTGCCTGGTGAATCTATCAAATCAATGGAAGCGAGATACAATGCCATTGTCAGTGAGATGAAGAGCCTTGGAAGAGAAGAGAGCGTGGCTAACATGAATGGCAAAATTCTCTCCAGAATGCCAAAGGAAGATTGGTTTGTCAAAACCACTAGTCTGAAAACCATGGATCTATCGAAGGTGACAACCAAAGAGCTATTCGCAGAACTTTTAGCCCATGAATGTGATATACAAATGGTGAACAAAAACAATGTTGTCAGAACCCCAAACTCAGCAGCAAATGATGACGTTGCATTCTTCGTAAAAAGAGACTTCCAAAGACGACAGAAAAAGCCAGTGCAGTTCGATAAAACTACCTATAAATCTTCTCCAGCAAAGGACACCTCCACTTCAAGCCAGAAGAAGGAAACTGACCTGTCAGTTGCCAAACTGGAGAAACAGATGAGCAACTTGGCCGTACTCCTCGAGAAGGCCAAAGCTAAAGGAAAAGAAGCTCACACTAGTGAGCAAAGATTCACAAAGAGAGAGCCATGCACGTGTTATGAATGCAACTCTCCAGATCACTTGAAGTACGAATGCCCTCTAGTTTCTCAAGAGGAGAGAGACGGACTGAGGAAGGTATTTGAGAGGAAAGCTTCTAAAGCTGTGGCCCAAGCAATACTGTCCAGAACAGAAGTGCCAGACATCCCAGACCATGATGACAGCTACTACACGTCTGAGGATAAGAATGATGAGGAAGCACTCCTGGCCTTCATGGTAGCTGTTGATGGAGATGTCACTGATGAAGAAACTGACGCTTCAAATCACAAAATAGTGGTAACAACTCATCTACCCTTATCTCTAGCATCTACATGCATAGATGAGAGCTCTGAATTTTGCTGCTCAAATTCAGAAGATGTTTCTCTTGGAAACATTATAAAAGAGGTTGAAAAGTTTCATGAAATCAAAGATGCATTAGCTAGTGAAAATGCCTCCCTGGAATCAGAGGTTTCAGTTTTGACCGATGAAGTCGCAAAGACAAGGTCAATCAGTGAGGAATTTGAGAAATTCAAGGAAGAGCATTCCAAACTTCTTAAAAAATCTGAAAATGTTTCAAAGGAATGTGACTCCTTGATGAATATTTAGACAGTTAAATGTGAATGTACTTTCAAAAGGAGCTCAAGAAAACTAAAACAAGTTTTAAATGCTCAGAGACAACCATCCGATAAATGCATAATTGGATTTATAGATAAATGCAGAATTGGATTTATAGAGCATCAAAATGAAGAAAATTTGAGCAAACAGGCATCTACTTCAGGAACTAAGAAAACCTTTTTAGCTTTGTCAAAGCCAAACTCAGTTCAGACAATGAGTTGGAAAAAGGAAAATTCAAATCTAAAGAGTCAGTCAAACAAACAGAAAAGACTAAATGTTGGTCAAGAACTGACTCCAAACTAGTACCTCGATAGGGAGCTCACACAGTTCGTAAACTGTACAAACAAACTATCGAGAGAAAACCTGACTTTTCTTCGAAACTGGATAAGCGTAATGTTCTATATGCAAGGAATCCAGTTCCACCAACAAGAATGACTAAGCAACACGTAAATGTTGCAAGGTTGTCTGTCCCTACTTGCTTGGGACCTTCATATGATTTCCCCCCTCTTAGAGTGATAGCATTCACTTGGTTTATCTGCTTCTGATTCTTGGGGTTAATCTGGGTATTGCTCGGAAGTTGCCCCGGCTTGTGTTGGGCTCCGAGAGCATCGGCGATCTGACCGACCTGAGTCTGTATGATCTGTACGTGTTTCTCAACTTGGTCCACCTTGGTCTTGACTCCGGCTATCTCTTGCTTCAACTTGGCTATAGTATCAGTAGAGCCTTCCATGAACTTGGCCAAAATCTCCTCGAGATTTGGCTTCTTCTTCTCCACCACTTCTCCATCTTGTACTGCAAACCCAGGTGGTGGTTGCTCAGCTGCTTGGGGGTTCGCGTAGGAAAATCCAGGATGGTTCCTCGCGTGATTGAAATTGTAGGGCTGGTTGTGCTGCTGATATCCTCCACGGTAGTTGTTTTGGTAACCACCCGTTTGCATGAAATTGACAGCGGCACAATCCCCCTCAGGCGGAGCTTGCACTGGCTCTACTACAGCAACCGTCTTCTCCTGCTTCAGTGCAGCGAAGTCTTCCCTTAGACTTTTCAGCTCGGCTGCCAAATCAGATTGCTTGGCAACTTTCTCTTTCTCCTTCTCGACTGCCATCACAGGCCGGGTTCGGATTGATGACCATCTTTGGCTGTTGTTGGCCATCTTTTGGAATAATTTCATGGCCTTCTTTCCACTCTTTGTCATGATGGAGTCACCGAGTGTGGTGTCCACCAGTTTGGCTGTCTTATCATTGAGCCCTTCATAGAATGCTTCAGCTTGTTCTCCTGGCGGAAAACCATGTCCGGGGCAGGCTCTCAACAGCTCTTTGAATCGATCCCACGTCTCACTGAAGCTCTCATCGGGTCATTGAGCGAACCTGATGATTTCCTTTCTCCTTTGCCTGATGGTATTCGGAGGGAAGAAGTTCTCCAAGAACTCATCCCTCAGTTCAGTCCACGTACTTATGCTCTCCTTATCCAGTGTAGTGAACCATGATTGTGCCTTATCCCGCAGAGAGAATGCGAACAGACGCATTCGGATGGCACTCTTGCTGACTCCTCCAATCTTGACAGTGTTGCACAGCATAAGGAATTTATCCAGATGTGCGTAGGGGTCTTCAGCTGGTCTTCCTCCGAATTGGTTTTGCTGTACCATCTGCACCAATCCGGTCTTCAGCTCAAAATTATTGGCATTGATGCCACTTCTGAAGTCTGTCTCCCTGAACCGAGGTTTGTACCGGTTCTGCATGGCTTCCTCTTCTTCCTCATCGTCAGACTCCTCCGGAGGATCCTGGTTGCCATCCTCTCCATTGTCGGGGTTGTCCCTTTCCAGAATGAGTTGTTGGATTTGCTCTCTCATGGCTTGGATGTCTTGGAGAAGCACAGCCTGCTCCTCTGCAGTTAGCATTGGTGGAGGTGGTGGTACGTTATCTTCCATCGTATGACTACTCGAGCTTTCCTGAGCACGCTTGTTTCTTCGGATTCTTCTGCAAGTAGCTTCAATGTCCGGATAGTAATATAATGGGTCCTTTCCTCTGGCTCTTGTACTCATGCACTACCTGTACAGTAAAGGAGGTAGTGAGGTAAGATTGAAAATAAAATGGAAATAACTGAAATTCTAAAACAGAAACACGAAGTCGTCGATCGACGAGACGTATGCGTCGATCGACGGAAGATATGAATAAATCCGAATTTTATCAGATTTTCGCTCCAGCAGAAGACCTCGCGTCGACCGCTTCTGATTCACGTCGATCGAGTCTCAATTTCTTGCCTCGTCGACCGCTTCTGAACAGCGTCGTTCGACGCGGAAAACTGAGGTCAGCCCCGTCTGCGCGGTCTCACGGTTTTGGCCATAACTTCCTCATCCGAACTCCGATTGACCCGATTCCAGTTGCGTTGGAAAGCTAACTCAAAGATATTTCAATTGCTATGATCCATTAGCTCAGATTCCAACGGTGAAAGAAGTTGTGACTGTTTCTTTGAACATCTGCTGCTCTTGGAATGGGTTTCCATTGAATTTGGCCTAAAACCCTACAAAAACACCAAAACGCGCATAATACCACCTAATATAGACTCATGCACATAATATATATATAAACTCAATAAAACTACATAAAATAGTATAAAAATAATATAGATAAGTGAGTGAAATAATGAGCTTATCAAATCCCCCAAACTTGAACGTTTGATTGTCCTCAATCAATAGGCAAGAAAGAAATCAAAAGATCATGCGGTTAAAGTGCAATGCCTCACAAGATTCATCACAGTCAAGAACCAAGAATCCACTACCCACAAGCAATTTGAAAGAGACAGAAAATTCATCAACCGTGGAAGAACTCACAGGAAGTGTATCGCTCAACTCTCAAGTGTTTAAGGTAAAGATGAAAGCACTCAAAAGCATGTATGAAGAAATTTCTACCATAGGCTTGCAAATTTTCTAATATCTCCACTGCTAGAATGTGCACACAAGTCTAGAATCAAAAAGGACTTTCAATAGGTTGTAACGTAGGCTTTTTCTGATAAGGTAGGGAAATATGGTCAAGTGACTAAAATAAACTGAGTTAATTACTCTCAATAAATCTCATCCCACCATCTAACTTCATCCACCTCATCTCCTCATATACATCAACAAACTCAAATTATTTTTTTTTCTTTTTCTAGCTCATATTTGAATCTCTTATGCTCTTTCAATAATTTTGCATTCTTTTCTTTTCAGAGAGCTTATGGGAATTCTAATTATTTCTTTGAGCTTCTTTTTCACACATCTTTTCACCACTAATTTATCATATCTTATCACCAATTCACCAATCAACCCCATACATACCACAACTCAAGACATGAGTGAGACAATACTTTTCTTAATCTCATAGACAAGGAAAGAAAAATTGTACAGGCTCAAAGTGGCTAACTAGGGAAAAATTTATTGTGAAGGGACAGTGTTTAGGATATTGGGTTATCAAAGATGGCCTAAGATCATTTTCTCAACTTGTGCACACTATGCAGTCTCAACACAGAAAATAGGCAAGTTCTAGAGAAATCAAAACACACATGTGAATCTCACATCAAACGAAATAAAGGCTCAAATTCTCACACAAGGACTCAAAAATTTTCTTCCACAGTCAATTTCAAATCAACTCAATCAGCATGCAAGTATAAGTGTCAAATCAGTCATATCATGCGGTATTCTACATTCATAGGCATCTAACCACAATCTCAATCAACTCAATACTCAACCCTCAATCAATTCTAATCTCACAATCTCGTTCAGGTTATCTCAAGACTCAAAAATTTTCCCCACAAAATAGCATAAAAATACGAAAAATTAAAAACAAAAGGGAAAGCATAATAAATAAAAGTAAAATTTAAAGACGGAAAGCATAATAAATAAAAGATAGGGCGTTCCATCTCTTGTCCACATCCCCCCAAACTTATTTCCAACTCGAAGAGTGGGATAAGTTTGAAAATCAGACTAGAGAGGGAACGATACCTGATAGTTGATCTCAGACATCAACTTTTTTTATCCCCCGGAGTCTTCAATCACCATCAGGGAGGTCGGGTCCAGGCAGGTCCTTCCGCGACCTTCTTTCCATCTTTGTTCTTGACAACTTGCATCCCCCGTTTCTTGGTGTCTCTCAATGTCCCCCCAATGGCGGACTTGTACTTCCGTAGAATTCATAGTAATTTTTCCAACTTCCCATACCTGAGGTGTGCCGGAAGCATCTTGAGTTTCAGAACCAGTGGATCAGAGTTAGATTGCAGCTTTCCCCGATTTGCATTAGTTGCCATGGGTGAAACTGTCGCAATCCCTTTTCTACGTCGCGCTGCTTCTGCTGATGAATGCTCCGAGTTTCGTGCATCGATCGACGTGACAGTAGAGTCGATCGACGAGGATCCTAAGGCTGCGTTGATCGACGAGGCTCCTTCGTCGATCGACGTGGGTGCTTTTCCATGTTTTCTTTTCTTTTTCTGGCTGCGTCGGCTTGGTAACCGCTTCTGTTTGTTCTCTTTCTCCTGAGTTAATCCCTCGGGTACATCCAGCTTCATCACCCGATCCACAAGCTCATCGTCCGCCTTATCCAAATCTGAAGACACAAACAAAGAGTGTAGTAAGCGGTTCTCGAGAAAATCCGGATCAGATTTAAGAGAAGAAAAGGGAGAGGAAATCACCGGATTTGAACATTTGATCATGTGGCACTCCTCCTGGCAGCTCCCTTTATTACGCTTCTGCACTGCTTTGTAAATGGGGAAGGTGACCGACTCATCATTGACTCGGAATGTCAGCTTGCCGTCTCGAATGTCAATCAATGCCCCTCCGGTCTTCAAGAATGGTCTTCCAAGGATAAGAGGAATGTTTCGATCCTCCTCCATATCAAGCACCACAAAGTCGGCTGGGATAATGAAGTCTTTCACCTTCACGAGAACGTCTTCCATGATGCCTCTTGGGTAAGTGATTGATCTGTCAGCCATCTGCAATGATATGGTAGTGGGCTTGATGCTTCCGATCTTCAACCGCTTGAAGATTGACAGCGGCATTAAGTTGATGGATGCACCGGAATCACAAAGGACCTTCCCAAAGGTCTCTCCTCCAATGACACAGGGGATCATGAAGGATCCCGGGTCTTCTCTCTTTAGCGGCATCTTCTTCTGAATAATCGCGCTGCATTCTTCGAACAAGTTGACCCTCTCGTGCTCCACGAAGGATCTTTTCTGTGAGACCATATCCTTCAAAAATTTCAAATACCCCGGTATCTCTCGTAGTGCCTCAAACAGCGGAATGTTGATGTTCACTTTCTTCATGTTCTCAAGAAAGCGTGCATACTTCTCGTTCACCTTTGCTTTGGCAAACCGCTGCGGATACGGCAGGGGCGGCTTATACATGGGTGGTTCGGTTGGCGTCGATCGACGAGGATCAGCCTCGGTCGATGGGTTCTTCCGCGCTTCGTCGATCGATGGAGGTGTTTCGTCGATCGACGGAGCTTCTCCTGAGACGGCCTCTCCTTCTTCCTCGGCTTCTCCTTCATCTCGGTTGTCTGTCCCTGCTTGCTTGGGACCTTCATATGATTTCCCCCCTCTTAGAGTGATAGCATTCACTTGGTTTATCTGCTTCTGATTCTTGGGGTTAATCTGGGTATTGCTCGGAAGTTGCCCCGGCTTGTGTTGGGCTCCGAGAGCATCGGCGATCTGACCGACCTGAGTCTGTATGATCTGTACGTGTTTCTCAACTTGGTCCACCTTGGTCTCTACTCCGGCTATCTCTTGCTTCAACTTGGCTACAGTATCAGTAGAGTCTTCCATGAACTTGGCCAAAATCTCCTCGAGATTTGGCTTCTTCTTCTCCACCACTTCTCCATCTTGTACTGCAAACCCAGGTGGTGGTTGCTCAGCTGCTTGGGGATTCGCGTAGGAAAATCAAGGATGGTTCCTCGCGTGATTGAAATTGTAGGGCTGGTTGTGCTGCTGATATCCTCCACGGTAGTTGTTTTGGTAACCACCCGTTTGCATGAAATTGACAGCGGCACAATCCCCCTCAGGCGGAGCTTGCACTGGCTCTACTACAGCAACCGTCTTCTCCTGCTTCAGTGCAGCGAAGTCTTCCCTTAGACTTTTCAGCTTGGCTGCCAAATCAGATTGCTTGGCAACTTTCTCTTTCTCCTTCTCGACTGCCATCACAGGCCGGGTTCGGATTGATGACCATCTTTGGCTGTTGTTGGCCATCTTTTGG
This sequence comes from Plectranthus barbatus, assembly GCA_026898455.1. Taxonomy (NCBI): domain Eukaryota; kingdom Viridiplantae; phylum Streptophyta; class Magnoliopsida; order Lamiales; family Lamiaceae; genus Plectranthus; species Plectranthus barbatus. The sequence continues at coordinate 539,578 of JAPKLW010000007.1, read as the reverse complement.
AAGAATTCCATGGCCTTCTTTCCACTCTTTGTCATGATGGAGTCACCGAGTGTGGTGTCCACCAGTTTGGCTGTCTTATCATTGAGCCCTTCATAGAATGCTTCAGCTTGTTCTCCTGGCGGAAAACCATGTCCGGGGCAGGCTCTCAACAGCTCTTTGAATCGATCCCGCGTCTCACTGAAGCTCTCATCGGGTCGTTGAGCGAACCTGATGATTTCCTTTCTCTTTTGCCTGATGGCATTCGGAGGGAAGAAGTTCTCCAAGAACTCATCCCTCAGTTCAGTCCACGTACTTATGCTCTCCTTATCCAGTGTAGTGAACCATGATTGTGCCTTATCCCGCAGAGAGAATGCGAACAGACGCATTCGGATGGCACTCTTGCTGACTCCTCCAATCTTGACAGTGTTGCACAGCATAAGGAATTTATCCAGATGTGCGTAGGGGTCTTCAGCTGGTCTTCCTCCGAATTGGTTTTGCTGTACCATCTGCACCAATCCGGTCTTCAGCTCAAAATTATTGGCATTGATGCCACTTCTGAAGTCTGTCTCCCTGAACCGAGGTTTGTACCGGTTCTGCATGGCTTCCTCTTCTTCCTCATCGTCAGACTCCTCCGGAGGATCCTGGTTACCATCCTCTCCATTGTCGGGGTTTTCCCTTTCCAGAATGAGTTGTTGGATTTGCTCTCTCAAGGCTTGGATGTCTTGGAGAAGCACAGCCTGCTCCTCTGCAGTTAGCATTGGTGGAGGTGGTGGTACGTTATCTTCCATCGTATGACTACTCGAGCTTTCCTGAGCACGCTTGTTTCTTCGGATTCTTCTGCAAGTAGCTTCAATGTCCGGATAGTAATATAATGGGTCCTTTCCTCTGGCTCTTGTACTCATGCACTACCTGTACAGTAAAGGAGGTAGTGAGGTAAGATTGAAAATAAAATGGAAATAACTGAAATTCTAAAACAGAAACACGAAGTCGTCGATCGACGAGACGTATGCGTCGATCGACAGAAGTAAAACAGCTTCGTCGATCGAGGCTTAATAGCGTCGATCGACGAGAAAAACAAAAACGCGAGAAAATTCAGAAAAATACGAAAATTACAGCCTAAAGCAATATTTCAAGCACAGACTTAATAGTAAGATTAATTCTGTTCACTCCCCGGCAACGGCGCCAATTTGATCACTGTAGTTTCTACAGATTAATTATAGAAATAGTGGCAAATAAATTTGTAAACCCTAAGGTTATCGATCCAGGGGAATGAAATAACGAATAATCTTGAATACTAAATCAGGCGTTCTTGAAATACTGGTTAGGAAAATCGAATGAAAAGTTTTGTTGTTTTGAAATCGCAATACTTGCTATCGAAAATTAAACAGGAAAATTAAAAAGCTTTTGAAGTCAAATAAGAGAAGCACAGATTCCAGGGATATCTACCTATCAAGTATGACATGTATGAATGAATTGATTAATTCCCAATTTTAATTCCTCTTTGTAGTGAAACATCAGAAAATTATTACGAACTTCTTTGTCTGACAATTCGTAAAGTAGATTAGTCAATTATTACGAACGACGCAGCCTGGCGTCGATCGACGCCGAGAAACCGGCGTGATACTCTTCGATCCGCGAAGGGATCGACAAGAAGGCTTCAAGTCAATCGACGCGAAGTGCCAACAGCCACTATTTTACGCCGCGCAATGTTCGAAGACTCCGGGGGATAAAAAGTTGATGTCTGAGATCAAC
>JAPKLW010000007.1:450576-532847 GCA_026898455.1 Plectranthus barbatus | reverse complement strand
AATGTTCGAAGACTCCGGGGGATAAAAAGTTGATGTCTGAGATCAACTACCAGGTATCGTTCCCTCTTTTGTCTGATTTTCAAACTTATTCCACTCTTCGAGTTGGAAATAAGTTTGGGGGGATGTGGACAAGAGATGGAACATTCTATCTTTTATTTATTCTGCTTTCCGTATTTAAATTTTGCCTTAATTTTTAAGTTTATTCTATTTTGTGGGGAAAATTTTTGAGTTTTGAAACAACCCGAACGAGACTGTGAGATTAGAATTGATTGAGGGTTGAGTTGAATTGATTGTGATTGTGGTTAGATGCCTATGAATGTAGAATACCGCATGATAGGATTGATTTGATACTTGTGCTTGCATGATGATTGAGCTGATTTGAAATTGACTGCGGAAGAAAATTTTTGAACCCTTGTGTGAGAATTTTGAGCCTTTATTTCGTTTGATGTGAGATTCACATGTGTGTTTTTATTTCTCTAGAACTTGCCTATTTTCTGTGTTGAGACTGCATAGTGTGCACAAGTTTAGGAAATGATCTTAGGCCATCTTTGATAGCCCAATTCCCTAAACATTGTCCCTTCACATTGAATTTTCCCTAGTTAGCCACTTTTGAGCCTATACAAAATTTTTCTTTCCTTGTCTATGAGATTAAGAAGAAGTATTGGTTTCGCTCATGTCTTGAGTTGTGGTATGTGGGTGGAATGATTGTGATATGGAGATAAGAAAATATAAATTAGTGGTGAAAAGATGTGTGAAAAAGAAGCTCAAAGAAATAATTAAAATTCTCATAAGTTCTCTGAAAAGAAAAGAATACAAAATTATGTAAAGAGCATAAGAGATTCGAAATGAGCTAGAAAAAAAAAAACAAAAGAGGTTGTGTATTTGTTGATATATTTGAGGAGAAGGGTGAATGAACTTAGATGGTGGTTTGGATTGATTGAGGAAGTAAAAACTTGATTGATTTTAGTCACTTGGCCATATTTTCCTACCCCTCACAAAAGCCTACATTACAACCTTATGAAAGTCCTTTTTGATTCTAGACTTGTGTGCACATTCTAGCAGTGGAGATATTAGAAAATTTGCAAGCCTATGGTAGAAATTTCTTCATACATGTTGTTGAGTGCTTTCATCTATTCCTTAAACACTTGAGAGTTGAGCAATACACTTCCCGTGAGTTCTTCCAATGTTGATGAATTTTTTGTCTCTTTCAAATTGCTTGTGTGTAGTGAATTTTTGATTCTTGACTGTGATGGATCTTGTGAGGCATTGCACTTTAATCGCATGATCTTTTGATTTCTTTCTTGCCTATTGATTGAGGACAATCAAACGTTCAAGTTTGGGGGTTGATAAGCTCATTATTTTACTCGCTTATCTATATTATTTTCTACTATTTTATGTAGTTTTATTGAGTTTATATATATATATTCTATGCATGAGTCTATATTAGGTGGTATTATGCGCATTTTGGTGTTTTTGTAGGGTTTTAGGCCTAAGTTCACGAGAAATCCGTTCCGGAAGCAGTGACGTGTAAGAGTAGCAGTGAATATTTCTTCCACAAGAGTAATTCGAGCTATTGGCACATGGCAATGGATGATGCTTTGAGTTAGCTCTCGAACGCAACTGGAATCGGGTCAATCGGAGTTCGGGAGAGAAAGTTATGGCCAAAACCGTGAGACCGCGCAGGAGGGGCGAGAAGCTGCGTCGACAGACGCCAATTGGCATCGATCGACGCCGACCAAGAAGCCACGTCGATCGACGTGGATCAGCCACGATCGACGCGAGGCTGTCTGCTGGAGCGGAAATTCGAGGAAAAACGGATTTATTCATATCTTTAGCCCTAGATTTGATAGGATACACATCCACCACTATAAATACCTATGTAAATTCGATTTTTCAAAAAACCCCATTATTCCCAATTAATGCATTATCATAGTATTCAGTTTTTAGAGTTTGAAGACTTGGGAAACACGAAACCCTTTATTTTTTTGTAAGTTCTTTACTTTTATGCAATTGAATATGTTTTATTTTGGATTTCTATCTACGATGAGTGGCTAGAAACCCTAGCGGGTTCTAGGGGTTGATATTATTATGGATGCATGTTAGGATTAATTAATTAGGTTCATGATTCCTGTGTTTATTTCATAATTCTAGATTAATTCAAGGACCGAGAGGTGACGATTAATTTAGATGTCTAGCTATTGATAGAAGGACCGAGAGGTGAATATTAATAGTGGGAATATGAATACATGATACGATCTACACTATCCAAACAGATGTACTAGATGTAGGAATTGAACTAGAGTTGTCAAGTGGGCCGGGCCGACCCAGCCCAGAACGGCCCAGCACGGCTGAGGCCCGGCCCAGGAACGACCCACGAATCAAATGGGTTTGGCGGGCCGGGCTTAAGTGATTCGATGGGCTCATATTGGTCTTTTTTTGAAGTCCAGGCCCGGCCCAGGCCCAGGCCCATCTGAGCACGGGACCAGCCCAGCCCAGGCCCAAATCCAAGCCCAGGCCCAGGACCGGCCCATCTCAGGCCCGGTTGTGGCTCATCTCAAATATTTCTTAGTTTTTTATTATTTTAAACTAGTTATTTTGATTCTTTCTATTAATTTAGCTACAAAATAAATAATTTTAAGTATTCATAATTAAATCTAACCTAAATAAATTAAGTTTCTTTAAAGAAAAATTAGAAATATTCCTTAAAAATAATTTTAAAATGAGTAAAAAATAAAAATTATAATTTATTTTTAACCCATCTCTGGCCCACCTAAGGTCCACTTCAAGCCCACCAAAGACACAGCCCAGGCCCGGTTCATGCCCAGCCCAGGCCCGGTTCAGGCCCACTTTATTGTGGTCCTGGGTTGTGCTGGGCCAAGAGAAATACAAAATGGTCCGGCCCGGCACGACCCATCTCAACAGTGGTGCCGGGCCGTGCCGGGCCACTTAATTGGTGGGCTTACCCGGGCCCGGGCCGGCCCAGCCCGGGCCGGCCCAGTTGACAACTATAAATTGAACTGATTTGCTTATCAGATTGACTAATTTGGTGTACTTTGAGACCGAGCGGAGATAGTCACTAGTTAGTAATCTAAGGTTATATTTGCCAAACAAGGAAATATAGCATTGTTGCAGTATACCACCTGTTAAATTAATAGATTCCTACATGTCATCCATAATAAGAGTTCTTCCCTAGAATCTGTGTTCCTTTAAATTTGCTTTCAAAACTAGTTTAATTTTCTGCATTGTTTTCTTTACTTTTATAAAACCCTGATTTTGGATTCCTCAAACAATGAATCTTAGGATCATAGCTAGTATATAGGATAGTTTCCCCACACAATTCCCCTGGATCGATAACCTTAGGGTTTACAAATTTATTTGCCGCTGTTATTATAATTAATCTGTTAGAAATAGCAGTGATCAGTGAACTATTAAGTAATATAAATTTGATTATTAAATGTATTGAGTTGGAGTTAAATTTTGTACCTCATTTGTGAGAAAGAGCTCATCTATTGTTTTTTAATTTCCCAGTGCATCTCCCTCTTTATTGGTCAAACATGATTTAGAATTCTCCGATGCACTACCAATAATGGTGGTGGAGAAATCTGTAGCAATTACAATTCTGTGTGGCAATGTTTTTTAATTAATTTTTATTATATATAGTTAAATAATTCAAAACCTAGATTGTAGAGATATAAATTTTAAATATGTACCTTTGCTTGAAATCTGAGACCTCTTGTATATCTTCATTGATTAAGACTTTACTAACAAAATAAGCATTTTGCATCTTCATCTTTCCTGTATATTCAACCATTTAAAAATTTAATAATAGATTTTGTTGTTTAACATAAAATTGATAAACATAGATCTACATATTCAAACCTTGATACATGTTTGTTTTCCCAAGTTGGAGTATTATAATATTTGAAGGTTGTTCATGGTTCTCAAGTAATTGCAAAAATTGATCAACATAATTGTCCCACAAAGTGCATGTTATTCTTTTTCCTCTATAAAAAAAATCATTGTGAGAACTAAATATGTGAAAAATATGTTGCTCGTTAAAGTCTGAAATCTTACTCAGTATCTTGTAATATGAGGTCAATCAACTTTTTCTGCATTCCATAGTTGGTTGTAATGATTTTTGCTGTCGGTTTGTTTAGCAAAATCCCTATAATGTCTAATAGCATAAAAAAATCAAATGACAATTCTATTTCAAGAAATATTCTAGAAATAAATTTTGAATGGTTAAACTTACCAAATAATTCCCCATCTTTCATCACCTTCATATTTTGTATCTCCTCATATCCTTTAAACAAATATAATTGTTTTGGGAAATCAGCTTCGATCAATCTTTTAACATCAGTTTGAAAGTTAAATTTAATTTTGTATTCATGAGTGTCTATTTTGTATCTTTCTTCATTATGAATCACCATGAAATTCTTTATGCCATAAAGAACTCCTTCTTCTATTGTTGATTGCCATTTCTTTACAAATATGAGAGGGATTGTTAAATAAATTCTTTCACACTGTTGAGAAATAAAAAAAGATTATGAGAATTTTTGCGAAATAGGTATGTACTTAAAATTGCAAAATAATTATGTACTAACCTTTGAGTCATGTGCTAAAGCTTCTATACTTACAATCTCCTTCTTGTTTTTTGGTGATGGAACTTCATAGATTCTCACAAATCTTAGCTTGATTGCAACATTCAACCCCATTTTTGTGGGACGAAGGTATTTTGTAGTGCACCACATTGAGGACAATTTTGTTGTACCACCTTATATGTTTTTTTTTTTTAACTAATAACCAGCACAACAAAGTATATCATTTAAAGGAGAAAGCTATAGATATTTGCATGGGTTTTGAATTGTATCTAACATAAGGAAACATTGGATAATAGATATGTATAATACTAACAACAAAAGTAAAGAAATCGTTATTGAGGAGAGGATGATTTTTGACCTTGAGGCTTGTTCTTTTTAGTTGTGAGTACTGAATAATGAGAAGTGGTATCATTCTTATAGAGATGTACATCTGGAGGGAAAATGTCATTTTGAATTTGTTTTATCAAATTTCAATGGCGGGAATTTGTTTATTTTTTACTTCAAAAATTATTTTTGCAAGTAATCATTTTTATTTTTTTTAAAGTTTTTTGATATCGATAAATTGTAACACATTCAATTATTTACAGGTGGAGATCACTTACAGGTGCAGGGAATTAAGGAGTAAATTCAATTTTAAAAATTTTAAAAATTTTAGAAGTCATATTTGTTTACCGTACTGCAGTCTGCTGCAGAGAGTTGGTGGAGTAGTGATCATTTTTTTCCTTTGAAATATTGTGATGAATAAATTGTAACTCAATTCAAATTTAAGGATTTTTTTGAAATATTAACAATAATGTTCATTTGCGTGTCTCATTGAGTCTGGATTTTCTTGGAAGTTGTATTTTCTTGGGAATCACAAATTTAAAACTTAAAATAATATGAATAATAATAATTTGTGTAGAATTTTTTATTGCATGAAAATTGGCGCCGAAATTGATAAGTTGCCGCATAAATGACAGTGTTCTTACTACTTTACTTTTATATATTAAGTAGACAAGTATAATGCTAAAATAAGTTACAAATATAATTTTTTAATAAGTTAATTTTGTAAAACAAACTCTTATTTTTATAAGTTTTGCGTTTTATTTACTTGTTTACGTTTTTATCAAATAATTAAATGAGATATTAAATATGTAATTCGTGCAACGCACGAGTGTAAATCTAGTTTGAAAATCGAAAGACATACTATTATTATTATTATTCACACCATAAATCTAAAAAAACTTATGCATGCTTAATATTTACATTAAATATAATTAATTAAATAGATTTATAGCTATTAAGATTATAACAATGTGTTATAATTTTAATTTGTAAATTTTGATTTTCCAAAACTTATGATATAAAGTTATTGGTGTTATTGGATACTTTTTACATATATGATATAACATTATTTATAATTTAATCCGTGCAATGTTTGAGTGAATACCTAGTGTGTAATTAAGAGATGATATTTTCTTAATATCTATAATAAATAGACTATTTTAAAGAATTAAAACATACAATATTACTGTCACTTTATTGTATTGATTCGACAATATAGTTCTTAATTTCCATAATTCTCTTTGTTGGAGTCAAAGATGAAAAATTACAGTTGTAATACCATGCGTTGTATAATTGGACGAGTAGCAGTTATTTTTAGGAGCGGTCAAACTAGATCTCCAAGTAATTGAATCGCGTGAGTGGGAGTGTGTATGAGGTCCTTCCTGATTAAGGCATAGGGTTTACTGCATCAAAGTCTTTCTTCTCAAACCCCAAAGGAAAAATAATCCGAGTCTTCTCATTTGTGTGCGTCGAATTTTCACGACGCGGTTGATCAAATCAAACTTCCGACTTCTGCAAATGAATAGCAGCATCGCTCATTCCTTCAATTTCGACTAGATCCTTCCAAATTGAATTCATTTGCAGAGCGAGAATTATGGCTAGGGTTCAGGACAATTGGGCGAGGCTGGTTCGTGCCGTACTGCGAAACGAGCAGCGGGCCGGCCACGAGCGGTCGCCCAGTGGCATCGCCGGCGCTGTCCCCGATTCGCTTCAACGGAGCACCAACATCAACGCGATTTTGCAGGCTGCCGATGAAATTCAGTCGGAGGACCCAAATGTTGCAAGAATCCGTGAGTGAAATAAAAACTGCTTTTGTTCGTACTGTTAACAGTTAGTAGTGGTGCATCAGTTCGTAGTGTGATGAATTTGTTTAGTGCTGAAAGAAACGAGTTATATATGATTTTTTGTTTCATTTTTTGTTAAATTTGATTTTTTTGCTTTTGAGAGCTAGGTGCAACTTAGATTGCAGGCCTTTGAAGTAAAGTTTATAAATCCGGGTCCAATCTTAGTAACATATGTCATTTTTCCTTACGCGGACATTTCTCAGAAAACCTTTGCGGGACTTGCCCCAACTCTTACACAACTTTGTTTTAAAAATAATTTCCAGCTTAGTTGTATATGGCCGCATGATATGAATCTATGATACTATTATATGCACATCCACTTTAATGCTAGATGATGGAGATGCATTATGTATGTGGGTAGAACTTGAGAGCGGAGGTTTCTGCTAGCTATTGATTTGGGAAATCTTTAATCACTCATTTGTTTTTTCGGTTTTTTTGAAGTGTGTAAGTGTGCCTATTTGTGTGTGGGGTTGGGGATCGACTATGTTGTTCCTTATAAAAACAATGCCAGAAAACTGCGTTTTCTGACCGATGCAATAAGCAAGATCAAAGTCATACAATTCAGCTATTGAGTTCCAGTAGATATTGGATGAAAGTTGGAGTGTTGAGGGCTCAATAACTCTCTCTGCTGCCTACTGCACTCCAACTTGGTAGTTTCCACCATCTGTCTTGGAGTTTACAATTTATTTGAGGGAACATTTCCACCTTTAATACTTATGAGATCCAAGGATAGGTGTGATAACATCTTGGTTTGAGTCTGAGTGAAGGAGGAACATTTTCACGCCTCATCTTAATTCCTAAATCCTAAGACATAGAATTAGACCATTGAGATTCTGAGTTCTTAATGAGATCCGCTTTTTAGGTTTCTGAGTCCAACTCCAGGTCACGTTTACTTTCTGTCCAAGTTGTAAAGAAGATGTAGCGGCTGTTTAATGACCTTATTTAACAAGATCAATGTAATAGAGCAACGTAGTTGGCAGACTGAGGCCTAGTGTCTGAACATTGCCTAGTTAGATAAGGTCTCTGAATATTGAACTTATTTTTGATGCTTAATGCATCATAGCTATGGTGAGTACATATGCGGATAATTTCAGTTGAGGAAATTATGAACTCGTGTCTTAGTTTTATATAGTGATTAGCGGAGCGAAGCGACAAGGCCAAAAACCAAAGTGATGAAGTGAAGCGAGTTGAAGCGGGAGCTTCAAGTATACGAAGCGGTCATGCCTTTAAAAATATGTACAAATTATATATACATGATTTTATTACTTGAACAAACAATTATAAAACATAGAATTATAACAAAACTAGTAGAATTCAAACAGTCAAAGACATTAGACTTGCACCCAATCAACAACAACATACAAAATCAGTAAAGAGTCGGAGGAGATAGTATCCCATGTGCCCTTCAAGGGTTACAAATTTATCTTCTAGTTCTAGATCCACCAAACCCTAAACCCTAAATGAGGCCTTTGCTCGTTTAAGTAGCTTTATGTCAGCTTCACATAATTCATCTCTGTTTTATTGTTTGCCCACATTATTTCTTGGTGAATCATGGGCTTTCAGGATTTTGAAATGATTGCTGGTAAAAAGGTTGTCTGTAAGGGCAATCTGTGTGTCTTAGTGTGGATGGAGGGCTCTTCTTGTTTTAACTGCTCTTATTTTTCTGATCTTGTAATGAATTCTTTGCTGTTATCAATTGTTCTTACTTGTAAATACTTCATTAGCTCATTCCGTTTCATTTCTTCAAAGTGGTCTATAGAATGAGTCTTGTTGTTTAAATTCCCTGCCTGCTTAATATTTGCTATGTGCAGTAGTATTGATTCTCAGCTACTTCAAATTTTGATTGACGTCTTTATTTTCCCCTCAAGTATGTGAGCAGGCTTATAGTATGGCTCAAGATTTAGATCCCAACAGCGATGGTAGAGGTGTTCTTCAGTTTAAGACTGGTCTAATGTCTGTAATTAAGGTACAATTACATGTTTCAATTTTTTTTGGATAAATATCTGAATCCCAGGCAATGTGAGGAGGAAATAATTGTTTCTGAATCATTACATGATTAAATTGAACCTGAATTTTGATTCACATATTAGTTGCTGCATATGCACACACAGAGGATTGTCTCCATACCAAGGATTAGCTTTACATACTTCCCAAATCCGACACGCTCTTTCTTTAAAGTTTATCGGGTGTTAATCTAAATATGGATGATATCTAATATGTACTGCTTTTATTTGATTTATGCAATATTAAGGCTTCCTTGGAAGTGATTGAGCTCTACTTTTCGTGCAGCAAAAACTCGCTAAAAAGGATGGTGGACCTATTGATCGCAATCATGATATGGAGCTTTTATGGGATTTTTACAATCGATTTAAAAGGCGGCACAGAGTGGACGACATTGAGAGGGAAGAACAGAAATGGCGTGAATCTGGCAGTTACAATGCTAATATTGGGGAGTGAGTTCTTTAGCGCTTAACATATAATTTCACTCGACTATTATCATTATATTCTTGTTGGGGCTGCAATTTCTGTTAAAGGCATTTATTCTAGTATACTGCTGGAATAGAATGGTTAAAAATAACTCAAAATTCCGTTCTATATTTGAATATGCAGCACTAAAAATATACATTCACAAATAGTTGGTTGCTTTTCCGGCTTTGCATGTGGCATCTTCACAGCAGTATTGGCTGTGTTTGGCATTTACACTGGAGTGTAGTACAAAAAGCCTATCTTGTGTAGCTTTTCATATATTCTAAGCAATCGATTTCTGAACCTTTTCTCATAAGGAATGAAGAATCAGGTTTTATTAAACAAAATTATTGTAAGTAGAAATGGTTGATGTCCCAAAGCAGAACAAAAATGCGTTATAGTAACTCCAGGGTCTATTAGTATCAAATCCAAAGAAATCCTTGAAGCCTTTATGTTTTCTAACCCATCGTGCGACCCTAAATTTAACCTGCTAGTACCATTGTTGTAATAAATTATAGTTCTTGTTTATGTTCTTTCCCCTGTGATCAGAATTTTAAGCACATGATTATCGTGCCTCTTTCAACACTAAAATCAGTCTAACTTGCCCTATCTGCCTCAAGTGGCCTGTTCTGGCCCTTGTATGGAATGGAATGGAAGCAAGAAAATGTTTTATATTGTTTCACTTGCTTGCTTATACAGTACTCAGCCTTTGTATTCTGAAGAACATGATCTTGTTAATTAATATTGTTTTGTAGGTTGATCACCTAGTTAAGTTTAGTTTTGTAGCCCTAATGATATAGATTCAAGCACCTATACTAAAGGGCTTTACCAAATTGACTGTCTTTCGCTATCTGTTTCAGCTTGGACCTTAGAGTCACGAAAATGAAAAAGGTGTTTGCTATATTGAGGGCTTTGGTTGAGGTGATGGATGCCCTGAGTAAAGATGCAGCTCCGAGTGGGGTGGGTGGACTCATTATGGATGAGGTACTCTCTACCTTCTTTCCCATGTTCTTAGCTGTGCAGGATCAGTTTAAGTTTCAACATTCACTTGATACTCTTTGAACCATTTGTCTGCTGTTTTTCTTATTATAACGAAAATTCGAGAATGGTATGAATTCTTCTTGGTGAAGTATATTAATAAGACCTTCCTCTTGGTTGATTCATCTTGCTTGTTGTTCCAGGTTAGAAGGATAAAAAAGTCAGATGCAACTATATCAGGTGAACTCATCCCATACAACATTGTCCCTCTGGAAGCACCATCTATGACCAATGCTATTGGGTACTTTCCAGAAGTAAGTTAAGTTGATGTTATAAGTATGACTATGAAGTTGTTATCTGTCTCTTGTTCTTTTATCCCTATATTATAGACATTTCCAGGAGCAGAGTAGTTTTTATTGATAATTCTTGTCCATGTGAAGAAGATGCATAATTGACATCTGAAGCTGTAACCTTTTTGTTCTCTGGCTTGATAATATTAAAATTTTTTACTTCCTATATTTGGTTACCTTGTTAATCCATGACTTCTGTCTGTGTTAAATTTTTAGTGCTCTCTATCTCTTTGAATCCTTATTTAAGTTATGATATTTGTAGGTCAGAGGTGCAATATCAGCAATAAGATACACTGAGCAGTTTCCTCGGCTTCCAGCTGGTTTTGAAATATCAGGGCAACGGGATCTGGATATGTTTGACCTTTTGGAACATGTGTTTGGTTTTCAGGTGTCGTATTCTATTTAATCTCTTTCTCTAATGAAATAGTCTCGTTAATTACGGTTATATGATTTCTGCCTTGTGTAAATGCAATTGATGAATATTAATAATCAGTTACTTGCTAATTCATTTCCTCTTTGGTAACCAGAAGATTATATACAGTTTTCATCTGTTTGTAGTAGTTTTAAGCATATGAAAGGTTTTCTAAAGAGTGCAGCTAGTATGGAGATTGCTTATTGACTGATATGCATTGTTTTTGTGGCTTTCATGAGTTTTCTCATATTCTTCCTTTGGTGGCTTGACCATACATTTTGCAGAAAGACAATATAAGGAACCAACGTGAGCACGTTGTTCTCACTTTAGCTAATACACAGTCACGTCTTGGCATCCCAGTTGAAGCTGATCCAGTTAGTGCTTTTATTAGGTTTACATAAGCCGCTTGCGTGTTTGAGGAAGGCAGAATTTATTATGACTAATCAAGTTTTTTATATTCCTTTGCAGAAACTAGATGAAAGAGCTATAAGAGAGGTCTTCTTGAAGGTCCTAGATAATTACATTAAATGGTGTAAATATTTGCGGATACGTCTTGTATGGAACAGGTTGTTTCTGTAGAAACTCTTCTACTTTGTTTGAGAATTTATGAAATAACTTGTCAAATTTGTTTCTCGTAGTTTGGAAGCCATTAACAGGGAGAGGAAACTTTTCCTAGTTTCACTGTATTTATGCATATGGGGTGAAGCTGCGAACGTTCGTTTTCTTCCTGAATGCATCTGCTACCTGTTTCACCATGTACGTCTTTTGTGCCTGTGAAGTTGTTTTTCTTGGAAAAAGTATGGTGTGCATTATGGTTTCTGTTGTTGGTCTGCTGGAGAGTATGTATTTTTGATGTTACACATTGTGTAGGATTTCCCTATCCTCACATTGACCATCTATGGTAATTATTTCGTTATCTTCATTTAGTTACTTTTTACAAACTAGTCATATTACAAAGTGCATTGCACATTAAATGCAAATATTTGGATTGGTAGTAAATAATGCATGAACTATGGTTCCTTCTATAATGATGGAAGGTCATGTCATGCAATTGACCGTATATTTGTCGAAGAAATTTGTTAGTCACATCATAATTCTTTCTTGGAAAGGTTCTTTTCTATGACGAGGATTATCAGATTTGATAGACTAATAATCCATCAAAGTTACCATTCAAAATTCACCACTAATGCAACTTACCATTCATCTTCATATGTTAATGGAGCTCTCTAGAACTTTTGACTCTATGATATGGTGAATTTTTAAAATATGTATGGATTTTATTCTAATGAAAATAAAATGATATCCGCCTTATGTAAAATGAGTTGAGTGGGTTGAAGACTTGAAGGTATTGTGTTTACATATGTAAAACTTGGTCAGTCATAGCTTCGAAAGATAGTTCATTGAGCACATGATATGCCAACATTTTCATATTTGTTAGCAAGTCACAATTCTAAGATTGATGGGGGGGGGGAGGGGAGATTAGTCGAGAAGATGATTTGTGAGACCTATTTTTGCTACTTAGCAAGGAATAAGATTAAAGATACATGACAATTGTCTTTCTTTTTTAATCATGAATTTGAATGAGCACCATTAACTATGTACAGTTAGAGTACAACCACTTATTAATCTGTCAGAACTGTCATTAGTTTTAGTATGTGCAATAAATATTTATATATTATATAATATAAATTTCTACTTTAAATATATATTAGATATTATAATATAATACATATAATGTGCGTTATTAAACCTAATATCATAATTGAAATATAAGTTTTGGTATACATGTAAATTTAGATTTAGATTTCAGTTCACACAATTTGAAGGAAAATGACGTCTGAGGTTGCTGAAAAACTATTACATCCTCAATTTGGTTTATAATTGATTAAAAAAATTTGATAATGTAAATACATGCGAAACTAATTGGATGGAAGAACTACTTTCATCATTCGAAGGTATTGTCGTGTAGTAGTAATTACTTAAATTCCGGTGTGATGGAAAGAGTTAAAAATATAAGTTTCTTTTATCAAGCCATTCTTAATATTTATTATAGTTAATAGATAGTTATTCTTCCTCACACGTAATTCTACCAGTAAGAAAAAGGCATCTTTGAGGTCCTTGCCTATGCTTTTCTGTTTGAGCTGTTATGCAGATTGATTAGAATCTATTCACATGGATTGTTCTCTGCAGTTTATATATTGCAAAATTTTTTATTTAATCAGTTTATTAATGTGCCGCAATACATTTTGCTTAGACTGCGAAGTTACTGAATTGATTTAACATATTGGTGCATGTATCTTGGTGTTTTTCTAATATCTTGTAACATTTAGATTAATTTTCAGTTTCATTGTCTTCATGTCCTGTTAATAATTGCTAAATTTATTATCGTGCTTATATAGATGGCAAGGGAATTAGATGCAATTCTGGATCATGGGGTGGTGACTCAGGCTGGAAGTTGTATTAACCAAAGTGGTTCTGTATCCTTCCTCGATCAAATCATTTGTCCTATATATACAGCCTTGAAAAAGGTCAGTGCATTGTTTAGCATTTGCCCTTTAAATTTTCTTTCAGCTTGCTTGCTTAGCATTTGATACACTCTGTGCAGTGTATCAAATAACTTGATTGATCCATTTTCTTGGGTTCAGAATGATTTTATATAATCCTTGTAGAGAGTGTATCATTCTTTACTTTCATGTAACTTTTTCTGCAGAAGACCATGTTATTATTCATAATTAGTTGCTTGACTAGTTGTAACTGTCTCCTTTTGAAATACTAAAATCAAATTTAAAATTTCCTCGCCCCTTGGTTTTACTAAGTATTTCTGTTATCAACAGGAAGCTGATGAGAATAATAATGGGAAAGCTGCACACTCAAAATGGAGGAACTATGATGATTTTAATGAGTATTTTTGGTATATTATTCCTTATAATTATTACAAGTGCTTGCTGGATAATTCATTCTTAGTTCACTTGATTTCATTCTTAGTTTACTTGTAGGTCGCCTGCTTGCTTTGAGTTGGGTTGGCCTATGAAAAATGATTCATCTTTTCTTTTGCATCCTAAAAAAAGAAAACGGGTTGGTTCTGATTTCTCCAATTAAAATAGATGTTTTATTTGATTGTGTCATTAATACTCATTTCTTATTATCTATGTTTCTTTGTGTTCATTTCAACTAAACAGACAGGTAAAAGTTCATTTGTTGAACATAGAACTTTTCTACACCTGTATCGAAGTTTCCATCGTTTGTGGATCTTTTTGACTGTAATGTTTCAGGTAAAGTTGCAATCTGTTTTTGAAGTGTTATTTGCTGAGTATGCATTTCCATCGTCTTCATGCTCTTATTTTGTTACAGGCTCTTGCTATTATTGCTTTCAATGATGGCAGACTTAATCTTAATACCTTTAAATCACTTCTTAGCGTTGGCCCAACATTTGCTATAATGAATTTCCTGGAGAGTAAGCCATTACATTAGTGTTTATCTTGCCATTTCTGCCATGGGCTAGTTGCTTTGCCATCTAATCTTCTTTCGTTTGGCTTCTTGGCATTAGGTGGTTTAGACGTTTTACTAATGTTTGGGGCTTATACAACTGCCCGTGGCATGGCTATATCAAGAATTGTTATCAGGTTCTTCTGGTGTGGGTTGAGCGCTGTATTTGTGCTCTATGTCTACCTGTGAGTCCATACTCTTTTCAGCCACTAGAGTTGTTTTATTGTTAATATTTGTGCTCTATGTCTTCCTGTTAGTCCATACTCTTTCAGCCACTAGAGTTGTTTTATTGTTAATATTTGTTGCTAGTAAATGATCCACATGGTTTTCAGGAAACTCTTGGAGGAAAGGAACAAGAACAACTCAGATTCATTCTACTTCAGGATTTATGTCCTAGTATTGGGTGTATATGCTGGTGTACGGGTGCTATTTTCCCTGCTGCTCAAATTCCCTTCATGTCACAGGCTATCAGAAATGTCAGACCACCCATTTTTACAATTCTTTAAGTGGATTTTTGAGGTATTATTATTATTATTTTATTGTTATTTTTGTTTCAGTTGATTGCTAAAAACGTAATGTATCTTGTTTGATGAAACGAACCTAAAAATTAGTTGTGAAAAATGAATGATTGAACGGCTATGGTAGCACCAACTTTACGCAGTTGGTACCAGTGAGAAAATTAACCATTGTTTATTCACTGTAAATAATCAAAATATGATCTATCCTTTTAGGCGTGATTACGAAATCTTGGTGTCTCTTGCTTTCTTTTTGGAGGTATTCCTTCTCTACCAATAAGTTCTGTCATTAATTTCAGGAACGCTACTTTGTTGGCCGTGGACTTGTTGAAAAGACCACCGACTATATGAGGTTTGCTATAATTTTTCTTGAGTTCTTAACATTTTTGCTTTACTGGTTGCATTTGTTTTCCAGTATTTCTATTTTTCTCATATATTAATATTGTTGAAAAATATCTTATGTTTGGTCAATGTGTTTTCCTTGGTGCTACTCTTAACATATTTAAAAATTATTGCACATATTATGATAGCATTTTGTTTTATATGCGTTATGATAGAAGATAATAGAATAATCACCAATAATTCTCCACAAATCCTAGGGATAATCAAGCAAAAATTGGCTAGTTTGATACTTCTAAAGCATAATAGAAACTATTGAAAATCTGACCTAAAAAGATAAACTGAACTAGTGTACTATTCAAAATTGAAAGCTGAATAAGCGACTCAAACACAATCCAAATAACTTTAGCCACTTGCTGCACAAGTGTACATTAATCTTAAACTCACACATCCAGATGTCTCCCTGGGAGCTCGAACCTGTGACCTCTCAGTCACAGGCAAGGTGCTTTAACCACTACACCCCGAGCGAAGGGACAGGCATCACCAATAGTTAATTCAGCTTGATGTCCGAGTGAGTTAATCTGGTCTAATGAAACGGGCCTGCTTGCTATGGATCATGAACTCCATGGATGTTCGTTGCCAATTTACCTTAACATCACCCAAAGTCACCAACTAGGACACATCGAAAATCAAATGAATCCCTCCAAGGGGTAAGACAATGCTGTCAATAGTAAAAGTGTAGAAGTAGAGGTACAAGGAATTTGTGTACAAATTGTTCCCCAAAATATTGCTAAAAAGGAACAGCTGGAATACATGGGCCATTGCAACTGACTCACCATTTCCTCAGAGACAAAAACTATGGCCAGCGTTGCTGTCAATCATGGTTAACACTCCTAACTCCCTCCTTGAAGGTCAACTCCTACGCGATCTGATGTGTACTTCACCGCGGCATTGACATCAATATGGTGTTTTTTGCTTATTTTCATACGGTTGTTGGGCCAAATGCAGATAAAAAATTGCCCAAAGTAGTGCTACTTGCACAACATGCACAATGAAACAGGAGACATAATCTACCAGTGAATTCTTTTGACAAGTTGATCCACTTGTTCCATAACAATTGGTTGTAGAGTTATCACCAAAATGGATCAATAGTTCCTTCTTTTAATTGTAGTGACAAAAGAGCCAAGCAGCAAGCAATCAAGTATCCATAGCAAACAATAGAGAGCATCACTGGTTGTAACTATGAAAGAGCTGATGAGAGATGAAGTACTAGTTGCCACCAATAAGCGAAATTTCAGTCACAATTATTTTAGCTTCTGTTTCGTGGGTTGGATTTATATGCTTATACTTGGAGCATGATGTCTGTCGTCTTATCTTAGTTATAAAATTATTAAGTTATGCCAGTTATGTCCATCTGGGCTAGGTTAGAAAAACAAGAAAATGGTAGCTTATTGCCTTATTTTGGACACTTTTAGGGAAGGGGAAATTTGTCAAATAAAAATAGCAATTTTCTTTTAACCATACCTTGAAAATATGAGACCTATAGTATCGGTCAACTTAATCAACTCCTCTAGAAAGCAACAGTGTAGATATCATATGTGCATTTTGCATATTTCTCCTTTAATATTCTGGAAGATCTTGTTAGATGGGTAGTGAATATGTTTGCAATTGTAGTTTTGCTCGTGGAGGATCTGTTTTGATTTGTTTGGTGGTGGTGGTAGCTTTTATTGTGAAATTGCTTGACAATTATGCATGTGTGTATGATGACATGTGATGATATCAAAAGAGAGATGAACAAAACATAAGAAAGGGACACATGCTCGACGCACATAGGATAATTAGTCTTTCACATTGACAGGGTGATTGATGTGGACAAGAGAGATGAACAGATAGGAAATTTGCTTGGTAATTTTATATGAGGAGAATTGCCTTTCAATGCCTTAAATTTGCAATTTTCAACAATTGTGTTCATTCTTGTAACTTGTAAGAGATTATTGTCCAACCTTTAGAGTTTCAAAACTTGTGCCCCTAGACCATAACTTTAGTAAATATATCACATTTTAAGACAAAATGTGATATTTATAGGTCGGAATGATGCAAGGCATCAATACGGTTTGGTATCATTAAAATGCCATATTCCAAAATGTCATATGACTTTGGGTAGTAGAATTACGGCCTCCGAACTCTATTGTTATCTCCTTAGGTCCGATAAATCAATTATATTCAATTTTCCTTTTTATAAAAGAAATTTAATAAATAATCTTATACTGAAGTCATATAAAAAGAATCACATTCTTTTTCTAGGTTTTTACTCAGTTGAAAATTTCAAAGATGATTAAGTTTTCTATCTCATTAAATATTTAATTTTTTCATACCGCACATAAAATTTCATTATTATGATTATTTATCAAAAACTGCTAATTTAATGTGGCAAGGCTTATTTCAAGTGACATCAGTATAGGTTGGAGCTCTAGTCTTGTGTAGTACCTTCGGTTTATTTGTGATTCTATGGACATTTTTTGCCCTACACATTTCTTGCTCTCTTTTTTTTTTCTTTCACTTTTGTTGATCTTTTCCGAACATACCTATTTTGTGTTTTGTTCCTTTCTGTTTTAGCATTAGTAACATTGTTATAAAAATAAATACACAAACTTCATCTCCGAGGCATGATAAAGAAAAAAAGTATAATCTATTTGTGATACATAATACTATTTGACCCAAATAGCCCAAGGCACTAAAGTGGATGGGTTGACCCGATTTACCTATTACTTTTTTCATTAGTTTTTTTTATCATGACTGTCTTACCAAAACCGACTTCTGGTAGTCATATCACACTTTCTTGATGAAGTTTTAAATTATAGAATTGCATTTAATTCTAAGTTAAAACTTGTTTAGATATTGATTATGTAATAACATAATATATTTTTAATATTTAAATTGTTGAATACATAAAGATTGCTATGATGTTTTGAATTTTTTATGAGAGAGAATAAATATTTTGTATATTTTTTATTGTTTAGAAGCTTAAACTAGTGGGGAAAATGTTTAATGGCATTAAAAATCTTATAAAATATTAAAAATAAAAATTAATTTGTAAACTCATCGGCAGGGTGGGCTAGCCCTAAATCAAAAGGTTAGGGTCAAGATTTTTTACTTGAATTGATCCAAACCGATTCGCCCACAACCTGATAGGGCTGACCCAAAACTTGTTGGTGTGGTCCGGTAGAAATCCCTACTTTATAGGTTCTAAAATGGTCTTGAAGCCCTTTTATAGGTTCCCGACGAATACGATGTCATTTAGGAATTGAAAGGGACGTCTATCAGCGTTACTGCTTCCAATGCAGATGAGTTGATCTCTACTGGATAATTGATTTGTTCAAATGGGACTCGTGAATAGTATTGGGATCCTAACAATGCTTGTATACTTTTAATGTGTTAATTTTTTTTGTTGATTTTGCTGTCAATGCTCAACTATGCAGCTATGTATTTTACTGGCTGGTGATCTTTGCCTGCAAATTCCCCTTTGCTTACTTTCTTCAGGCAAGTCATGCTATCTTTCTTTTTGCAATGATGATGCAATTATTATTATTTTTTTTTGCCATGTCTTAACCAGTGAAAAATTTGGTAATTACAGATAAAGCCATTGGTCAAGCCAACTAACATCATCAAAAATCTACCGCGGCTTGAGTATTCGTGGCATGATTTTATATCAAAGAGTATGTCCTTTTTCCTAGCATGTTTTTTTGTGCTTTTAATTTTATGTATATATATATATGCACTTCATATGGTAGCTAACCTGAGAAATTTGATTCCGTGATGTATCAATTAGTGGCAAGGGGGTCTCCCTATTTCCCCCCTCTGATGCTGTGATCAAATTTCGCTTAATCTCTCTTGTAAAGAGGCAATGAATATTCTGTTCTTGAAAGAACCTCTTATTGGAATTTTTTGGAACACAATTGTGATGCATTTTATGCTTGAGTTGCTGTTCTTATGAGATGTCCCTAAGATTTGTTCTTGGAGAAAATGTGATTATGATTAGTAGTTTTTTACTGTCTTAACTAAAGGATGTATTCTATGTAAAAAATGGAAGCACAAGAAAGTGTTTTGTTCACAGTTATTACTGCCTGAAACATGGAAGAATTATCATTATTGAGCTGCCCCTACGCTGCCAATATTTGAATCTATGGTCTTATTCACAATTGTCATTTTACTCTTTGATTTGGCAAGTCAACATATTTACTTCTCAACAACCAAAAATCTCAAATCCTTTGGATTACTGTGAACATGCTGGGGTTTCTATGTGGAAATCTTGAAAATAATTAATTAATCTGTGACCATTAATAGATGAGGCTAGTAGTAAATCCCAGCAACGATAACCACATCTATAATTTCTCGCTTGTTTTATTATTATAGCTATTCAGTTGCTGACCTTTCATATCTGAGTAATTGAGCTTATTTCCTTCTCTTAAAAAAAAAACTTTTTTAAATTGAGGATTTGAAAATTTATCTTCTAGATCAATTTGGGAGCTTAACCAGCCTTCTGGGCTGTGAAGAAATGAGGATACAGGAATCCTATTTTGTGTGAAATGATTGTCTATTTATATGATTCTTATGGACGAATCATTTTTACAGCAGAAGTTCAAGTTTTTTCTTCTCTCTTTTAAATAGTACGATCAAATGCTTACACAAAAATCTGATGCTTTGTTATTTGATTTTTGCTGCAGATAATAATAATGCATTGACTATAGCTAGCTTATGGGCACCCGTTATAGCTGTGAGTTAATATATATCTTTTTATGGTTTTGCAATTTTAGAAGATATTTATCTGGATGCTGTTTAAGCTTGCTTTGTCGGGTATAAGGACATGTTTGCCACTATTTGAACTGTTTAAATTCGATTTGAATTCTAATATAATATGGTATATCTGGCATTTAAAAGTGTGTAATATTCCGAAAAGTTGATTTTTATGTACATATGCTATGTATGATATGAAGGTTTGGCTATCATGTTGATAATTTTCACGACGCTCTTTACCAGCCTCTTTTATTATATATTGAGTGTTTGGAATTACTTTTCTTCTGTATATGACAGTGTGTTTGGTTTAAATTTAAAATTATTTTCACTGATCATTTATTTCCTCGGCAACCAATTCTATCTACAGATTTATCTAATGGATATCCACATTTGGTATACTCTACTATCTGCAATTTATGGAGCTGTGATGGGAGCGCGGGCTCGCTTAGGGGAGGTACTGCACTCAGTCTGTGCCATCTGTTTCATTCTGTTTTTAAGCTAAACCACTCCTTCTATGCATTATGATCTGCTGGTGTTTGTGATTTTTAGTAAGCCATTTCACAATTAACTAATTATATTTATAATGATCAACTGGAAGATTCGATCAATTGAAATGGTTCACAAGCGATTTGAAAGTTTTCCTGGAGCTTTTGTGAAGAATCTTGTGTCTCCAAATATCAAAAGGTAAATATGGCAAGCATGTTAGCTGTCTATTCAAGTTTCAAATCAGCAGGACATTATTCTTACATTTTAAAAATATGGTATTTTAGGATGCCATTTAATGGAGAATCATCACAGGTCCGTGCATCTGAACTCTAGAAGCTTGACTTGGATTTATTACATCATGTTTAATTGTAGTCTACTCACACACTTGCCAAATAGACTATTTGATGTACTTTTGATGAGTTATACTAAATTGGTTGGCTTTTGGTTTCGGAAATAGAATGGTAAATTCCATATTTCTGTTTCAATCAACTCATAAATGAGCAAAGAAAACTAACCTTTCTTTGACTGGCCAGGAAAAGCTTGATCAAAACTTTCAGTCTTTTATTTTGTATTTTGTTATATGCCAAATATCCTTTTTGATGGGAAAAAGTATGAACTAGTGCTACTGTCTGTAACTATAGTCTTACTTCTAAACTTTTGAAATCAATAGCGAAATTGAAATGCATTTGCCAAATCTGTGTTCACTAAATCTGCATTCAGCATAATTCCAAGGTTCTCCTAGGCTTCACTTATTTACTGGAATCACATTTCTTAGTAAGCAAGATTCCGTCATGTATTTTATTATATCAATATCTTTATGCAGTTGATGTCAAACTAATGTTTCTCTGAAAGTAAATGGATCTCTAATCTATTTTTTTAATGAAATCTTTCTTGTATACAGACAATCTGGTTTTATTCACTTTATATCTAAGGAACTGGATAAGTTAACAATGAGTTTGTTGTTCGTGATCTCTTACTCTATTATGACATCCAGGCTAATAAAATCCCATTGACTGGTTCCATCCAGTTGGATATAAAAGATAGGTTATGCCGTACTGCCCAGTTCCCAATATTAGAGTATAATGCAGTCAAGCTGATTTATTCTTGCACTTCCTTGCTTTTATTATTTTCCCATTTATCATTCTACTTCTTTCTGAGTTATTGGTATCAATTCCAGAGTTCTCATGACAATAACAAGACATATGCTGCCATATTTTCCCCATTCTGGAATGAAATTATCAAAAGCTTGCGGGAAGAAGATTATATCAGTGATAGGTTGGTAATTCTGGCTTTTCATAGTCAAATTATTGCACTGTATTTCATTTCTTTTGGAGCAGAATTATTTTCCTTATAATTAAATTTATGTATGTATATGATTCTAATGTATAACTTAAGGGAGATGGACCTACTTTCGATGCCAAGCAACACTGGAAGCCTGAAATTGGTTCAGTGGCCACTGTTTCTTCTTAGCAGTAAGGTGCTGCCTTTTACACTGTTTGCCTCCCTTGACTACTAGGATTTTTGAGTGACTTAGATTTAGTCTTCACTGCACTTAGTAGCTGCTGTCTTTTCTCATTTTTAGATCTTACTGGCGATTGATTTAGCATTGGATTGCAAAGACACTCAACATGATCTCTGGAATAGAATATGCAAAGATGAGTACATGGCATATGCAGTCCAAGAGTGTTACTCGAGTATTGAGAAAATTTTGCACTCATTGGTTGATGGAGAAGGAAGACTTTGGTGAGTTGTCTCTCTTTTATCGAAAAGACTTGAGTATGGGTTTCTTATTTCTTCTGTATATTAGGGCTCATGATCTTATGATGCTATCAGATATCCTGTTATCCCTTGTTTTGTTTCATTGCAGGGTTGAAAGGGTATTCCGTGAGATCAATGGCAGTATATCTGAAGGGTCATTAGTCATTACATTATCACTTAAGAAGCTTCCTGTGGTGCTCTCAAGATTTACAGCTTTGACTGGGCTATTGGTATTTCCTTTTCCCTGGAGACTGCTTATATTTTATTGCTACAAATCTTAACTGATGCTTCTTCCTGATATCTGCAAAAACTTCGTTGAGAAGCTTGCATCTTGCTCCTGATATACTGTTTACTTGAACTGCTCCTGATGTACTTTTACTTCCTATTCACAACAATCATGCAAACCTAAACAGATCAAAGAAGTTGTAGGAACTGGGAAGCTAAGCATTTTATTTCATGTATATAATGGAGCTCACAATAAACAGTATATGTTATGATTGTCTGCTTTTTGCCTCTTGTATTCGGGTGTCTGGAGGGCGCCTAGGCTGCCTAGTCAGTGCCTCTGTGGGCGATTGAAAAACTGTGAAATTTAGTTTTTGTATGATTTTAATCGTGTTCATCAAAAAATGTGTCCCCTCATTTAAATCACTTTTTTTGGTCCTATGCCTATCCATTTACCTTATTTTTTAAAACTCTCCACACGAATCACCTAAACATCTCCCTTTCTTGATCTCTTTTTCTGACTACATTCTTTCTTTTTCATCTTTTCTTTTTCCATGAGCATTCATCTTCTCTCTCAGCAACTGTACTACTATGTTCATTTTTTCTTCCTCTTTTTATAATGATATTCTCAACGGCATCTCTTTTCTTCTTCATCATCAATAGATTACAATGAAAACATTTACAATTTGTCGCAGATCTATTTTCTTCTTTATCATCAATCGATTACAATGAAAACATATACAATTTGTAGCAGATCTAGAATATGCTGACTAGTTGCGGCATATCTTCTTCTCCCTTCATTGCCAAATTTTTTTGTCTCAATTCATCGTTACTTCTCTTTATCTGAATAATCACCACCAACATTCATGCTGCTCCATCTAAAGAAGCCTAGCTCTGCCAGCTCTGGATGATTGGTTCGACTGATTAGAGGTTTTCGGCATGGGCAAAGGTCACCTAGCGCCTAGGTGGTCACTAAGCAGCTGCCCTGACCGAAATTACAACCATGTTTTCCTTGTAAACTTGGTAATTTGGATCATTTTTCTAGTTAATTGATATATTAGCAAAACAAGTGAGGGCTCCTTAATATACAAGTAGGGCAAGTTTAATCTTGGATAGTAAAATCAAGAATATATGTATGCATATATATATATACTATTCCAAACATATTTTATTCTTAGGTATACGCTTAACAATTATATTCTATTAGATTTGGGGTTCATAATCTTCCTTTTTTTTTTGTTTAGTG
Organism: Plectranthus barbatus; assembly: GCA_026898455.1. Taxonomy (NCBI): domain Eukaryota; kingdom Viridiplantae; phylum Streptophyta; class Magnoliopsida; order Lamiales; family Lamiaceae; genus Plectranthus; species Plectranthus barbatus. The sequence continues at coordinate 509,026 of JAPKLW010000007.1, read as the reverse complement.
CCATTATACCTGAAGTTTTCTTGTGAAATTAATGATCCTCCTCTGTGTTAGAGTTAAAGCACCAAACACACCAATTAGAGGAGGCGCAAACCAAAAGAAATAGAAAAGATAAAAGAAAAGAAAGCTATATAAGAAGAGTATAAAATAGGAATGATTAAATAAAATGGCTCCATAGAGACTCCTCTCACTAATTTGTGTCCAGCAATTCCAATATTCCTAAACATAATCTAATAAGCCCCAGAACTTGACTCCCTTGTATAGAGCTCATAAACATGAATGCAGAAGCCCAAATAATACGAAATCAGACCCTAATCTATCTAACAATAATTAAATACTATTGAATAAAATATTCGAATCTAAAAAAATCTCCTGTCCCTAATCTACACATATCCATTAATTTGTCTGTATCAAGTCGATCCCTCAAAACAACCTTGTCGAGGTGGGACTTTAGAGAATTGCTTGTACAACATTGATTGGCTTCCGGTGGTAAGGTTCAGTGCATCCAAGGGGGCATTGTAGGAATGTGATAGCAACTGTTTCGTCCCAAATATTTAGGCACCATAACATCGTGAGCAACCAAGATAGTTACATATTCTGCTGCAGTATGCTGGGGCTGCTCAACACCCATAGCTGCAAACTCAGCAGCAGCTGTGCCAACATCAATTCCTAGGGTAACTCTGCATTCCAGGCAAGTCTCGATTGTAGTGGCCATCTCCTGAAGTCATCTCCGTGCTTGGCAGGGTTGCGAAATCATGAGCAAGAGAACGATAAAAGATTACTGGTGGTGTGACATAGCGGTTCTGTAGGCTTTCTTGGTGAAGGCATGAGTGGAGCTGGAGAGCAACTCCAACTCAATAGGCATTGCTGGTGACGATGAGAGTGGCACAGGAAATAATGATACCCTTTGTCATCAACTAGATAAGAGCTTCTATGAAACTCAACCGTCGCTTCATGGCTGAAAAAATAGGTTTGATGGCAAAAAGATTAGATTTGTTGCTGAAAAATCAATTTTCAGATATTCAGAATGCTCTGAAAGGGAAGAGACACCTTTTGTCTAATGTGTTTGTGCTTGATTCAATGGTTGCAGCACGTTATTGTAGAGATGAGCATCTAGCTGGTGAAACCAAATTGTGCAAGGCATCAAATAATTAACGGGAATGATTATCAAAATAAATAGAAAAGAGAAAAGAAACGAATGGTAGATGAGAAGAAAATAATATTGGAACGATAAAATAAAAATACATACGTAGAGGTTCATCACACTAATGTTTATCCAACAATTCCAATATTCCGAAGCATAACATAATACCTTAGAACTTGACTCCCTTATACTGACCTCATAAACATGAATGGACTAACCCAAATAAATACTAAACCAAATCCTAATTTACGCGTAATTAAATACTATTAAATAAAATTTTCTTAACTAATAAAATCTCCTACTCATCTATACATATCCATACAGTCCATCTGTATCACTCTCCATGCTTGGCTTCTATTTCTGCTAAGTAATGTGTTTGAAAATTTATAATTTTGTCTCTTTCATTGTTTCTTCTCTGTGTTTTTGGATTTAAATAAAAATTACAGATGCCATCTTGTCGAATGATGTACAATTCCTGTTAATCTATCTGGTTATTGGATGCTTCACGCTTCAATAATAAATAATTCGTGTTTTGTGCATTTCTTAACTTGGTTTTATCCTTTTCTTTTTGCAATTGTGGTGTCATATATATATATATATATTTATTTTACAGACACGCAGCCCTACTCCCGAACTAGCAAAAGGTGCTGCTAAAGCTGTGTATGACTTTTATGATGTTGTCACACATGAGTTACTATCACCAGATTTAAGGTAAACGTGGTAGAAAAGCTTCTGATGGCTAAATTCTTTTCTCTAAACTTGAAAATTTGAGATTTGTTCATTTGTTTTTCTTCAGGGAACAGCTTGATACATGGCATATATTGTTGAAGGCTAGAAATGAAGGCCGTCTCTTTTCAAGGATAGAATGGCCAAAAGATCCTGATATTGTAAACTCTGAATTCCTAACACTTCGTTTTGAGTCTAGACGGTGAAGATGTTTGTAATTCTATGTAAATATGTATATATATTATTTTTGTGGGAACAGAAGGAGCAGGTGAAGAGATTGCACCTACTTCTGACTGTGAAGGATAATGCAGCTAACATACCTAAGAATCTTGAAGCAAGACGAAGATTGCAATTTTTCACGAATTCATTGTTTATGGACATGCCACAAGCCAAGCCTGTTTGTGAAATGATGCCATTCTGGTATACTTTTCTCTTATGTTTGGTTTTGTTAATTTCAAAACCAGCTATTCTATTATTAGAAAGAAATAGCTCCTTTTATTGTTAGTAGCCAACAATTTTTTTCTAACTCCTTGCTTTAATTTGCTTGAAATAGTGTCTTCACGCCATACTACAGTGAAACAGTGCTCTACAGCAACTCGGAGTTGCGGGTTGAGAATGAAGATGGAATATCAACTCTTTTCTATCTCCAGAAAATATTTCCTGGTTTGTCACTTCTATGGTTTGCTGTTTAGATGGAAGTTCAGTGATCATTGCTTTAGATTTAATTTGATGTCCTATCGTCTTTGTTTGCAAAAATGGATTTCCATATTAATAATGTATTGTGTTGCACAAAAGTTTTGCTTCTTGTGATTTCACTCTCTGAAAGTGTTATGTTCCTAATACTCTTGATCAAGTTCTTTACTGTCTGTGTGACTGTGCTTTGTTGGTTAATTGCCTATGTTATGCTGAGAGGTAGTTTTTGAAAATTATTTTATTTGTGTGCGTGTTTATCTGGAGCATGCATTAAGAGAGACTAGTGCTATATATGCTAATAGCTAGTAGAACCTTTTTGCTTTGAAGGATTGACCATACACTTTTCTTGTTTTAGTTGGGTTACTCAAATTAGTATCCTGTTCTTAAAAGCAATCATATCATATGAAATGGTTTTCCTTTGTCTGGTGTTTGCTTAAGTGCACTGGTATTGTCCATAAACAGTGGAGATCATTAAAATGTCTTTCTCAACTATGGGAACAACACTTTAAGAAGTATAATTCTTTCCTTAGTTTTTTAACCTCTTGTCCACACAGTAATATCTTCTTAATTTTTCAAATTAGTTGTACTTAATGAAACAGGTTGATATTCCAGTCAATGATAGTATGATATTGTACAAGTGCACTCCTAAATTAAATAAATTCCATATTTTATTCTGCATCATATTGTTATGATCATTTGTTCACTGAAATGAGAAATGTGTTACGAGAAGTAATTAATTGCGATGTTAACTCTTAAAATTTCTTCTTGGCATTTGTGCTATGTACATTACACTGACCTTGTCTGCGGAGCTTTTTCCGTTTCTCGAATTCGCCTTTTGAGGCTTGAATTTACAATATCATACATCTGTTTTGGCTTTTGTCAGATGAATGGGAGAACTTTTTGGAACGTATTGGTAAAGGCGATAGTGATGATGCTGAACTTCAAGAAAGTTCAACTAGTGCATTAGAACTTCGGTTTTGGGCATCTTACAGGGGGCAGACTTTGGCTAGGACAGGTTTGTTTGCTCTTTAGAGGAGTGGAATTCACTGTTAGCACTTCACATGAACTGGGTAATGAATTTGCTGGCCTTGTACCACTTCTAATAATTTTTTTTTGGTTTTGTGCAGTGCGTGGTATGATGTACTATAGAAGGGCGCTAATGCTTCAGAGTTACTTGGAGAGAAGATCCCTAGATGGTTAATATTCCACATGGCCTGATTTTTCTGACAGTAATGAATTATAATACATAATAGGGTTTCTACTACCATGCAGATGATGCCTTCTCTCAGACAAGTTTCACAAGTCAAGGTTTTGAGTTGTCACGTGAAGCACGTGCACAAGCTGATATAAAGTTCACTTATGTGGTTTCTTGTCAAATTTATGGGCAACAAAAACAGCGAAAAGCTCCTGAGGCTACTGATATTGCTTTGCTGCTACAGAGGTTTGCCTTTTGAGTTGTTTTCTCTTGAATTCTATATGGACACAGCTTTGCAGGCTTCATGGTTCTGTGATTGTTGCTTACTGTTCTGGGTTGGTATTTTTGAGTTTTCAGTTTCTTGTATCGTGTGTACTAAATCTTTGTCTCACATATAGGAGTGGTTCTTGAGCATTCTGATCTATAGAATGATCTGCAGCTAAATTACAATTTTAATACTTTGGGCTTTTGTATACAGTTGAACTCTAGATGTGTTTCATGTTTGGTAGATCTGTATATGCGCAAATGCCAGATATTACTGATCCCGTAATGTAGGGTTCAATTTAACCTAGCACAGGGGAGTTGTTGGAAATTAAAAGATTGCTAGAACTTTATATTTTGTGAGTAGTTTTTGGGTTAGTTGTATCAATGAATTTAAAAAGCTATTTGGCAATTGCCTTGAGGCTCACCTCGAGGTGAGCTATGGGAAACTGCCTCCGAGTCTAAATCTCGGCTGTCTGAATCTTGCACCTTGCAACGCCTCAAAGCCTAAGTTTGAAGCTTGTGCCTCAGATTTTTGTACTTTACAGCATTTTTTAGCCTTTTTTTGGATCTAGTTTGATTTTTGGTTTTTTATTTTTTTTATCGCTGACTTAGCATGCTGTTACTAGTCCGAAAAATCCCAAAAATTAACACTTTTTGCCACAGGTATAGTGCCCCTCCTCTCTCGGCTTCCTCCTGTCTCGAACCCCCACCTTTTGCCCTCTCCCTCTCTCCCCCTATTTTTTTAATAACACATTTGAATAGTTGTCTATTAAAATTAAGACAAATAAGGTTCTGACTTCTAGGTAATATTTGGCAAGACTAAAACTAAGTTATGAAATTTTTAGTTTATTAACTAGGAACTAGGTTTATTATTATTGCTGTGACGCTTACTCGTCCCAGTGCAATGGGAAATGCCTTGAGTCTTAGTTCCATTTTCTAGAAGTTTTTTATGGCCATGTAGCCCTAATGGCAAAGGTAATGAATTTGAGGCTGTGGGAGTGTGTAGTACCCTCAACCGTTGTGGCTACTATATGCTAGGTTTCTTGCGTATTAGTCTGTGATCTTTTTTTTCTAGTATTGCCCATATCTCTAGCTGCAGAGAGCAAGGAGTTCCAAAAACGAACTGGGTGTTTTGACATTACATTGCAGTATATTTGCATATTATTGTACAGTCCAGCTTGTAGAGGAGCTCTTTTTGTTTGCATATCTTTATATTGTTTTACTGCTAGGAATGAGGCACTTCGTGTTGCTTTCATACATACGGAAGAGAGTGGTAAATCTGATGGAACAATTGTGAAGGAATTTTACTCAAAGCTTGTCAAAGCTGATGCACACGGGAAAGATCAGGTGAAGGGTTTGAAATCCATTTGCAGTATTGCCAATCTGTTCTGTTTGAAACTTTATTTATTTCTTTGGTGAATCTAAAACCTGTTGTTTCTGTAGCTTGCATATAACTACGTTCTTGGATGTGTCTAATAACAAGTGGTCTCATCTTTCATAATCAATTGGTACTTCATATGTTAGGACCTGTATAAAGATCATCTAATTGACTAATAATAAAGAATTGTTGGGTCTTTTGTCCTTTTTACTTGTGGAGGATGATTGTGTTGTGGAATTATTGCGTAATCTATTTACTTGTGAGGCCTTGCAATCATAGTAAGTAGGGTTTGTGCTCTATGCTTTGTGTTGCGTAACAACTTAAGGTGGTAGAGTTGATAATCCTTTTATATTTTCTCTATGTTCTTGTACAAAGATTATATAGGAAATTCTAATTGTCAATTCTGAAAAGAATTAAATCCATAAAATGCAAAAGCAGGGGTGGTGGCTGGTTTTTGTCATGGGAGTAAGATTGGAATGGATGAACTTCGAATTGGAATGATGATAGAAATATAATGAAATAATTTTTTGATTCCTAGGGTTGGCATCAATAAGTAATAAGATAAGAATGGTATGACATGACACTTTTGAATTGATTTTATCATCTCGATTTGTAATCATTTATAAAAATAGATAAATTGACTGAAAGTTACTTTTTGAATTTTAATGACATTGGAACATGTTATTTTATTGTAAATGTGTTTGTTTAATACTGTACAATTTGTTCTTATGAGAATTTATGAAAAACGTGGTGTCGTTGGACGAACTATTTTACTAATGTTATTGAAGTTTTTATATTTTCCATTAAGTTTTTTATAGTATTAGTGGTAGCATTTTCAATTATTGCATAAATTTATTTTATGATCATATATAAGTTATTTATGAGTTTGTAAGAATTTTTACAAATTTCTTTGTCTATTCCTATGTGCACTTATGATCACAATCTCGTCTGGCTTTGGGCATCAAAATTTTTACCCATTTTTCGCAAATATTTGTATGTTTTATTTTTTTTTCTTTTGTATTTTTTTAAAGTTGAGTAAATCAGATTTTTATAAATATATTTATTATGAATATGAGAATTTCATGGGTTAAGTATAAAATAAAAAACTAATTCCATAATGCATGTGATGCAAAAGGCCCATGCCGGACCTCGGACCTCCCCGTCCCCACCAAATCTGTAGGTTTAACATAGTACGTATAATATGGTATCTTTCATATACAATCTTTTTAATTCATTGATTTTGTCATCTCAAAGCAATGTGTTTTATTTTTCCATAAACTTTACCAGATCGACAAACTTGGCACACTTCATATGTCTTAGCTCTGTTCTGATCTCAATTTTTAATATTTAGTTGCCTTAGAATGTGGAAAAATTTTGTTTGCTTGTGGCAGGATGGATTTCCCTCTAAAAGTATTTACTTGCATTAGCCTTATTTTTCTTGTGTGGAGACTTTTGGACTAATATTTGCTTGAATCGGTTATGCTCACTGGTGAGATTGAGCAAAGTTGTTTAAAATGATGCTTTATTTATACTTGAGCATAAATACATATTAATGCTTGTACTCTTACTTTGTTTTTGCTAGTAACCAGCTAAAAAAATGCGAAGCTGAAATCTATTTACATGCCTTAAATATGTGTTTTAATCTCTTGAATGTTTTTGCCCCCTGCCACCCCCCACATGGGCAAACACATTCAAATGCAGATAAATTCTGTAACTTTCAGAATGTGTGTAGATTAAACAATTTTGTTTTTTATTTTTATTTTTCGTTCTGGGATTTACAGGAAATATTTTCTATTAAACTTCCTGGAGACCCTAAGCTTGGAGAAGGGAAACCTGAAAACCAGAACCATGCCATCATTTTCACTCGTGGAGAAGCTGTTCAAACAATTGATATGAATCAGGTGCTTGATTTTCTTTAAAATTAAATCCTATGCCATCACTGTGTTTTGTGTTTTTGTAGATAAAGGCCATCAGTATTATAGGAACTTCTGCCTTTCATGTTTATGGGTTCAGACATTCTGTATGAGTTATATATTTAACTATGACATTATGGGGAATCAATCCTCCCTTAGTTATAATTATTTCCTCATGAAACTTCTGGTTTCATATGAAACAAGGAGTTTGTTTTATTTGATTAGGTGGTTACCTTATTTCATCTTTCTTTCTCATTGATTCTTTCTTACTATGGAATATCCCTTTCGTCAACTTGTTTTAGGACAACTACCTTGAGGAGGCTATGAAAATGAGGAATCTCCTCGAGGAATTCAGGGGAAATCATGGTCTTCGACCTCCCACAATTCTTGGTGTGAGAGAGCATGTATTTACTGGAAGGTTGGATGCCCCTCTCTCTCCCCCTCTCACTCTCTCTCTCTCTCACTCACTCACACATACACAGACACAGAGAATCACTGGCCACTTTACTACTTTAGTTTACCCACAATCCTGTTCATTCTTTGTTTAAACAGTGTTTCCTCCTTGGCCTGGTTCATGTCCAACCAAGAGACTAGTTTTGTGACCTTGGGTCAACGTGTTTTGGCAAAGCCGCTGAAGTAAGTTTAATTAATTCTTCCTACATTGTTAATTGATGCAAGCCCTTTAGCTTTTTTTCTCATCATACCCTGCAACATCAGGTGAATATTTACCTTTTTTGTTTTTTTGGAATTAAGTAACACTATTAAATTATGGCTAGAAAAGGTTCAATCTTGTGTCTGTCACTCACTTAAGGATGTGGGGTACCGTTGGGTGATAGCAATTTTTTTTGTCTCAAGTGTTGTTTGATGTACTTTGACTTCTCAGATACTCCTGATGTTCTGTTATACAGTAGCTTCCATTTTATTAAATGTTAATAATGATAACAACAATTATCTCTTTTGCATTTTGGTGCCCCTTGCCTAATGTCCATTCTTTAATTTACTTACAAGATTAAAACTTTTGCAGAGTCCGTATGCACTATGGGCATCCAGATGTCTTTGACCGAATTTTCCATGTTACTCGAGGTGGCATTAGTAAAGCATCACGAGTTATCAATATTAGTGAAGATATTTATGCAGGTATCTTTTACAAATTTCAACTGGTCGCAAAGTAATTGATTTTTTGTTCCTCAAGTATTGATTTTCATATTTTAAGTTGACATTAAGCAATCTGTCTAGTAGATTTTGCGAAACAGAAAGTAAAAGATTTTCTACATTCTTCTATGACACTGAGATGTTGGGCCTGCACATAGGACAATGTTTTTGATTCCATAACACAGGGCATATGATATCCAAAGTTAACCACAATCCCCCAACCATTTACCTTGACTTAAGACAAAAAGAAACATTAAATCATTAATTATTTCTCCCCAAATGATAACTGGAACATTGACAATGACCTTGCGGAGTTGGAGTTAAACATCCAATTCGCTAAATGCTTCCTGAGCACTTACACTTAGGGAATTGCAGGGTTCAATTCTACACTGAGGCAGGGAAACATCACCCACCACGAATATATTCAGGTTGACAACAAAACTTAATGTATTTTATGTTAGAGATATTTTTCTCTTATCCTTATATTGCTGTTATCGATTAGGTTGGGAAGGGGAGAGATGTTGGGTTGAACCAAATTGCGTTGTTCGAAGGCAAAGTTGCTGGAGGGAACGGAGAGCAAGTACTGAGCCGGGATGTATATAGGCTTGGCCAACTTTTTGATTTCTTCAGAATGCTATCCTTCTTTTTCACAACTGTTGGTTACTATGTCTGCACAATGGTATGAAATAGGTGTTTATTTATTTTCTGTTGCAAAGTCAAGACGATAGGTGCTGCAAAGTTTTCCTGACCTTATTGTTAATTTTGTCTTTCATTGCAGATGACTGTTCTTACTGTATATGTGTTCCTGTATGGAAGAGCCTATCTGGTAACTCCCCATTGCTCCTTAATTATTACCTTTGACTCTTTGTGTATCTTCACAATCATAATTAGACCGGTCATCTTTTGCATTGGTCGTAAAAATAGCTGATGTTGAAAGTTTTATGAAACTCAATTAGTTAAGGAGCATCCTTTATTCATGCCACTTCTAAAAAACTATGCCGATGTTTGATAATTGTATGAGCCTGATTAGAATTAAAGAAAATAATGCAACTGACTTTTTGTTTACAAAATTCTTTTAATTACTTCATATTATATAATTTTATCAAATTAATTCATGAACGAGGTTTTTTTTGGTCGAGTATGAAGGTGCATAATCTCGTTTTGGTATAAATTGGACTTGTTTCTTTCAACTCGGTTATGATTTTGGTCAAGTATGAAGGTGCTCGTGTTGCATGTTGCGGTGCACATGCTTCTAATGGTGTTAGGATAGATTATCTATGTAACAAGTTGCATGTATAACAACTATGTTCCATCTTGAGGGGGTGCTAGAATATGTGAAAAGGAGTAATGATTTGATGGTTTTTAATTAGTTGATTCAGTGCCTAGAATGGATGGGTTGTCTTTGTATAGATATGGGATTTGAGTTGATGAGCAATACATATGGATTTCCTTAATGTATGTTTTGTTTAATATGTTTCCATAGCAACTGTTCATCTATCTAAAAGTTAGGCTGCACCTCACATTAGAATGTGTTTAGATCCCTGAAAAGTTCGAATGGCTGTTCCATTTTTTTTCTTATCCCCTAGATTTATTGATCATACAAGTTTTATATTCTTGCGTTCTGTCTTCACTCCACTCTGAAGTTTAATCTATAACCAGAAGTTCCATATTTTATGTATCAGGCTTTCTCTGGACTTGATAAAGGAATTTCAGTGCAAGCTGAATTGACGGGTAACACAGCTTTGGAGGCCGTGCTGAATGCTCAGTTTTTGGTCCAAATTGGTATCTTCACTGCAGTGCCCATGATAATGGGTTTTATACTTGAATTAGGTTTGATGCAGGTATGTTTCCATATCCAGTCATAATCTAAGAAAATTTTCATAAATTTATCATTTTTCAGTTTGATAGTTACCATTTTGTTTTTGCTTTAAACTTTTATTGTATCAGAATAATGCTGTAAAACAATTAACATGACCATATTGTTCTTTTCATTGTGACATAATAATTCATAACCCATTGGTATGTGTATCTAAAGCTAACTTATATTTAATATGCCTCACCTTTTGTCCTTTGTAGGCAGTTTTCAGTTTTATCACGATGCAGCTTCAGCTCTGTTCTGTCTTTTTCACGTTTTCATTAGGGACAAGAACTCACTATTTTGGGCGCACTATCCTTCATGGAGGTGCAAAGGTATAAAAGTTTTCTACCTTATTTTAATATATTTATTGTGCTGTAGGTGATGGACTGGATCTTCTAGTCTACATGCATAGACTTGAGGATCCAGTCTATCGGGGGATCAGTATACTAAGTACTGCACCCATAGACTTGAAGATACCATGAATATGTTGTCCAGTATGTTAATTACGTGATAAATATGCTTTGCCAGTATCGAGCAACAGGCAGAGGTTTTGTTGTTCGTCACATCAAGTTTGCAGAGAACTATCGACTTTATTCCAGAAGTCATTTTGTCAAAGCGTAAGTTCATTTATTAAATATTCTCGTCTTCTATGATTATGGTTAACTTCCTACGACTATTTGTTTTCAGGTTGGAAGTAGCATTGCTCCTCATTGTTTACCTTGCGTATGGTTATGCAGAGGGTGGTGCTCTTTCCTTTGTTCTAATAACTCTTAGCAGTTGGTTTCTTGTCATCTCTTGGCTCTTTGCACCATATATATTCAATCCCTCTGGATTTGAATGGCAAAAGTAAGTTGTAGTTGTGGCCCCTAAAGGTGTTATTTGATTTAGTTCTGCTTTTTTGGTGAATTTTAATGAAGCTTGATGTCCATTCTATTGCGATTTTTCTTATTGAAGTTTTCATGAATAAACAATGCTTTCAGGTGCCTGTTTTATCTCTATGCATGTATTAAGAAGTTTATACTGTTATTTGCAGGACTGTAGAGGATTTTGATGATTGGACTAGTTGGCTTATGTACAAAGGTGGAGTTGGTGTCAAAGGGGATAATAGTTGGGAGTCTTGGTGGGATGAAGAACAGGTTTGTTCTTCGTATATAATCTGCTGACATTTTACTGCATGAGCTGTAAATCTAATAACTCTTGGGCATGAATTATTCATGGCGTAACATTATCACAAGATATTGCCAAGAATCCAATTATACACTAATTTTTCATTGTTTGGTGATTTTTGGAAAGATGAGTTTTTGCTATTTTAAAACTAGTGTTTACTCGGGTGCGTAAGGTTGGCACAAGGGTGTTTTCCTGCCTGTCCTAATTGTTAATTTTTTGCCAGTAGTTTCCTTTAGTGCCCTTCTTACATGTTATTCTCTTCTCTGCAGGTGCACATTCAGACTCTAAGAGGTCGTATTCTTGAAACAATATTGAGCTTAAGATTTATAATGTTTCAGTATGGCATTGTATACAAGCTCCATCTTACTGGCAAGAACACATCAATTGCGGTATAGTTTCCTCCATTACCTTTCTGTCATGGTTTTGTTTCTGTGTTTTAGTTCCAAGAATTAGTGCTATATACCGTGTCTGGTCTTTAGGTTGACGGCTTAGCTAATGCTTATATGTTAGCAAATCTTGTTCAAAGAAAAGACCCAACATGGTGTCAATTCACATATTTAAGCCTACGTCATAGTTGGAAGAAACGTGTTATCCCCGTTCTGTTAAAAATTCTGTTGCTATTTGGGAGCAAAGAGTTTAAACTTGTTATTCAGGATCGAGGAGTGAGGTTAGCATTTATTGGATATTTTATCCTATAACCCAATCCATTTTTTATGGGGGATTTTCCTATCTATAAAATAAATTTCAATGGCTCTGGAAACCATAACATTTCTGACTGCATGTTTTACTTTGTTTAGGTATTTTAACTGCGTAATATGACAGAAATAAAATTGGTTTTCTAGGTGTCAAAGTTTACTTCGTAGAAAAGTAGTTAGATTTAAGTGAATGATGTAATAGTTTTTGTTCGTCATTTCTGTGGTTACTACTTAAATGGTGAGATCTTCTCTATTAACCAGGGCCTTTTCTTCTATTAAGCTTTTTAGTATTTTGTCAATTTTATGGTAACTTGATATGCAGTACAGGGAAAACATTTAAAATAGTGAATACAAATCCTTCTCCCATTCTTTTTTGTCAGTGCAACTTATCATTCAAACTGAAATGGTTTTCTTTCTTTCTTTATTTTTGTAAGGTTTTGATATGCTTTATGATCTTGAGTCATATATACACCCTAGTATGTGTTCCTCAACCCTGAAGACCTCTCCATAGAGTGCAAAAATTTATGACAGGTGGAATGGGTTGTCTTGTATTTGAAGTTCTTTAATAGTTGGGTCCTAACGTTCTAATCTTAGGAAATTGAGTATTACCTGCTAAATATGAAATATTGAAATGCTCGTTGCAGAATGACTCATTTTATTCTTCAAGATTCCTTAACACAGATCAATTCTTCTTTGTATTTGGATATGTTATAGATGCTGTCCTATCCTATGCTCTGCTGTTTCACAAAATCTAATATATTTGACATGTAAGTACTACAAAGATCCATCTTTAATAGTGACAGTAGGTAAACATTGCTATTGATACAGACAAAACAAAGTATTAGCCTGAGTTTGTGGGTCTCTGTTATTGATTGACAACATGAATGGTACCTAGAGAAATGCTGGGAGTCTTTCTTCATTGTTGATTGACAACATGTGGGAGTCTTTCTTCATTGTTTATGTGATATGTTAACTTTTTGCTATCATCTTTGTATTCTTGCAATACACTAATCCTTCAGGTATTTTGACTTCTTATATTAACAGCTCTATGGATTCTCTTGGGTTGTACTTGTTGGAATAGTTCTGATCTTTAAGGTTTGTCATGTTCTTTCTGTTGATTAAATTCTAGCGTGATAATATATTGCTAGTATCATAATACTAATGTTTAAGTTTTCAATATGTTTCAGATATTCTCTTTGAGTCCTAAAAAGTCAACCAATTTCCAGCTAGTGCTAAGGTTTATGCAAGGAGTTACAGCCATTGGACTCATTGTAGCTCTATGCCTGGTGGTTTTCTTCACAGACCTCTCTATTCCAGATTTATTTGCTAGCTTCCTTGCTTTTATTCCTACTGGGTGGCTCATTCTCAGCGTAAGTGAGAGTGTTTATTTACAATAAACAAAGTACATTTCATTGTAACAAATTAATACACATCACTATCTACTTCTGGTTTCTGTCTGCTTATATTTGGTTGTATAGTTAAAGCCTGGCAAATTCCTTGAATATAACTCCTGAGTCGTAACTTCTGTGTCCTATGCTATCAACTTAATACATAATATCTTCACTCGAAAGTAACTTCCTGATGAACCAGTGACATGCTCACACATCCTTTCTGATGCATTTAACTTCTTTCTGGCATTTTTCTCCTGTGTTCTAAAACATAATGACGAATCATGTAGTTGGGAATTACTTGGAAGAAGATAGTGAAGAGTCTAGGCCTTTGGGATTCTGTGAAAGAGTTCGCCAGAATGTATGATGCTGGAATGGGTATACTCATTTTTGCTCCAATTGCCATACTCTCTTGGTTCCCATTTGTCTCCACCTTCCAGTCACGCCTGCTCTTCAACCAAGCTTTCAGTCGAGGATTGGAGATATCTCTCATTCTTGCTGGGAACAAGGCTAATATCGAGGCTTCTTCATTTTAGCTGGGCAATTTGTGTGTTTCATCTTTTTCACTTAATTATAAATTGTATGCATGCTGTGTTGTAGAGCTATTGTAAATATCTTGTCTTGTTGTATTGAGGTTTTTTCGATTTTAGGTTCAGAATTTTGTGTAGGATTTCCAGTTAATGTTTTTGGGGAGTTTCATACTTTTCTAGGGTTTGATTTTATTATATTTGCTCTTTTGCAATTCCTACATACAGTTGTTGCTGTTCACTGGGATGAATTGGGCTGATTCGGGGTGAGTTGTAATTGATAACAGAAATCTGAACGATGTATTATCATTTTTAGATATGATTTCATTAAGATTTTTATTTTTTCTTTTTTGGTTATTTTCTAATAATTGATGGATTTCTTAGCAAAATTCACTCTTTCTATGGGAGTTTATTTTGCTGATCTAAAAATTCATCGTTCCTTTAAATGACGTTGGATTAGTTAGCTCCTGAAAATATTGAAACGGACACAACTGAGTGTGGCTTGTGGTAAATTGTTAAACAAAAGTAATCAAATTGCACGAGTCAATGTATCTATATATGCAAGTAGATGTATACTACTATATTAGGAGCATAAATATAAATCATATTCAATTTATTACGAAGATAATCAACGAGAACACTGTTAAGAGTTTTAGTAAATGTATTTTCAAGTTGATCTTTCTTCACATGTTCAGTGGAAATAAGAATCTTTTGAATCTTTTCACGAAGTGAAAATCAATTTGAATGTGTTTGGTTTCATTCATGAAAGACAAAAGAAGATCCAATGTGCATTGCAACTTGATTATTACACCGCATCGATACCTTCAATCCAATTTCATTAAAACAAATATTTACCCACAATTAGGGATGTTAATCGGGCTGACCCATCGGGTTTTGGACTAACCCTATCGGGCTGCGGGCTATTCGGTCCGGGTTGAATCGGACTAAAAATTCTTGAATCTAATCCTAACCCACTGATTTTCGGGCTGACCCGTCGGATTGACAAGATTTACGACTTTGTTTTTGTAAAGATTTTTAAAATATTTTTTAACAACCCCTAAAATAAAATAAAAACAAAAATTATGAACCAACGTAAATAAAAGACATCAAACAACAATATCTTCGAAAAAAAATAGTGAAAGTGGATAAACGGTTGTCCAATCATAGTTTGAAAACAAACATCAACCATTATATACCAACTAATTTAAGTAATAGAAGTACATTCTTGTTAGGTGTTGATGTAGAAATCCCACCTTAATTTGATGTTTTGATGTGTCAAAACTATATACCAAAGTCTAGGCCTTAGAGTTATTACGTCATGTAATCCTTGTATAAGATGATCGAGTTGTAATAGTCTAGGAGAAGAGAACTGTCGAAACTGTGGAACAGTTTTGAAGAAAAAGTCATTCAGACGAGATAATTGTAATAATAAAGGACGAAGAAAAACTGCGCAAACAGTTTTTCCTGTCAAGGTTTATATATCAAAGAAAACTGTGGACACAGTTTTCACAGAGAAATTGTCGAGAGGCGCTCACGGTTTCAGACCAGTACAGTTTCGCGTCAAGGAATGCGTACATAGCAAGATGCCGATCAGTCGCAAAAGAACATTAAAGAAGTCAATGATAAAAGACAGACAGACACTCAGTTGTGACTGGCGTACAACGTTGTTCGGCGTCTGACACATCAAGTACAAATTGACATGCAAAAGCAGGACAGTGTCGCAAAAAAGGTAGAAGTGCAGGCTACTTTGCAGAGAAGGAAGGACTCTGATTGGACATCTTTCAAATTGTCTCTACTGGCTATTTTCACTTCTACAACTATAAATAGCAGGAGCAACAGAGACAAAACAACCTTCGACACATTTATCCTTGCCGCCACTCTGCCGAATTAAAAGCTCAAACATTAAAAGCTCTCAAGCAAGAAGACATTAACTCCGTGGTTCATTTATTGAACACGAGACATTATTGCTTAAAGAATCCTTTGAGATTCTTCGTGTGACCTTGCGTACACGAGGATTAAGTCTGCTGACTTAATCTACTTTCTTGGTGTTCTTACTTTTCGAGTAAGAACACAACAACCTACTCTTTTGAGAGAAGAGAAGGTTATTATGGGCAACTGCCAACCAGTGTACGTTCTAGGAAGAACTCAACCATCCAATCTACCGGAGAAGGAAAATGGAGGTTTGTCCTCAATCCATCTTCGATGACTGCCAGTTCCGAGGAGACTACGTGGAATTGCTGAGCTTCGAGGAATTGAAGGAGTGAAGTACAACTGCTTGGGCGAGTGATCCATTGTGCTGTGGATGGAGGTCTCTACAGCAATTGGCTATAGATCATGAGGACTGTATCTTCATAACTTAGTGAATTTCCAGATCAGATATCCGAAGAGTGGACGTAGGACTTAAGTCCGAACCACTATAAATATCCTGTCTCGTTTACAGTTTTACTTACTTTACGCATCTTACAGTTTTCAATTATATCTTGAAACCTTCCACACTTATCCTGTAGTGTTGAAGTGTATAACTGTTAACTGCTTATAACTGTAAAACTGTTAACATAAACTGCTGGATAACATTTGCTGTGTTTTTAAAACTATCACATAAAAACTGAGTTAAAAAGAAAATGAACTGCAACGTTTTAGAGTGTAATTAACTGTCTTAATACTTCCGCTGCACATCATACGTACTCTGATCTGGGACCAACAATTCTTCAACATATAAATTAATAAAATAGGGATTATAAAATTAAATATAGCTTTTCACTTGGGTGAAGAAATAGGTATATATGCTAATTAGGAGAGTGAGGAGTGGAAGACAGTGAAAGAGAAAAAAAGGAGGGATTTTTTATTTGAAGGTAACGGACTACGTCACTGGGAGAGATAGCTGAGATTTTGTGTGACGGAAAATTACGTATAAAGAATTAGATGTATAATTAAAAGGTATAGTAAGATATAAATAATATTAGAAATAATAAAAAATAAATATTATATATATATATATATATATATATATATATATCATTAAATATTGTCGGACCTACGGGCCGACCCGCAACCCACCGAACTCAGCCCGTTCGGTCCGCCAACCCGTCGGGTTCAACCCGTTCGGTTAATAATAATTTCGGGTTAGAAATATTTTACCCTAACCTGTATTTTAGCCTACCGGTTTTGGACTAACCCATCGATTTCATGCTTTATTGACATCCTTACCCACAACATCTCTTATGCAATTCTACATTCAGACTCAACACTAATGAAACAACTTATTCTTTGCCAGTCCATAATATTGAATTACCTCCAATAAGAATATAATGTTTGGTAGTAGATGTATGATCTTCCTTTGACCAAGCCTAATCAACATCCATGAAACAAGCAATCTACAATGGTCGTGATCACCATACATAATCCTTTGTCCTTGTGCTCCTTTCAAATAATAAAATATCTATTTAACCGCATTTTCAATTATCAATAATAGGTAACGATATATACTGACTTACTACTCTTACTACGCTTGCAATATCAGAGCGAGCTACCCTAAGATAATTTAGTTTTCCACTCAATTTTCTATACCTCTCTAGATCATCAAATGGTTTATCATCTCTTGCAAGTTGCAAATTAAGAATCATTTGATAATTGCATGATTTAGCCCTTAGTTTTCGAGTCACAGATAGTGAATCAAGTGCACAGTTTTGTTAAGATAAGAAAATTTATTTCTTGCTTCTTATTACTTCAACACCTAAGAAATATTTCTGCATAACCAAATCTTTAATCTAAAAATGAGGGAATAATTTTAGGGATATAACCCTACAAAGTCGCTACCAGTAATGACAATATATATTAGGAAGTATTTCTACCTATTTGTTGTTTAGATGTGTTAAAAGAATGTACATCAAGTTAGAGTGTCTCTAGATTATCTTAGTTCGTACAAACTTGTAATGTCCTATTAGGATGACTATCGAGTTATAATGGAGTAGATGAAGTTGATCAAGACAAGCTGAGTCGGATTCTTAGACACCGTTTTGAAATGTGTGAAGGATGAGAAGAAACTGGATCTCAACCAGAAACTGACAAATCAAAGAATGAGACTTTTCCAGTTTACAAGACCAGTTCTCATTCACACACAAAGAAAAAGAATAAGTCAGAGGAATCATTAGAGATCAATATTTAAGAATGGAGATTCCTTAATGACTGAAGATATGTTAACCGATTCAGATTCCACGGATTGACGAAGTCGTTCTGACAAAAAAATAGCATTTCAACATCCTAGTGTTAGGAAAGAACCTGGGGAAAAACATCCTGCTCTCGTCAGAAAAAGAGACGCTTCAAATTGGACATGCCCAATCCGTCTCTAAATGGCTACAATTTTGAAACACTCCTATCTCGTCTATAAATAGGCGAAGCGCTCAAAGACAAATATATCGAAGCCTGAAAAAGCAACGTAATTCTGCGCAAGTGAAAACTCAAGCATTTCTATCACCAAGACATGTGTCATCCTTTGAACACGAGACTCCTTGCTTTCTCAGCTAGAGTTACTTTCTTTGTGTTATTTTTTTCTAAGAAAGAACATAACAGTAGCAATGATTGTCACGAGCGTCTAGCCAACTAGTTTGATAGTTCAGGAGGTACTATAATGCTCTCAACATCCCGATGAGGAGGCTGCATGGTGTGCCCACAATCCAAGTCTGCGAAGCCGAAGGAACCAGAGGCCTAGACGAGTGAGCTAGTAGACTGGTAGACATTGACATCTACCAGCTAACGATAGATCGCGAGACCATCCTGTAACTAAGGCTTAGTGAATTTCTAGACCTTGGTCTGAAGAGAGGACGTAGGGCGTGTTATCCAAACCTCTATAAATCCTTTGCACTTTACTGCTTTTTATTTTTCTTGTAGTATACTCGAACTGAATCTAAATTCCAAACTCACTATCAATCGGTTTTACATGAATACAAAGTGGTCAAGAACCACTAGTTTGTGAGTGCAAGTCTGTTCTTAAAATTTTCAATGTGCATCGTACGTACTCTGAACTACTTTAAGTCGCTAAGGACCGAATCTATTTCTTTGCACTCATTTTCTTGTCTAGTGAGCATGTTATATATTCATATTGAATATTTCTAACCTTCCACCATACTCGGCGGAGAAGTTCGCCATTTGGAAGAAAAGGTCCTCTATCTAGCTCAAGAGAATACATCTAGAGATAGTTGATGTGATCGAGCACGGATCATAAAGATCATGAAGGCCAAAACCTAGATCGAAGGTGAAAATGGTGTCACAACCTGAATTGGGGCCATGCGACAGTCCTGCATGTTGATAAATATGCTTAAAACCATCTCCAACAAGATTTTCAAAATGCAATTTGATGGTAAAATGGAGAAAAAATCAAGTCCAACAGTATTCTTATTTTGCTATTTGCATTCTCATTTAGTGTAATATGAATAGTTCACCTCCATGTTTGAGGTTGAACTATTCACTCCAATTGCATTTTTTTCTTTTTTTTTTTCAATTTAAAAAAATCTTTTTTTCTTTTTTATCGTATATTTTGTTTTTGCTTGTAGTTTTTATTTCATTCATTTGTTTAGATTTTTTTTTCATTTTTTGTTATCTTAAAGTTATGTAAATATTAATAATTACTTTAAAGTAAAAACATTAAAATAAACTAAATACCATTAATAACCTACAAATTAATAACTTATAGAAAATAGGACACAATACAAATTAAAAAACACTAAAAAAAAAGATAGCACACAAAATACAATACAATAAAACTTCTCATAATAAAATAAACAATCACACTTATTAAAAATTTCCTAAATTAGCTCTAGATCCAGATCCAGATCATCATCCTCTGCTCATTTTGCACTCTGTGATGCTTTGATTGATCATTTGTGGGATGAATATTCAAATGCATAAGAATAATATAATGTGATCTCAATTATTGTATGATTGTATTATGTTAAATAAAATGGTTATTTGTGTGAAAATATATTTTATTTATAGTTTTGTAGAATAATTTATTTAAATATAACTGTCACTCTTTAATTTGGAATTAGATAATTAAAAATATGACAATAAATACTAATATATAATTGAAAGTATGATGTAATAATCTGATTAAGAAAATTAAATAAATAGTAGAAGAATTAAAATAGAATATTCTTTATAGAGTGAAATATAGAATTGACTGATGGAGATGAAAAATGAAAACTGCAAAATAGAAAAAGTGAACTGCATTATAGAGTTAGCTGCTGGAGATGGTCTAAGCGATATTTAACAAAAATAATTGAAAAATGGAAACAATCAATAATCTAGTGCGCGAAAGAATATTTAGGCAGCAAAAGTATTCAATCACCAAGTATACGAGACAAACAATGAAACATGTGATCATAATAGATAATGAATAACATTATTATCCAAGAAGTTCAATGGAACATATGATTAGGATCTGAAAAGATCAGCTAAATACAAGATGATAAGATACAATGGAAGGAGCATGAGAAATTCAAAGAACTAATATGAACTAAGTTCAGGCATATGAAATGAATCACGGCATTGAATGGACATCAGTTCATAATTCAAGGAAGATGGTCAGCTCAATAACAAATCAACAACTCCAAAAAAATATGGAAATCAAAAGTGAAACTATTTATGAAGACATAGCTCATGGCTCAATACCCAAAAAAATCAACAGAAATACATGGAAGAAAGGAATAGAAAATAGATACATTTTATAAGTATATCAATAGATGATATAAGCTTTAACAATACCTCGGAAGAACTCCACGCAGTAACACCTCCCACTCCATCACCTGCAACCTGCACATTTAGAAATATGTGGAGGGCTGAGTACATTGATTGCACTCAGTGGACACATGCCCAAATCATACAATAATATATGTATGTGTTAGGAACTTTGTTAGAAACTTCCTTCCTTTTATCTTATGTTTTGATGGGTCAAAGGCTGTGAAAGCCATCTTAGTGAGTTTTCAGTCCTTAGAATTCTAAAATGTAATCCTTGTATATGATTAATTGAGTTGTAATAGAACTTAGGTGCTGAAGACCGAGCATAGAAAATGCTCGATAATTGATGAAGTGTTTGTGAGAGAAACTTGGTTTCACCAAGTATGGCCAAGACTATACTGAGTTTGGGTACTCAGTATACTACCTACCATACTGACTATGAGAAGTCAGTATGAGGTTTGTCATACTGACTTGGGAAGTCAGTATGAGGGTGGTCTCAACTGACTAATGGAAAGTCAGTATGGAGGCCTAAGTTTCTAAGCACGTGGAACTTGAAGAGAACTAAACTTAGTCAGACTTTGACATTTGTTCGCTAAGTAAAAGTCAGTATGAGGATGCTCATACTTGGATTCCTCGGACTAAAACTTAGCCTGACACAAAGTTAATGAGAAGTACACTTCCACAGCAAAGCAGAGCAGACCTATAGCATGGGTTATGATTAGATGTCATTATCTATATCTCTAACGACTAGATCAATGTGTCTAACTGGTAGATTTTCAAACACCCAAATGCTCTCCTATAAATAGGAACAAACCTCGATAGAAAGAGGTTACAAAATATATAGATTAAAAACACAGATTACAGACCACGACTACGAGAACTCATGATATTCTCACTACTCTAGCTCTCTGACTCTTTGTGTTTATATACACGAGACTTGAGTTCCTGACTCAAGTTGTCTATCCGTGCTAAGTGGTTCATAGCACGAGGCTAAGCTTAAAGCTTATGCTATCATCTTGGTGAATATTACTTATCTAAGTAATATTCATAGCAGTCAGTGTTTTACTCTGGAACACTGATTTCACGGGCTTTTGCCAACCAACTAAGTTATGGGAAGAACAGCGAACATCCAACCACCAAGGAGAAGGTTGTGGGGTGCGTCCTCACTTCAACTTGAAGACTAAGTCTTACAAGGAGTTCCTAGGTGAGTGACCACAACAGACTGAAGGACGGAGCACCGATGAGTTGTGCATATATTGTAAGGAGGCTTATATTTGTACTTAGTGAATTTCCAGACCAAGTGTCTGAAGAGTAGATGTAGGACTTTGATTTAGAACCACTATAAAATATCATATGTTCTTTACTGCTTTCATTTAAGTTTTCGCATACTTAGTTTCTTTAATTTGATTTTAAACCTTCAATACTTGTCCAAGTATTGAAGCGTATATCTTGCGAAACTTACTTAAGAATTATTTGACCTAAGCTTAACCATTTAGAAACCCTGAATTGAGTTCCAGTCAGTTTAGGAGAACAAGTGCAACTCAAACTTACTTTCCGCTGCATATTACGTACTCTGATCTCAGGACCAACAAGTGGTATCACACACGAAGGTTCTTATATACCAAGGTTGTGTTGAGTCGCTTAGGATCAGATCTACTACTTTTTTGCACTTGTTTCTTTTGTGTGTTTAAGCTTAGGTATTCATAGATGACACACATTACAAAGCTTCCCAAGTACACACCAGAAAATTCCGACATATGAAAGAAGCGCTCATTGATCATGCTGAAGAATGTCCATCCAGAAATGGTTGAGATTCTATCCACTGGACCTATGAAGATCACCAAAGTAAATACTCAGCTCGGAGGAGCAGGAGGCCCAAAGATAGTGGACAAACCCTACATTGAATGGACAAACGAGGATATAATCCAATTTTAGCTGGATTCAGTGGCCGTGGAGCTTATCTGCTATCCTTACCAAAGCCGCTGGTTATCAAAGCTCTCGCTTACGACAATGCCAAACAGATGTGGGATTTCCTTAGTACTCTTTGCCAAGAGACCGTCCAAATGAAGCGGAATAAGCTTCAAAATTTTGTAGATAAGTATGAGTTATTTCAAATGCTTCCGGGTGAAAGTATTAAATCTATGGAAGCAAGATTCAATGCCATTATCTGTGAATTAAAAAACTTGGGGAGAGAGTTGATATGTGCGTAAAATGACCGATATTTCGATGTTTGTGAATCCATGTTTGCGTTCATTTTACTCCCATATCATATGTTTTTGTGTTGTTTTCGTTGTGTTTTTGTGTTTTGTGTGATTTGGAGTGTGTAGGATAGGTTTGGAGCATAATTCATCATTTTTGGTATAGATATGGTGGAAAATCAACCGGTCCAAGCTACAAAGGGTGTGAAGATCGACCGGGATGAGCAGAGGAGCAACAGGAAGGATTTCAGAGACAAATCTCAGCCGATCCTGCAGAGCTCGACCGATCTGGTCTATTCAGAGGGAAATCTCGGTCGATACAGATCTAGACCGGGCGATCTGATAGGTGTTGTTCGACGGTTTTTCAATCTCAAGCTATCCCGGGTGATCTTGCTTTAGCTCGGTCGATCTTGGGGTCTGAAAACTAAGTATAAAAGGTGAAAAAATGGGATTTAAAAGAGGAGATTCAGATTTTAGGATAGAATAGAGCGGTTACTTTTTAGGATTACACTTCCCACTCATCCACAAACTCAACCGAGGTGGATTTCAAGCCAAATCAACTCGATTGGAAGAACAATGAAGGCTAAGGAAGAGATCAACGATTAAATCACCCAATTGGGGAAAATCTCTACCTTGTTTTACTCTTGTAATGGATTTTTTTGCATTTTGTATTAAATTGAACCTTATCAAAGGTATGTGTAGCTAAACCATTGCGGATATTGGTAGATTGAAGCTTTGAAATGTTTAATTAAACTTGAATTGTATGTTTACTTCCATTCCTATGATTGCACTCACTTGAGCTTTTTCCTAAATCACATAGTGTAGGTATTAACCAACTATGTGTGTGTTAGACACCGAAATTGCAGCCATTACGCGGATCCAGGTGTTGTGAGAAGTGTAGATGCATATAGGTTTTGATCCAATCCCTGTGCGGAGATTGCCTATAGGTCGATAACTTACGGTCTATTTGGAGTGAAATTAGATGCTATAACCTAACTATTTGTGTGTTTTATTTCATCTACTCTTATCTTACCGGTACTAAGGGAGATAGGAAGCTTTGGGGTAGGTTGATCATCTTTGAATGGATTAAATATTTGTTTACATCATTCAAATCAATTTTATGGTTTCAAGGTGGATATCTTACCAATGTCCTTGCTTTGTCATTGTTGAATTTTATCTCTTGTTGTTGAGAATTTTAATTGCTAAAGAGTGTGGAAGTATATTGATAAATGTTGAGAGATTGCATGTTTAGTTAAATCTTTCTTAGTTAGATAGTTGGATTTATTCATTACTAGTATAGTTCACAACTCAACGACTAGTCATTCTTAGATATGAAACAATACATGATTACCTCATATTCTAGCGGGCGAATCGGGAAGAACCTGGATTGATATTTTATTACTTGCTTGCACTTGAGTTTAGTTGACTTTGGTTGATTGAATTTTGTGTGCATCAAGTTTTTGGCGCCGTTGCCGGGGATCTTCATTTAGTAGGTTGCTAGATATTTGATAAAGTGTATTGTTCGTAGTCTAAGTTTTTGTTTAATTGTCTGATTGAAATTTGTTTGTTGTTGACTGGAGTCTTTGGATTTTGTAGGTGTTGCATGTTAACAAGATCCAAAGCTCGATTGCTTGAAGAGCAAAAATTCCAGAAAAGGTTCGAGAGTGAAGGAGTTGAAATAGAGCTTGAAATGGAGAATAGGCAAGTTATGGGGAGGATAGACGAGCTTGAGAGGCAATTGGAAATGATGAGAGCATTGATTAATGAACGGAATGAACCGAGAAGGCCACTTCAAAATCTCTTTAGGCCTCAAGGAGAGCAAGCTACTGGAGGTTTCCGATTGGGAGTGAATGTAACTCAATTCGAGATTAAACCTCAACTTGTCCAAATTATTCTAAACAACAAGTTTGGTGGCCATGCGACCGAGGATCCGAATGCTCACATTTATAGGTTCCTTGAGATAACGGGCACGATCAAGATTAACCAAGTGCCTCAAGATCACATTCGCCTGCGATTATTTTCATTCTCTTTGAGAGATGGTGCGAGGCATTGGTTCGAGGGCTTTGACAAGTCCAATATTGCCTCATGGGAAGAACTTTTGGGAGTTCAAGTTTTTTCCTCCCAGCCTAACTTTGAAAAGAAGAGCCGACATTACATCCTTTGGACAGCGGTATGATGAACCGCTATATGAGGCATGTGACCGCTTTAGAGACCTTCTCCGAAGATGCCCGAGGCACGTGTTATCACAAAGTCAATAGATTTTCCAATTCTACGGAGGTCTCAACTACGAGACTAAGGTGATGATGGATGCTTCTTCGGGGGGTTCCTTCCTAGATCAAGAGGAAGATGAATCTTGGCGAACCATTGAAAAAATGGCGGAGAATAGTTTTCAGTGGCCAAGGGAGAGAAAGGGTTTTAGGCCGGTCAAGTCGGTGAATGAGATGCAAGAAAGCGAAGAGTTGAAGGAGCAAATCACCATGATGCGAATGAAGCTCGATGCATTAACTACCTTGGGGGGTAGAAGGGATGATATGATGTTGATGAAGCAAGAGGAGGTTTACCCGGAGTATGTTAATTTTCTCAATCAACGAATGGGGTACAACAACAATTGACCTCCATACAATCCGCAAGGTAATATGTACTATCACCCCTCCAATCGTTTCCATCCAAATTTCTCTTACGCTAACCTCAACAACGCTCTTAATCCTCCTATGCAATTGGAAAATGGGGGAAGTAGTAGCCAAGGTGGGTACGTTGGAGGAGGTAATAGTTTTGGGAATCAAGAGGTGAGAAAGACTCCTAGTGAGGAGTTAGAAAAGAAATTTGAGAAATACGATAGTATGTTTTCAATTGTAAATATCATCAATTGCTAAGCAATTAAGTGGGAAGCACCAAGCTGGAAAATTTCCAAGTGACACGGAAGTGATACAAAAGAAAAGTTGCAATGTGGTGCATGGAGAGCGAAGTCGAGATGAGACGATGTTGGTGATGACTCCGAAGATTGAGAATGTGGAGCTGGAAGTTGAAGAGAAGGTTGTGAATGAAGAAGGGTTGAAGGAACCGGAAGTTGAACAAGTGAAAGAAGAGAAAGAAGCTCAAAGTGAAGAAATAAACTTCTTTGATTATGTGAGGAAGGGCGGTATTGAGATGCCTCAATCGAAAGAGATTCAACGAGTTCCACTACTTGATGAGTTGATAGAAAATGAGTTGAACTTGGATGGTGATTCCATTGAATTTGGTATAGTTAAAGAAGAGTTGCGAGGTGAAAGTGAGGATCAAGGAGAGAAGAAAGTAGCTAACAAGAAAGAGGACCCGGGGAGTTTTATCATAAGTTGCAAGATTGGTGATACGAGTGTTGAGAAGGCATTGTGTAATTTGAGAGCTAGTGTAAACGTTATGTCTTAGAGCTTGTATAAAAAGTTGGGTATTGGAGAATTGAAACCCACAAGCCAAGTCCTTCAAATGGCTAATCATGCTTTGTTTTGCCCAAGAGGGGTTGTGGAGGATGTGCATGTGGAGGTCATGAGTTTCACATTCCCGGGTGACTTTCTAGTTGTTGATATGAAGAACAAGGGGGGTGTTCACCTAATTTTTGGAAGGCCATTCTTACATATGGCCGATGCTTTGTTCGACATGAAAAGGGGTGAACTTACTTTCCGATGTTGTGGAAAAGAGTTAGTTTTCTCTTTACCTCCAAAAGGAATGGATGAAATGAAAGATGAAAGGCAATTGGGAATTGATAAAGGAGTTCAAAAGAAGAGGTTTAAGGATGATGATGATTCAAGAGTGGTTACAATGGATGAAGGCAAGGAGATAGATGTGGATCCGGGGGATTATTTAGATAAAGAGCAAGGAAGAATGAAGAAAGATAGAGTTGAGAATGATCCACCTCGGAGTGCACGAAGGAAGTTGACCTTTTCGGATGAGCAATGGCATATGGATCAAGGTATGAGCTCCGGCTCTTCCCCATGTGACAATGATTGAAGAGATCGAGGTAAGAAGTCAAGCTATTGACTATAAAGAAGCGCTTGTTGGGAGGCAACCCAGTGTTTACTTGTTTTGGTAATCTTGGTTTTTGGAATAAATGTTTAGGTTGTTTAGTTTTATTGGTTTTATTTGTATTGATAATAATGGATATAGGATGATTGATTTGTGGATGTTTCGCAAGACTTACATGTTTTTGTAGATGAGATTTACGATTTTGGGAGTTGCAAATTCGAGATGGTGCTGACAAATGGAAGAAAGAATGCAGGGGAGTTGCAAAACAGAGGGAAATCTCGCCCGGGACTATTTCGGATCGCCCTGGCTCAGGCAGGATCGGCCGATCCTAACCTTTGCTGCTGTGGGATCAGTCGAGCTCAATATGTTTTTAAAATTTTTTGTGATCAAAACATCAGATCGACCGATCCATTGCAGGATCGGCTGATCCGGATCGGGTAAACTAACTTCAGGCAGACAGACCCTCAGGTTGACCAAGCTCCCCTCTGATCGGTCGATCCTGGCGCGATTTTAAAAGAAAAATTAGGGCTCATTTCGCCCCATCTTGATTTCTGTCGAAATTTCTCTTCCCAAATTTTCTCTTGTGCTTTATTTCACTGATTTGAGTGGTTCTCACCCTTTGATTTTATCTATGGCTAGCAAGAGAGCAAGGGGGAGTTCATCTTCTTCCATTAGTCGCCCAAGGGGATTTGATGACGAAGAGTGTGAGAGATACAAAAATTTGGCGGATAGGCAGATCGTGGGCACTAAGTATCTATGCCGGGAGACCTTGGAAGCACTGGGGTTGAAGAATGATGTGTGGAGTCTCTTCACTGGCATTGGATGGAAGAAGTTGTTGACAAAAAAATTGGCCGGCTTACATGGGATTGACAAAGGAATTCTTGGCTTCGGTGAATGTCAAGAAGGGCATTGATGGTAATCCTAAATCTGTGAAATTTAGAATCAAAGGTAAAGAGTTATTTTTGAGTAGGCAAGATTCTGTGTTTATTTTTGAAGAATTTGATCCAACTAAATTTTGGGACTCCATATCAGGAATACAAACTGTGAGTGCTTTTGATATTAAGTCTTGTAAGCCATCTTCAATAAGGAACCCTGTTATCCGGTATCTTCATCAAGTTATAGAGGGGTGGTCTTGTGGTCATGATGGATCTGACATTGTGGAATTTTCAGACCTCTATTTTCTGTTTGCTTTGTTGCATGGGAGATAGTTTTCAATTGGAGGATTGTTGATGGATGGTTGGAGCAAATCGCTTAATCTGGAAACTTCATTTATTTGTGGTGGAGGCATGTTAACTCCTATTTTCGAAGTCTTTGGTTTTAATTTACCGGGTGTTTTTGCTCTTGGATTGTCTCTTGATACCACTGTGTTGGTTGCTAATGCGTTTTTTGTTCCGTCTCGGTATGGAGAGTGTTATTATTATAAATTTGGGGAGAAGGTGATCGAATTGCCCAATTGTGTGCTGATCGAGGTTGATAATTTGAAGGATAAATCTAACTGGTTGATGAACTCTGAGAAGCATTTGGATGTTGTGAGATTGATTGTCGAATATTGAGTGTTGGGATAGCCAGGGAACGGCTGTTCAGGGAGCAAATCACTGGAATGAAGGCCATACCATCGCTGTCACCGTGACCAATCACCGCAGGGTCGAGAGGAGTGACGAGCACCATCCATCTTTTTACAAACTTAGTCTCACTTGACTAAGTTTGGGGGGATGTGCCGGTTGCCGGTGCTTCGGTTTACTTTTCTCTCTCTCTTCTATCTTTATCTTGCTTATTAGTTTAGTTGATAGATAATTTCCCTTGGGTGAATTTGATTCGATATGGTTGTACTTATATTAATACTTTACCTTGGCTTTGGATGTTGGATTTGGATTCGGATTATGTCCTTTGATGATATAGATGGATGATTTTATGGTCTTATTTTGTTGATGAAATGAATTGTTTGGATTTGTACATGAGCTTATTTTTCCTATGTTGTTGGTATTGATGGATATTGAGGATATATGGTGGAATGTTTGGTGGTGCTAGTGGAACAATGCTTGATATATATAGATTTTTGGATTGTGGCCTTCAAACTGAGCTCTGTTTTGATCTCCAGAAGTTCCCCCTTGATTGATGTTTGAGTTTATTCTCAGTGAACCAAAGGCCTTGTCTAGGTCGATTGCATCACCGGCCTCCTCATCTGGAATACTTGTGTGATTATCCATAGATCTGGCCTGAGAAACTTGATTTGGATCTTCTTTATCAGCACTGAGTTTCTCACACCCATTTTTGGCTACAAAATCACCAAGTTCCTGGTCTTTTAAAGTCTTGCGCACTGAGATAGACTCATAAAAAACAACAGAGCATGCTACTTCCACAAGTCTGGTGGTCTTGTTGAGTACCCTGTATCCCTTGTATGAAGGATGTCCATACCCGATGAACACACCTTCATCCGCCTTGGGACTGAAAGTATTCAGTTTAGACTTTCCATTGTTATGAATGTAACATGGAGAACCAAAAGCACGAAGATGAGCTATAGAAGTCTTACGACCATTGAAGACTTCGTATGGGGTTTTGTGATGGCGACTGTTGATTGTGCTTCTATTCTAAGTATAGCACGTTGTTATCAAGGCTTCTCCCTAGTGACTTTATTTTAAGTCAGCTTCAGCAAGCATAGTCCTGACCGCCTCCTTGAGTGTTTTGTTTCTTCATTCGGCAAGACCATTCTGTTGGGGCGTCCTTGGAGCTGACTTGTCATGAGCAATGCCAGCATCAGCATAGAAGTCCATCAGTGGACCATTGCAAAACTTAGTCCCGTTGTCAGATCTGATTCTTTTGATGGTGACTCTTTTGCTATTTTGCACATGAAGTATGAGCTCTGGAAGTTGAAGCTTCACTTCATCATTGCTCCTCGGCAACCTTACCCAAGTATATCTCGAGTAGTCATGTACCACAACAAGAGTGAATCTTTTTCCTCCAATGGTAGGCGGCTTGATTGGTCCAAATAGGTCCATATAAAGTAGCTTAAGGATCCTATTTGTGCTTGCTGTGATGGTTTGATTTAATGATGCTCTGGTTTTCTTTCCCATCTTGCACGCTCTGTAGAAACCTTCTTCTTTCTTGAAACTGACTTGTGGTAGGCCTTCCACAAGCTTGTGCTTGGCAAGATGTCTGATTGACTGGAAATTCAGATGGCTAAGTCTCTTATGCCATAGCCAGTTGACTCCTTCTTGGAATGATCTTGTTGCGACAAGGAACATGTCAGGCTTTCCGCTCTCCCAATCCACATAGTAGAGACTTCCTTTCTTCACACCTTTCAGCACAGTCTCCTTGGAGTCTTTGTCATTGATCCAACATTCTTCTTTGGAAAAAGTCACCTTATATCTAGATTGGATAAGCTGATTGATACTCAGCAGATTGTAGTTGAGGTTGGTGACTAAGGATACGTTGTTGATGGTAATTCCATTGCATTCCAAACATCTTTTGCCAATTACTCTCCCTTTTGAGTCATCTCCAAAACTAACAAGTGGTCCTCTTGACATTCTCAGTTTTGAAAGAAGATTGCTTTCACCAGTCATATGAGTTGAACATCCATTGTCCAGTATCCATGCTATTTTCTTCTTTTTGAGTTGACCTTGGTGACCGTATACCTGCAAAATAGATAAGGCTTGACAAAAGGTACCCGTGTTTCTGTGGGTCCTGCAGGGTTGGTCTTATGGATCCAACCTTTGGAAATCCATACTTGCTTCACCTTAAGTCTGGGTGTCACAACTTCTTCTCCCTTTCTCTTTCTCTTTAGATAATTGATGCAGTTTCTATATATGTTTGAAGGAAAAGAGTGAGTGTGTGAAACCTTCCCAGAAACTAAGTTTCTTGAAACTGGGTTTCTAGGAACTGACTTCCTAGAAACTGACTTTTCTGAAACTGAGTTTTGGTTGGGTTCTAAGAAACTTAGTCCGGAGTGTACAGTCTTCCTAGTTCGAAAAGTAGAGAAATGATTGGACTCAGACCTCGTATAGTTGTCCTTTCTATACAGATAAGTTCTCATTTCATACGAATTAGGAATTGGGAACCTCAGATTTCTAAAATTCGGAAATGAAATTGACTTTCTATAAATCCAGTATTAGCTGTTGAGGTGGGTTTGCTTGCATTAGGAACATTCTGCTTAACCTACTTCCCAGGCATAATAGGTGATGGGAATTATTTTGTAATTCTCCCTTAGGATCAAATTTGTAAAAGGTTTTGTTGAATCAAAGCCTTAGTGGTTGCTCGATCAATTGTTGAATCCTAGCATAGTCTAGCAACTCCATTATAATGTCCTGTATAGGTTAAATATTATGTTATAATAGATTAGACTGCTAGAAGTGTCCCTAGCAGATGGCAGCTGCTAGAGGTATTAACAGATGGAGAAGACTTCTAAGGAGTAAGCAGTCGGATGCTAAGAAGGAGATTGCTAAGGCTTTAGCAATCGCATGACAAAAGAAGAGATTGCTAGGAGTCATCTACTAAGCAGTCAAGTGCAAGTAGCAGAATGCTAGATGAAATTAGCATTTGCTAGATATCGGTTGACAGGGGAATGCTGAGAAGTCAACATTCGCTAGCATAAAACAGATTGCTAGAGGCGCTAGCAATCCGGAGTCAAAGGAACCAAGAACTAAACTTGAGCAACTGCTAAGGAGTTAGCAGTCCGAGTACAAAGTTTAGCAGATTGCTAAGAAAGACTAGCAGAGCGTTCTAGCATTCTCCGAGAAGGCTTAGCAAGGCGAGATAGACTGCTACTATACCGTTCTGACAGATGTACACGCAAAGGACAAGACTTTCCCGAAGTTGTTCGGAAAGTACTGTACGACGGCAGAAAGGATGGAAAAAGTCTACCCACTCTTGGATGAAGAATCCGTTGTGTCTAACGAGTATGGAGATTCAAAGTTTGAATCTCCAGGTATAAAAGACAACTCCAAAAGAGAGAGTCGACTACTGCTTCACTCACTGCCTTTATTGCATTCATAACTCACGAGCTAAGGCATATCTCAAGATTCCTTTGACAAAAAAAAAGTGAGAAAGTAGTCACGAGAGCATTTACGAGACCAGGAGAATCTTTAAAGCTCTCAACAACCAAGTGTCCCCTACATTCAAGATCTGACACTTCTTTGAAGAGATTCCTTGACTTAGATCAAGAATCTTCAATCATTGGGATACCTTCCAATCTTGGAAGCATCCAGCAGTCAATTCTCTGAAAAGAGATTGACTAGGACGGGCGTCTAGCCAAAATCAAAGGAATATTCGGAAGAAACTCTAAAACTTCCTAAAGTAGTAAAGGCAAGTTTTACGAAGGTGTGCCCTTGCTCAGCCAGAGCTGCGCCTGAAAAGAAGAAGGATAACGAATGATAGCTGTGCAGGAGCTGGTTCGGAAGTTCACCACCTGTTGCATGTGTTGGCGAATCCTTGTATTCTGATATCTTTTTAGTGGAATTCTTAGCATTTCGGCTAAGGAGTGGACGTAGATCTATTGATCAAACCACTATAAACTCTGTGTCACTAACTGTTTTATTGTTTCTTGTTTGGTTTTGAAACCTAGTAACTTCAAGTTACTAGTGTATATCTTGAAACAATCTAAAACTACTTGAACTTAAAGCTAAACATTTAGAGAAGATTAAGTGCAAGATAAAGATTTAAGTACTACCGCTGCATTTCGTGTTTCTGTTTAAGCACGACGACTCTGGTAAATCGGGACCAACAAGTGGTATCAGAGCCAGGTTATAACAGACTCTCCGTTTCTGAGTCACTTTTGACCAGATCTACCTTTTCCTTGCGCTTCTCTGTTGCTTTCTGTTAAGCTCAGGTATCTAAAATCTTGCAAGATGATGAATCATACTCTACCCAAGTACAACAAAGAGAAATTCGAGTCATGGAAGAAGATGGCAACCCTCCAACATCAAAGTATCCATCCTGAGATGGGGGATGTGCTAACCATAGGACCCATCCAAATCATGAATGTCAACACTGCAGTCGGTCCACCTGCTGATGGTCAACCACGTCCTGAAATGGTAGCAAAATCTTATGAAGAATGGACAATGGAAGACAAGAAGAGGGGTCAGCTGGAATACCTAGCAATGAAGTTTATCCTTGATAGTCTACCCCCCTTGATGGCCGACAAAGCCCTTGACTTTAAGACAGCTAAGGAAATGTGGGACTACGTGTGCGAATCTTCCCAGGAAACTGAGCAGATGAGACGCAACAAATTACAGGCAGCTGTAGATAAATATGAGTCTTTTTTCTATGATTCCAAGTGAAACGATACAGACCATGGAAGAACGGTTCAACACAATCATAGGAGAGCTCAAGAACGTGAACAAGACATATGACAATGGGAAGATGAACAATAAGATAATATCAAAACTCTTCCCAAGAAGTGATTGGTTTGTCAAGATGACGAGCCTAAGTGAGAAGGATCTCAGCAAAATGATGACATCTGAGGTATTTCTCAACTTAAAGCTCATGAGTTCAATATACAACAGTCAAAGAAGAACGAGGCTGCTTTGGTGCAACCTATGTCACCAAATGCTGGAAACTCTGAGGACTTGGCGTACTTCGTCAAGAAAGATACTGGCAAGTGGAAGCAGCCAAGGAAGCCATTCCACAACCAGGAGAGATTTGCTCCAGCAACACCAACCAAGGAGATTCCTTCAACCTCTAGCTCACAGAACGAAGACCAAAAGATCAATGAGTTGGAAGAGCAGATGAGGAGGCTCCAGAAGTTGATGATGGAAGCTAAGGCCGAAAAGGAAGCAAAGATTGCTTCAATCCAGCGCCCATCAAAAAAGGAAGCCCAGGACATGCTTCGAGTGCTAATCTCCTGATCATCTAAAGCATGAGTGTCCAAGGGTGAGTCCAGAAGAAAGGGAGCGCCTCCGAAAAAGGTTTGAGCAAAGAGCTGTCCGAGCAGTGACCAAGGCGTTGCTGACAAGGACCGAAGTACCTGATATCCTGGATAACGAAGAAGAATATTATCCATTCGACGAGGAAGAAGAAGCTGTGATGGTGCTGATGGCAAATATTGTGGAGGAAGTTGAAGCAAATGCTGATGCTAAGCAACCTGGTGAATCGGCTCTAGCAGTCGACAATCATGAGGTAACCTCTACTAGCACTCCTAGCTTAGCAATCACGCATTAATCGGAGGAATCTTTTCTAGATTCTGAGGATGATTATCTTACAAAGCTTTCCATTGAATTTTCTAAGATGTATGAAATCAAGAATGTTATCGTAGGAGAGAATGCCTCACTCAAATTAAAAGTCACATCATTGACAGAGGAAGTCAAAAGACTAAGGTCTGAAAGTGAGGATTTTTCGAATCTCAAGGCTGGATTCTCCACTCTTTCTGAAAACTTTAAAAATCTTGAAAATTAGAATTTAACTTTGCAAAGCAAAGCTAATGAAAAGTGCATTTACGCGTACACGACGAGCAAGGATGTTTTAAACAGCCTTGTTAGCCAACAGAGACGTCATTATGATCGATCTGGAGTTGGGCATAGCCGTAACAACAATAATGAGACTTCGAAGCAGAAAAAGAACATTATTTTTATTTTTGCTGGAAAACTGTTTGCTGATGATAAAGGCAAAGATAAGATGATTGCTGAGTCATCCACTGCTAGGCAGAATACTAAGCAAAATGTCAAGCAGGATGCTAGGCGTAATGCTTAGCAGATACTCGACAGAATGCTAAACAACATGTCAGGCAGAGTGCTATGCGTAATGCTCAGCAGAATACTCAGCAGAATGTTAAGCAGTCTACTCAGTAGCGTATTAGGATGAGTGCTAGATCTCAACAGAACACTTACCGTGTGTGTGCTAGACAGACTTACTCAGCAGAATCGAGGATGAGGGCTAAGCATTATGTCCCTAATGCTGGGAAGCCAAATCCTATATTTGCTAGGGGCAAGCAGGTTAACTACCATGCAGTAAGACCTCTATATCATCAATACACACCACATAGGAGGAACACCTATGTGAGGCCCGAGTCCAAACGCTTTTCATTTGAAAGGATTGTGAAGGCTAAGAAGATCACCACTCCACCTCATGCACGACACGTTAAACATGCATATCGAAAGGTCGAGAAGGTTGCTGATGGTGACATCAAGAAGAAAATTTTGAGAATCACCAAGATGTGGATTCCGAAAGGAACAATGGTTCACGCTAATCCTGCAGGACCTGATGCTAAGCGGGTACCTAAATCAACCTGATTTCGTTTGCAGGAACAGGAGCACTAAGACATCAAGAATGTCAAATGAGTGGATCTTTGATAGTGGTTGTTCAGCACATATGACGGGGCAAGACGAATTATTCACAGATCTTCAAAGAACATATGGCCCAAGCGTCATGTTCGGTGATAACAAAAAAGGAAGAATAATTGGACGAGGATGCATCGAGCAGAATTGACTGCACATAGTGAATGTTGCCCTCGTTACAAATCTCAAGCATAATCTCCTAAGCATCATCCAGCTTACTGAAAATGGGTACAACGTTTATTTTATAAGTACTGGTTGTGAGATTGCTGACAATGTTACAGGAGAAGTAAAGCTAAGAGGCATCCGCAAGGGTGGCCTATACATTGTTAATTGGCAAAGCGGTCAACAATATTCATGCTTCGTAGCATTGAACAAAGAGGAGACAAATTGGCTTTGGCACAAGAGGTTGACGCATCTTAATTTCAAAACCATCAACCACCTCGCCAAGCACAAGCTCGTTGAATGATTGCCCGAAGAAACCTTTCGAAAGGAAGGTGTGTGTAAAGCTTGCCAACAAGGGAAGCAGACAAAGGCATCTTTCAAGTCAAACCCGGAAAAGACCACATCAAAGAGGATCCTTGAGCTCTTGCACATGGATCTATTCGGCCCAGTCACTCCATCCACTGTAAGTAAGAAAGTTTATACTCTAGTGGTTGTTGATGATTTTTCCAGGTATACATGGGTTCGCCTGCTAAGGACCAAGGACGAAGTCAAGATCCTTCTACTGGAGCTGATTCTTAAAGAACAAAATAGCAAAAAAGTGACGGTGAAAAGGATCAGATCAGACAATGGAACCAAATTCTGCAATGGAATCTTGATGGACTTTTGCGCAGAAGCCGGTATTGATCATGAGAAGTCCACTGCTAGGACTCCCCAACAGAATGGATTAGCAGAGCGAAAGAATAGGACACTGAAGGAAGCAGTCCGGTCCATGCTTGCTGACTCTAGATTGAGTGGAAAGTATTGGGGAGAAGCCGTGATGACTGCATGTTACACTCAAAATAGGAGCACTGTAAATGGCATATTCAACAAAACTCCTTATGAAGTGTATAATGGTCGTAAGCCTTCGATCACTCATCTTCGTGCTTTCGGTTCTACATGTTATATCCATAATAATGGGAAGTCGAAACTTAACACTTTTTCGCCTAAGTCTGATGAAGGTGTTTTCTTGGGATATGGACACCCTTCTCACAAAGGCTATCGAGTGTTAAATAAGACAACCCAACTTGTGGAGATAACATGCAATGTAATTTTTGATGAGTCTACTCTAGTGCGCAGGGTTATCAAAGAGCAGAGGGATATTAATCATGAGACCAACGATGACCATAATCAATCAATCTTGAATTCTTTCGAAAATCTGAGTATTGATTCGACTAGGTCTATGAATGATTCTAATCCAGCAACGACGCACTCAACAGGTGATCATATTGCTGACCAGGCCTGTGATGCTAATGATCATGCTGAGGCCACCACCCGAATTAATCTTAATAATAATCTGGAAGTCATGGGATCTCTAGACAAAGAAGATAAGGAAATCTCAAAGCCATCTCCCGCTGCTGAAGAAGGTGTAGGCATTGCTGAAGATCTTGGCAAAGGCGTTGCTGAGTTACTGATATGTGTGTAAGGTCGTCTAGCTACCGACGTTAAGGAAGCGCTTGTTGGGAGGCAAACCAACCAATTTTATTGCTTTTAGTTGCTTTGATTTTGAATAAATGTCTAGTTTGTTTGGTTTTGTGTTTGTAGGAGGAACTACAAGATCGAGAGGAGTGACGATGCACCGTCCACCGTTTTTGCAAACTTAGTCTCACTTGACTAAGTTTGGGCGGATGTGCCGGTAGCCGGTGCCTCGGTTTATTCTTCTCCATCTCCTATCCTTTATCTTGCAATTAGTTTAGGTTGTTGGATATTGTCCCTTTATTGGATTTGATTCGATTTGGTTGTACCTATATTGATGTTCTACCTTGGATGAATGTTTTGGATTATGCTCATCTTGATGATATGTATGGATATTTTCATGGGTTTGAGTATGTTGAATGGATTTGTTTGTTGAATATTGCTTTTGATGGTATGTTTGGTGGAGCTAGTGGAAAAATGAATTATTTGTATAGATTTTTGATAGTGGAATGATGGTGGAAAGAGGTTTTGGAAGTGAATATGGTTGAGGATTGTTTGATTGTGATTGTGGAGAGAATCATTAATGAGTTGGCATGATTGAATACTTCCTATTATGCATGGTTTGTGGTTTGGATTATTGATTTGGTTTGAATGGTGGAACTATTGGGTATGATCTTATCATTATTGATATTTGGTTTGTGGATAATTTGGTGGATATGAGAGCTTTATTGGTTTGTTTTATGCTCAAGTGTTTGGTGGTGTTTGTGTTGATCTAGTAGGTACAAATAAGGTCTTGGAGAGCAGTTTGATCGTGTGTGCCGATGGGTAACGCTTTCTATCGTTCCTTCTACCAATTAGATTCATTACATTGTTTTGTGGGCATGCAGAATGTTAGTTAGGTTGTTGTGTGCTTGTCGTGTGTGCACGATGAACCCAAATGCGAGTTGGAGATTTGAATCATGATCTACTTTGTAAGGCTAAAATTTGCTTCGACCAATGATAGGGCATAATATAGTTGTTAAGGTGTGCTTAAATTGAGCTTTTGAATTGCTGAGTTTTGTGCGAGGTTAACGCCTAGGACTTGACAAAAGCCGTGAGTTTTTTAGCCTTGATATTGTCATATTCTTTTTTATTGTGAGTGGCAAGTTTGAGAGCACAAAATCTAGAACTTGAATATATTCTCTTTCTATTGGGCATGAGTTTGGTAACTAAAAAATGATCTTAGGCCATCGATTCTTAGTTCCTCCTTTCACTTTGGAAGTATAAGGTTGTTGATATCATAATTTTGCCGTTCATACCCTTGTTTCCTGTTATTGTGCTTAAATGGAGAATTTTCTTTAAAAATATTAGGACAAAACTTGGGGGGAATGAGCGTATGAGGGTGAATACGGAGATGAGAGTTGGGATGGGAATCGTTTGGAAATCCTTAAGTTGTGATTTGAGGCAATAAAAGTATTGAGTGTAGGATTGATTTGAATCCTAGGAAAATGGGTACCAAAAAAAATTTGGGTACTTAAAAAGAAAAAAAAAAGAAAGAAAATCACCATGAATGAAAAAAAATGAGGGTGCTAGAAAAAGAAAATGAGAAAAGAAAGAAAAAAAAAGGAAGGAAGAAATTTTTTTATGAGAATTGTGATTGAAAAGCCTCAAGGTTAGAAGTGGATTGAAGAGAATAAGTTTGGGGGTTTTGGGATTTGGAAGAAGTTCGTCACTTTAGCCCAAAACCACTTACCTTCTAGTAAGCCACGTCATAACCGAAAACAAAGACCTTTTTTATTTTAGGAGCCAACTCATTGTAGTATAGTGGTGAGAATTGTTTCAAGCCTATGGAAATTGTGCTCAATATCTTGTGAATGAGTGAATTCATCAAGCCCTAAACACG
Source organism: Plectranthus barbatus (assembly GCA_026898455.1). Classification (NCBI taxonomy): domain Eukaryota; kingdom Viridiplantae; phylum Streptophyta; class Magnoliopsida; order Lamiales; family Lamiaceae; genus Plectranthus; species Plectranthus barbatus. The sequence goes on along the minus strand of JAPKLW010000007.1, from coordinate 470,240 downwards.
TAAGAGAGTGCTTTCATTTCTTTATCCAATCTTGATGAGTGGTTTAAGTCGTTAGCATTAACCGTGTCACAAAGTTAGGTGATAATCTCGTTCGATAAGAGCATACCAAGATGACTATGATGAGCTATGAGGTTGTTTGATGAGGTTTATTGATTGCCTTGCGTTGTTTTGATTGAGGACAATCAAAGGTTCAAGTTTGGGGGATTATGATATGTGTGTAAAATGACCTATTTTTCGATGTGTGAGCATGCATGTTTGTGGCCATTTTACCCTCATATCATATACTTTTGTTGTTCTTTTGTCTTGTTTTCGTGTTTTCGTGTTTGAAATGTTGTAGGATGTGTTTTGAGCATAATATGGCATATTTGGTGGAGTTTTGGAGGAAAATCGTCCGAGTTTAGAGTCCGAGGGGGTTAGGCTCGTCCGAGCGGAACGAAAGGAGGGTTTCGGAAGCTTGGAGGATCCGCCCAGCCGAGCGAGGCAGGCTCGGCCGAGCTGAGCCGGGCAGAGAGCTCGCTCGTCCGAACAGTGCAGGTTCGACCAAGTCTGGCTGGCAGAGAGCAGGCTCGGTCGAGCGGTTCTGGCTCGGTCGAGCCAGAACATGCTTCCCAGATTTGTTGTGGTTCCCAGGATGGCTTGGGCGAGCCATGGTTGGCTCAGGCGATCCGAGGCCCTGTTTGCTCGCTTATAAAAGTGGGAAAATCAGTTAATTGAAAAACTTTTGCCAAAAAGTAGAATAACCGTCACAATACTTCTCCCTAGATTCATCTCAAAACATCTTCCCAACCAAAATCAAGGGGAATCAAGCCACATTCCTTCTATTTGGTGAAGTTTGAAGAAAGAAGAAAGGTAGATTGGATTCGAGGAAGACAACCGAAGAAGATCAATCGTTGACCTTGAAGATTTGTAATGAATTCTTTCAATTCTCAATTTGTATTGTACTTAACTCAAGGTATGGAGAACTAATTTCATTATTGAGTGTTGTATTACGGATATTGTGATGGATTGAATCGATTATGCTTGTTTACTTTTCTATGAGGGGTTGATTTGCACTTGAGCTTGTTCTTGCCTATTAGGTGTAGGTAATAGCCAGCCTTTAGGTAGTTGACGTGAACGTTGCAGCCAACACGCGGACAGAATCATCGTGATAAGTGCATAATCTTATAGTTCTAGTTCTAATCCATGTGCGGTGCTAGGATTGTAGGGCGATGATCGACGGTCGATTGGGAGTGGCTTAGGAGTTAATAACGTAGTTGTTTGCAATTCCTATTGTCATCTACCGCTAGTTATCTGTAGCAAGTGACTAGCGACATTAGAGTCGGTTGCTCAACCTCATAGGAATCAAAAAAATTTTGCAACATAACTTGGTTTAATTCGGAACAATTGAAGTTTACAATCACTCACTATCTTCTAAGATTGTCGGATTTGTTATCTTAATCTACCTATACAATTGATTGAAATGTTTGCTTGGAGAAGTTGTAATTAGTTTACTAGTTGATTGTTTGCATTTAGAGTTTTGTTACAATTCATTGCCTAGATAGATAAAAACCAACGACTTTTGTGTAACCTAGCTATTGATACCCTTCAATGGAGTAGATGATATCCACTAGAGCGAATTAGAAAAGGGACCGGATTGATAATTTTAACGTGTTAATTGTGTGTGCTTCACACGGCTACCAGCGAGTAAAGGTGAAATTGAGAAGTTCACCGGCAAAACTGACTTTGCCTTGTGGAAGGTGAAAATGCAAGCTATTTTAACTCAGCAGGGGTTAGAAGAAGCTATGCAACCTAATGATGCTGGTTTCAAGCAAGAAACAGTTGAGAAGAAAGTGAAGCTCATCAATAAGGCCAGGAGTGTTGTCTTCCTGATCATGGAAGACAAAGTTTTGAGGGAAGTATTAAAGGAGAATAGGCTGATGTATGGAAGAAATTGGATGGACTGTATCAGACCAAATCTCTAGCAAGCAGACTGTACATGAAACAACGACTGTATTCATGTAAGTTCACTAATGATAAGGGAATTCTGGAGTAGCTTGATGACTTTAATAAAGCGGTTGATGACCTAGAGAATATAGGGGTTGAGCTAGGTGATGAAGACAAAGCTATACACCTGTTCAATGCCCTGCCAAAGTCTTACTCAAACCTCAATGATGACATGATCTATGGCAGAATGGGCACCATCTCCCTAGATGAAGTTCAGTCAGCCATCAAGGGAAAGGAAATAGAGAAGATCTCTCAATCTGGAGGGAGCAATTCATCAAATTATGGATTGTTTGTGAAGAAGAACCAGGGCAATAAGTTTCAGAAGAAACAAGGCTCTTATCAGAAACCTAACTATAATGACATAAATAATTACTCTCAGAAAAGGGATTTTAGATCCAATCCCTCCAATCAGAAGTATAAGGGAAACTCTCAGGGTTCTTCTCAGCCAAATGAACCTAAAGCTTTTGGTGCCCTCCCTGAGAGTAGAACCGGTCTCTATTGCAAAAGAACAAGTCACTTAATAAGAGATTGCCCGGTTCTGAGACAAAAGAATCAGCAAGGCCAAAGCTCCAATATGGTGAAGTCTGTGGAGGAGAGCCATGATGAAGTTCTGAATGTTTCTGAAAATTCTAGTGAAGAGGGCTGGATCCTAGATTATGGTTGCTCTTTTCACATGTGTTTCAAGAAGGATTGGTTTGTGAATTTGGAGGTGAAGAACCTGGGAACTGTGATGCTTGGTAATAACCATGTATGCCAAATCCAAGGCATACGATCAGTTCAAATTAAAAATCACTTGGGGATCTGTAAACTGCTGACTGAGGTGAGATACATTCCTCAAATTCAGAGGAACCTGATCTCCCTTGGGACCCTAGAAGTTAAAGGGTGTAGCTTTGTTGGTGATGGAGGTGAGGTGACTGTCCTGAGAGGTGAAGAAGTAGTTTTAAAAGGAATGAGGATGAACAACATCTATTATTTGCATGTTGTGACTGTGTCTGGACAAGCTGATGTGGTGAAGGAAGTAAGTAATCACTTGTGGCATAAAAGAATAGGCCACATTAGTCAGAAAGGACTTAAGGAAACAAGGATTGGTCCATTATGATGATGATATAGACCTTAGCTGCTGTGAAGAATGCATTATGGGTAAAAGTAAGAAACTACCTTATCAGCCAAGCAAGATGAGGAGCTCTAAACCACTCGAATACATACATGCAGACATATGGAGACCCTCAAGAACAGAAACTCTTGGGGGAGGTAGATATTTCCTATCTCTGATAGATGAAGCTACAAGAAAGGTGTGGACATTCATCCTGAAAACCAAAGACCAGGCAGCAGCTAAATTTAGAGATTGGTGCAACCTGGTTGAGAATGAAAGAGGTGAGAAGGTCAGATGCTTACGAACAGATAATGGTATGGAGTTCTTGTCAGAAGAGTTTGATGCATTCTGCAGAATGAAGAGTATTAAAAGACACAGGACAGTCCCCCACAATCCACAACAAAATGGTGTTGTGGAAAGGATTAACAGAACCCTCTTGGAGAGGGTGAGATGTTTGTTGATAGGAGCAGGTATGTCAAAGAGATTTTGGGGAGAAGCTCTGTCAACTGCCTGTCATCTTATAAACATGAGTCCCTCCACAACCATTGGTTTCAAGACTCCAAATCAGGTGTGGTTTGGAAACATGATTACTCTTACCTCAAGCCTTTTGGATGCTTATCATATGCACATGTGAAGGATGATAAGCTGGATCCTAGAGCTCTAAAGTGTGTGATGTTGAAATACCCAATAGGTACAAAAGGTTACAGGTTGTGGAGTATTAAGCAGAAGAAGATTATTACTACAAGAGATGTAGTTTTTAATGAAGATGAGATGTCTTTTGCTGACAAAAGAAATGAAAGTATTCAAGAATCAGAAATGAGTGGAAAGGAGGATGAGTTAAAAGATCAACTTGTGACTCCAGTTATAGATGGTGTGCAGGAAGAATCTGACTCATCACATGAGCAACCATCTAACCAACAGCCACAGGACCAACAATCACTGCTCAGAAATTATATGTTCGCTGGAGATCGAGTCAGGAGGGAGGTTCACCCAGGCTGATGTCACCTTTGTTAGGTATTGATGTAGAGATCCTACCTTAATTTGATGTTTTGATGTGTCAAAACTATATACCAAAGTCTAGGTCTTAGAGTTATTACTTCATGTAATCCTTGTATAGGATGATCGAGTTGTAATAGTCTAGGAAGAAGGAAGCCATCAAAACTGTGGAACAGTTTTGAAGAAGACGTCATTCAGGTGAAATAATTGTCGAACCTAGAAGACGAAGACAAGCAGAGCAAAGTCACAGAAACTGTGGACACAGTCTTCACACAGAAACTACTGAGAGGCGCTCACAGTTTCAGACCAAGACAGTTTTGTGTCAAGGAATGCGTGCATGACAAGATGTCAAACAAGTAGCAGGAGAACTTTAAAGAAGTCAATGATAAAAGACAGACAGATACTCAGCTGCGACTGGCGTACAACGTTGTTCGATGTCGACACAACATGTACAAACTGCTCAGAAAAGCAGAACGTTGTAGCAGAAAAAGCCGAAAGACAAACGACTTTTCAGAAGAGCATGGATTATTTTCTGGTGTCTCACCTATAAATGGCAGGAACAACAGAGACATAAACACCTTTGCCTCTCTGCTCATCTAAATACCTTCGCAGATTTGAATCTCAAACATATTTATTGTCTCTCGGCTGAAACTAAAGCTCAAGCATTAAATGCTATCAAGCGAGAAGACATTAATACCGTGGTTCATTTATTGAACACGAAGCATTCATTGCTATCAGAGTCCTTGGAGATTCACCGTGTGACGTTGAGTACACGAGGATTAGGTCATTTGACTTAATCTACTATCTTGGTGTTCTTACTTTCAGAGTAAGAACATAGTAGCCTGATCTTGCAAAGGAAGAACAGGTTATCACGGGCAACTACCGACCAGTGAACGTTCTGGGAATAACACAATCATCCAATCTACCGGAGAAGGAAAAGGGAGGTTTATCCTCAGTCCAACTTCGAGCCGGTCCACAGAGAAGATGCAGAGCCTTTGACGGACTGAAGAAGGAGTGAAGTACAACTGCCTGGATGAGTGATCCATTGTCCTGTGGACAGAACTTTCTACAACAACTGGCTATAGATCGTGTGGATTTTATCTTCATAACTTAGTGAATTACCGGATCTGATATCCGAAGAGGGGACGTAGGACTTGAGGCTACGAACCACTATAAATATCCAGTGTTGTTTACAGTTTTATTTACCTTACGCACTTTACAGTTTTCAACTATATCTTGAAACCTTCAACACTTAGCGAGTAAGTGTTGGAGTGTATAAACTGTTGACTGCTCATAACTGTAAAACTGTTAACCTAATCTGCTAGCTAACTCCAACTATGTTTCTAAAAACTGTTAAGCAAAAACTGCATAGACTGCAAACTGAACTGCTCATATTTAGAGTGTATTTAACTGTTTGAATACTTCTGCTGCACATAACACCTACTCTGATCTGGGACCAACAACCTTTTTGAGCCTAAACATAGCCCAAAAGCTACAAGATGAGGAGCCTAAAACATATAAGGAGGCTTGTAGCAGTACAGAAGGTGAGCTGTGGAAGCAAGCCATGAAAGATGAAATGAACTCTTCAATGAAGAACTCCACCCGGATACTGGTTGATAGTCCAAGAGGTCAAGCATGTATAGGCTGTAGATGGTTGTTCAAGAGGAAAGTTGAGACTGCAGGCACTCAAGTAATCAGATACAAGGCTGAACTTGTAGCAAAGGGCTACACTCAAAGAGAAGGAGTGGATTTTAATGAGATTTTCTCACCGGTTGTTAAACATAGCTCTATAAGGATCTTGTTGGCCATTGTGGTGCAGCTTGATCTGGAACTGTTCCAGCTAGATGTGAAAACAACATTCCTACATGGTGAGTTGGAAGAGGTGACATACATGGATCAACCTCCAGGGTTTGAAGTGGCTGGAAAGCTTGATAAAGTCTATCTCTTGAAGAAATCTCTATATGGACTTAAGCAAAGTCCAAGACAATGGAATAAAAGTTTGATGCTCATATGTTAGACATTTGTTTTGTAAGGTCTGAGTTTGACAAGTGCGTATATTTCAAGGAAGGCACTGATAAGAGTTTGATCTTTCTTCTACTGTATGTTGATGACATGCTCTTTTGCAGGGAAGCATGCCAATGATCTTAATCAGGTTAAAGTTGTCCTATCTTCAGCATTTGATATGAAAGATTTGGGTGAAGCCTCGAGGATTCTTGGAATGGATATTGTGAGAGAGAGACATACTGGAAAACTAAAGCTGGTTCAATCTAGCTACTTACCGAAAGTGTTAGAAAGGGTTAGAGTAAAGGAGAGTATGCCCCTTGCAATTCCATTAAGCTTAGATGCCAAGCTATGCCAGGAAATGGAACCTAAGACAGAAGATGAGAGGAAGTATATGGATGACATTCCATATGCAAGTGCTATTGGGAGTGTGATGTATCTTATGCTATGTACACGACCGAACATTTGTTATGCTGTAAGTGTTACTAGTAGATATATGGCAAGGCCGGGAAAGGATCATTGGAGTGCTGTTGTGGGGATATTGAGATACCTTAAAGGAACACTTAGGTGCGGATTGTTGTTTGAAAGGAGAGCTGAATGGGATTCTGAGGTTTTGATAGGATATGTTGATGCAGATTATGCTGCATGCAAAGATAATAGGAAGTCTTAGACAGGTTTTATCTTTAATCTATATGGAGTGGCAGTATCTTGGAAGTCCAACCTTCAATCTGTAGTTGCCTTGTCAACTACGGAGTCTGAGTTTATGGCTATTACAGAGGCCATTAAGGAAGTTATTTGGCTGAGGGGAATTATTAATGAGTTGAAGATCCCTCAGACAACAATTACTATATGGTGTGATAGCCAAAGTGCTCTACATCTGGCTAAGCACCCTGTGTTCCACAGCAAGTCAAAGCACATTGATGTGCGGTACCATTTTGTCCGTGATATTGTAGAGAAAGGTTGTATACAGTTGTTGAAGGTGCATGCAGATCACAATGCAGCAGATGGGTTAACAAAACTGATCCCTGTTGCGAAGTTCAGATACTGTCTTACCCTTATGGGGATGTGCTGATCTGTTGATCAGCGTGTGAGCTCTGTAATGGGGCGTAGAGGAAGGAAGTGGACTGATGGTTGAGCTGCAGTCAGGAGGGAGAATTGTGAGGGTGACTGCATGGGAGTTTGCATGAGAGTAGAACATACGTTGCTGCGAAGGGGGTTCGTTCTCATGCTTGGATGAATGAGTGTGAAATCGTGTTTTACTTATTATAGTGGGTTTGTTATTCAGTTAGAATGTGAGATCGGTTGAGAGAATCTGAGAGAGTGAGAGAACTTGTAATTGTAGCAGCTCAATAATATTCGTCCTTCACCTTCCCGTGGATGTAGTAAGTGCAAACCAATGAACCACGTAAATTCCGGCGTTCTCGTTTGTGTGAGTTTGGTGTGTTGATCGCAGTTGGCTGGGTTGTGCAGTTGTATGTGTTTGTGTGCGTTCAATTCCCAACAAAAACATTAAAAAAAAAAAATTTGAATTTACCATTTGCAATATCTTTATTACAAATGAATGTGTATAGACTTCTCAAGTGAACTTCTAGAATCTTCATACTTCTTTTATTATGGTTCTTGAAAATACATTATCAAACACACCTTTATCAAACAAATGCAAAAAATATGAACTAACATTTTTATCGAATATTTAATCCCTCATTGATTCTTACAAATCTTTGCATAGTCATGAATCCTCCAATATTATCATTTATGCTTTTAGAGTTTTGATTAGATATTGTGCTACAGATTGCTCGCTACATCACAATAAATGAAATGGCTAACATGCTGCAATACAATCACTGAAAAGGACCAGATGATCGATTTCGTAATCCATTTGATCAAGGCTACATGAAATACTGCACAAACTTGATGAATGGGTAAAATGAAAGGGCTTCTAAATTTTAATATCGGTATACTTAGTACCTCAATATGAACTAGAGTTAAAAACGTTTGAATCTTTAGAAATATTGCTCACAATCACAAGCGAGAAAAATTGATGCAAAAAATCATTCAATTGATTTTTGATGCCATATCCTAAACTAAAATGATAAGGAACCAAATCGCGCGAAGAAAAATAACTACAAGCAAGATTCCAGTCCAACGACGCACCCAATATTTAGGAAACCAAATTAAAAACACAAATAAATAATCATCTTAAATCAAAGTCCAAAAAATTAAATGGCATCCCACCTCAAATTTTCGAAAACACCATGACAAGGTTGAAGATTTTTAACTCCAACTACATGTGATTTGGACGATTTAAGACGATTATTAGGATTTTGCTTTTAGGTGAGAAATACCAATTTCAAAATTTTGATTCTCTTAGCTTTGTGTGCTTGATTACATGAAGAAGAGTACCTTTTTTCAATTCATTCATATGTTGCTGTTTTATTTATTTTTAAATAATTTTTTGGAAATCAAAAAATAAAAATAAAATAAAATTTGGGCCACATCATATTGGTAACAATACCAAAGAGGTTAGGATGAATTTGTATATTATATAATAGTAAATGATCGATATTCTTAATGTTTAAAAGATGAGATAAATTTTTAGTTGTGCAAAGTTTAGGATAAATATATACATAATATTTATTAAAATATATTTTGACATCGTAAGGCAGTTGACCTCTTATATGTAGTATCATATTTTAGATAAAAAAATTATTTCAATCCCATTTCCCATGCTGAAAATAAAATAAAAGTTGGGATTAAAAAGAAAAGAAAAGAAAAGAAAGAAGTAAGAAAGAGGAGGAAGTAGGAAATGGTAAAAACCAGTGTCCGCTTCCCAGCCTTTTCACCCAAGGCCACTATGAAGTAACCCCCACTCACTTGTTTTCATCCCCACCCCCTACACGCACTTTCTCTCACTTCCCCCTCTTTCCTCTGTTCATTTCTCACCCAAAAAACAGAGGAAAGAAACCCCAAACGAAAACAGAGCAAAATATTAACAAATATCGAAATCCCAGCTCAGAACAGTGAAGGAGTAAAGCAAAATAGATTCCCTACTAGTGTTGCTCCTCTCTTTTGTTAGCAATGCTTCCTTCATGAACTCTTCAGATCTCTCGTGTGCACGCATGCATATGCAAATGTTGAGTGAGTGTGTCTGATTTCTGAAGGGAGTCTCTTTCTTTTTGGTGGGTTATGGCTGCTGAGGTGAGTTGTGGTGGGAATATTGAGGTTCCTCCATGGCTGAAATCGATGGCGGTGGCGCCAGAGTACCACCCGAGTTTGGCTGAGTTCCAAGATCCAATTGCGTACATTTTCAAGATTGAGAAAGAGGCTTCCAAGTATGGTATCTGCAAGATAGTGCCCCCTGTCCCTACTGCTCCAAGAAAAACTGTTGTTTCGAATTTGAATAAGTCGCTACTTGCTCGATCCAACGACCCCGATTCCGGCCCAACTTTCACCACGCGGCAGCAGCAGATCGGGTTCTGCCCAAGGAAACACCGCCCTGTGCAGAAACCCGTGTGGCAGAGTGGGGAAAGATACACCCTTTCTGAATTTGAAGCCAAGGCCAAGAATTTTGAGAAGAATTATCTCAAGAAGTATGCGAAAAAGGCGTTGAGTTCTTTGGAAATGGAGACCCTCTATTGGAATGCCATGGTTGATAAGCCCCTTTCGGTGGAGTACGCCAATGACATGCCCGGGTCGGCCTTTGTGACGCACAAGAGTGGTGGGAAGAAGAACGAAGGTGCGCTGACAGTGGGGGAGACTGAGTGGAATATGAGGAAATTGTCGAGAGAGAATTTGTCGTTGCTGAGGTTCATGAAGGAGGAGATACCGGGTGTGACTTCACCAATGGTTTATGTTGCTATGATGTTTAGTTGGTTTGCCTGGCACGTTGAAGATCATGACTTGCATAGCATGAACTATCTACATCTTGGCTCGGGGAAGACATGGTATGGTGTGCCCAAGGAGGCAGCTGTTGCATTTGAGGAGGTAATTAGGGAACACGGATACGGTGGAGAGATCAATCCTCTAGGTAAGATGCTTTTACTGCTTTATGCAAACTACAGCTTCATTGATTTTGCTTATGCTTTTAGGAGCATTGTATTGCAAGAAAAGCATTTCCCATAATATGCTGAAATTAGGTCAGTGTGGAGAGAGTAACCATAAATGGTTGGTACTGCTGGCAATGGTGTCTTTGCTGTCTGCACATTCTCTTTTAGTCTTGCTTAAGACCATATGCTTTGTCATGATGTGGTATAAATTTTTTATTGAAATTGGTATCAATCCTAGGCATAGTACATCTTTGAGCATGCTGTATCTGAACATTTAGTAGATGAATGACCTTTTTCATTCATTTTCTCCAGGATTTTACATGTTAAATATTACTTTCAAGATGATGTTCAGTTGGTAGATTTTTTAAGGCATAATCTACTTATTTTGTACAAAGAGAATTACATTTTATTCAGTTACCATTTCTTTTTTGTCATTTAATTTATGTTGCTTAATAGGTAGACGAGTCGGCTGCCACTTGTCATTATTTATGATTAGCTAGGTTAGAACTATTCAATGAATATGCTAAACGATAAAAAACTTTAATATCTGGCCTCTAGAAATTTAGAAGATTTCTCAATTTAAGAATCCGATGCTCCTCGCTTGCTTACGAACTGGGGCCTTGACACACTTCCTTAATTAACATGAAATTAAAAAAAATTTGAGGAAACAGGAACCTGAAAATAATTCAAGCTTCTACTCTTCCTTGGTTTTGAAAGAAACATTAATTATTTTTTCAAGTTCCAACTTTTCGTGTTTCTTCAAAAACTCTTACCATTCAGTTTTTCCACTTGTTGTGTGAGCTATATGTTCAGACATTTTATCCAATGTGAAAGGCTGCATTACCATATCATTGCAATCATTTTTGAGCATAGAAAACTGCAATGAGCCCATCCTGATGCTTGTTTACTGTTAGAGCCAACACTCTTCTTTTGCTCCAATGTTCATTCTACGCACTTCCTGGCTAAGCTTTTGGATGAACTGGAGTATTTGAATCATTCTCTTCAAACGATGCATCATAGTTGTATCTAGTTGCACGTCCTCCTCTGTTTCCCAGTAGGTCATCACCTTTAACTGTGACTGTCTGTGCCATATGTTCTTAGAAGTGATAACCGAGGCCATTTTAGAATAAAGTTTGTTCATATCTACAATCATGTTCTTAACTTCTCTGTGGGAGCTGTGAACTGCTCCATATGTTTTTTTAAGTGATAAATGAGGCCATATTCGAAAGAATTTAGCTCTATCTACTATCTATCTCAGAGCCAATAGCTCAAGTGCCATTCTACTTCAGGATAACTCTCATTTGGCCAAAAGGAACATGGATTTGATGCATAATTATTATCCCCAATTCTTTGAAACAGACATTTTCATTGCTCAGCTCCAACTGCTGGTGCAGGGGCAGTAGCCTCTACATCTTCAGTTTCAGTTGTTGAATCTTCATTTGCCTCTTAACTTTTTTGGTTTATCACTCTAGTGGGCCTGCCCCAAACCATTCGCATCTAGTTCTTGATAAGCATTGTCATCAAAGCCAACAAAAATGATGAAAAACAAAAATCAGGCATTCTTCTTTGGAAACAACTGTGTATTTCAGCCTTTGCAGTCTCTTTGCGTTGCGCACTCAGGGAACATTAGCAGCCATATTTCCAAATTTTCTATGACATGTAATCTGTTCTTTCACATATATACTCTAGAAAACCATTGTTCAGTTTTTTGAGGAAAGTCATATTTTTTTGACTTGTTCTCGCTTAAAAGACAGCAAGAGAAGGAAACTACTACAGTCTGTACTAGTTCCATAATAGGAAAAACTTAAATACGAAAACAAAATGGCAATAGTCTGTTTTTCTGAACTTGTGAAGTTCACTAGTCTCTTGCATCTGTGAAATATAAGCTGTATTAAAGGAAGGAGTTGAAGGTGACGACTCTCATGATGCATATTGACAAGTGTTATAAATTGGTGGCTTTTATTTTCCGGTTTGGTTTTTTCTATGAAGTTCTGTGAAATCAGAATCATGGTTGGCTAAACTTATAAATGATCTCAGATTGTTTGTGTTCAAAGATCTGCTATGAATAAGGATTTTACTAATGCATTTTCTTTCAGTTACTTTTGCTACTCTTGGTGAGAAGACCACGGTCATGTCCCCAGAAGTTCTTCTTAATGCTGGTGTTCCCTGCTGCAGGTAACTATAGTTGCTATTGCGATCCTTTGTTCATTTGTTGTCAACAGAAGAGTATGCTTGGTTCTTATAAAACAGTAAGGAGCAGTGATATTGCTACCTTCTCTTTTGTGGCCATAGGTAAGTTTTAAAAACCTAATTGGGACTTTCCCAATAGCAGGGCAAGGCATTAAGCCTGAGCAATAAGAATTATCATAAGTGTTTTAAAAAAAATAAATTAAAAGAAGTTGCCTTATTTATTTTATATGTGTTATATCTTAATTTTATTTAGTCTATAATGAATATATCTTCATTTAAATTGTTATACTAAAAATATAGTTGATATTAATTGTTATTATTTTTTGGATTCATCATTGTACTTTTATGAACCATTCTTTTGTTCTGTGTAAAGAGCCAATCAAGAATTTGAATGTATCCCTTAGAAACATTCAGTTTGAAGTTCCGAGTTCATAACAAACAATAAAAATGGCTAGTAACGAACAATGGACTCGTGCTGTGCTGTTGCTCTAAGAGAGAGTTGCTGTCATGGTGCAAAAATGGATATAGCAAAGAGAGCAGTGCGGGTCTGGGGAGATATAGATGAGAGCCGACTACTGGTCCAAAAACCAAGGGAGATCTGCTGTAGTAGTGTATGTGTCAGAATCATGAATTCAGGATGAGAGAGAAGAGCAGAGGATTATTAGGGTTTCATGTTTTGAGTTGTTTTATTATTATTATTATTATTTATTTATTTATTAATTTTTTTTGTAAATAATATAACTAGGAAAGCCCATAAAAACCAATATCAATTCAGCAAGTCTTTAGTTCTTTAGTTTTTGGTTGTATATGAAGTCAAACTTATACATGTTCTTATCTGGAGTTAGGCTGGTGCAAAATGCTGGAGAGTTTGTTGTCACTTTCCCAAGGGCTTATCACTCAGGATTCAGTCATGGTAAGGCACTATAACATTTTATCCTATGCCAGTATTTATAGATGACATCAAATCTGTGGTGGTTAGAACATGGTTAATTTGTTTATGTGATCATTTTAATTTTAGGATTCAATTGTGGAGAGGCTGCTAATATTGCTACTCCTGAATGGTTGAGGGTTGCAAAAGAAGCTGCAATTCGTAGGGCAGCTATTAATAGTCCTCCAATGGTTTCGCATTTCCAGTTACTCTATGATCTAGCTCTTTCTTTATGTTCAAGGTTAGTTTTCTCTTTGAAAGTGAATACTTTTTTTGTTTCACTTTAGCAAAATTATCTATAATATCTATTATTGTCAGTTTCTTTTCTGTAACAATTATGATCATTTTTCTAAGTTATAGCTGTTTTTTAAGAATGATGCAGTGTCCCTGTGTCAATCATGTTTGATGTTATCCTGTTTGATGAGCATTAGCTTCTAATGAACTGAGGAAGCCTTGTTACTCATAAACTGTTTCTTTTGGTCAACTGGGCATGATTTTTAGTATTTTGTTTCTAGGTCGTCTACATCCCTAGTCAGTTATTTACATTACAATCTTATTCTTTTTAATCCCTCATGTTTGCCTTAATATTTTATGAATAAGACATTCTATCATGATCTTGTCTTTTGAACAGAGTTGATGATCTGATACATTTTGGGAACTCTGACAATTAGGATTTCATGTGTTTATCCTTTAAGTGTGACTTTAACAAGAGACCAGATTCGGTTGTCAAGAATCAAATAGAGATAGGGTTATTATCTGGATTTTGGGAAAAATGGATCTTTAATTGCATCCTTTACTCATTTGGAATAAACCTGGTACATGTCAAATTAATAAGTCTGCTCAAATATACTCCCTCCGTCCCACTTCATTAGTCCCCTTGAGATTTGGCACAATAACCAATGCGAATAGAGATAGAGGAAATGAGTATTTTATTAGTGAGTGGAGATTAACTTTCCATTTTAGGTAAATGGACAATTAAATGGGACGGACGAAAAAGGAAAGAGGGACTAATGAAGTGGGACGGAGGGAGTATTATCTTTTGATGATATGTAAACCCACGTGTTTGTTCCGGCTCCTATTAAGCGGATAGAATATTCATAAAATCATCACGGAAATACAAGCAGGTGAAGAGAAGCACTCTTGGAGCACCTACCTGAGTTCCCATTCTTTTCATGCATGATAACTAGTACCAACTACAGGGCAGCATTGGGTCAATTATCATTATAAATCACATAACGTTTTGCTTCAACATGGAAGGTTTTTGATTTATACATCCAATTTAATATAACAAGTTGAACATAGATCAAGGTATACCCTTTTGTGAACTTCTTATAACTTGTTTTGAGATCCTTTAGAGTTACATTTTTGGCCTTTTCCAGCTCTATCTTTATGTAAGCTTTTAGTGGCCCTTGTTCCATCTCAGAGTCTCCCATACATGACCCTGCTTATTACATTATGTCTTCAAACTGGAAGACATACATGTATATTAAGTTATTTCTGTACTGTATGATCATAATGAAAAGACAATTTTTGATTTCATTGTGGTACAAAGTGTGCAGTTAATTCATTCTCTATTGTGTTATGCAGAATGCCAAAGAGCATTGCAATGGAACCCAGAAGTTCTCGGTTGAAGGATAGGAAGAAAGGTGAAGGAGACAAGCTGATCAAAGAACTGTTTTTTCAGGACATGATGCAGAACAATAATATGCTCAATATTCTTGGGAAAGGATCTTCTATTGTGCTTCTTCGTCAAAATTCTCTTACCTGTTCCAATCCGAGGGCTGGGTTTCAGTCAACATCCAAATCCAAGTTGTTCCCCAGTTTATGCAGTCCAGATCTTGAGTTGAACAATGCAGGCTACAATGCTTGTGATGAATTTACACTAGACAGGAAGCAGGGTCTGAAGCAAGCAAAGGGCTCAGGGGTGAAAAGAAGAACATTTTCTTCTTTGTTTGGTATTGACATTCCTTCTCCGGGTCATGCAGAGGATACAGACTCTGAACCGAACAAAGCTTCTCAACGTGAGCAGGGACTTTTTTCATGCGTCACTTGTGGGATTTTATGTTTTGCATGTGTGGCCATTGTTCAACCGACAGAAGTAACTGCACAGTACCTAATGTCAGCTGATTGCAGCATTCTGAGTAATTTGGAAGAATGTGATAATGACCATACTCACATTATTGATGCAAATGGTTCTAACTCAAATCTTTCTTCAGGTTTGTTCTCTATGAAAAATCTATTAGAACAGTCTACAATTTATGTATCGGTTGAATTCTTGTTTGCAGATATCAGCTGAATTCTTGTTTGCTCATCTCTTAGTGCTTACTAGAGAGGGTTTATTTCTGTGTTTGCTTACTTGCTACACTTGTACACATGAAAAGATTAGTAGATATACTTTATTGGATACATATATGTGTGATTATGTCCCCATGATTAGTCTAATAGAATCTGTTTCAATTAGTAATGTGTTCAGAACTTCCCATAAACTTAGCATAATATTGTGTTGGCTATTCAACCATTGCATAACATGTCAGTAACCCAAATTCTTAATGTGATTAACCATTCTTCAAATAGATTTGAAGGCTATCTCTTTTGCTGTGCATTTTATAAGGAAAATTGTACTGAACATGGAAAGGCAGGAGCAATTAGTTTGATTGTCCTTGGCTAATTACAAATACAATATAGATTCAACTAATTGTTGATTTTTATTTTCATTTGCAGCATTGATGCTTAGAAAGACCCAAAATGAACTATCTGCTGATCAACTTCAGTACGTCGATAGGAGAAATGTGGATTTAGCTTCTGATAATAAGACTCACAAAGAGCCCTCATCACTTGGGCTATTAGCTTTAACATATGGTGACTCCTCAGACTCTGAGGCGGAAAATTCTGAGGCTAGTCTTCATAATGAAGGCTGTGGAACTAGTAAATCTGATGACTCTAGAAATGAAGATGCTAATGATAATACTGAACCAAAGATCAACTGCGGGATGGAAATTTCTTTGCAGACTTCAGATTCTGGTGCAAAGTTTGGCTCAACCTTGGTGACAGGAAACGATGGGGAAGCCCAAAATTCTAATTTTTCTGATGAGTTCAATAAAAGCAGTTCTACAATGACAAAGTCAAATTCTTTAACCCATAGATATAGTAGACTTCAAACAGAACCGCAACTTGACATTCTAAATTCTTTATCTCGTAAAGCTGTAGGGACACATATAACTGATTTGACTCAACAAGATCACTCAACTTTGCCTTTCTCTTCAAGACTTGATGAAGACTCTTCTCGCTTGCATGTCTTCTGTCTTCAGCATGCTATGCAAGTGGGGAGGCGGCTCAGTCAGGTTGGTGGAGCTGATGTGTTTCTTGTCTGTCATCCAGGTGAGGTTCTTTTTTTAGATGTACGTGTGAACAAAACATTTTCCTATGCTCTACTTGTACAAATTAATCAGATTGATTAACTTTGCTCGTCTCTCACAAAAGTGGTAAGATACTCTTTAGTAGTGCACTAAAAGATATGCTCCTTCTTAACAATGAGAAACCTTTGGCTCTTGTTTGTCTAAGAAACACAGAATAATTATGGTGGTGATATCTTAACCATTAAATGTGATTTTTGTGTTTCTCTAGATCCGGTGACTAGAGTATATATTGGTACCTTCATTCGACATATCTTAATTTATTTCATGGAATTTATATTAGAATCTTTGGACTGTAGGAGCTTCCTTTTTGCTCAATGTTTTGGCCCAGAACCACCATAAAAATTAGGGGATGATGAATCATTTTCATGATAATTTGACATCCTTTATAGACTCTTCTTTTTTTGATTCTTTCTCATCAGTATTTGCAGCCTTCCATGATTTATCAGTGTTTTACTTATTAATACCTAATTGTGGCTATATGCAGACTATCCAAAGTTGGAATCACAGGCTAAAAAAGTTGCAGAAGAACTGGAAAGTAATTATATCTGGGCTGAAGTTCCATTTCGGGAGGCGAGTGATGAGGATGAAGAAATTATACGACGAGCTTTAGAAAGTGAGAATGCTATACATGGCAATGGAGATTGGGCTGTGAAACTGGGCATTAACCTATTCTACAGTGCCAATCTTAGCCGCTCTCCTCTCTACAGTAAGCAAATGCATTACAATTCCGTTGTATACAATGCCTTTGGACGCAGTTCTCCAACTGATGGCTCAACATCCGAGGGTGAGCACGAAGCAAAGGGCTTAGGCAGGCAAAAGAAGATAACTGTTGTTGGGAAGTGGTGCGGGAAAGTTTGGATGTCAAATCAGGCTCATCCACTGCTGGTCAACCAGGACTCGCAAGAACAGGAACCGGTGCTGGCCGTTGCTTCCTGGAGCAAACCGGATGTGAAATATGTGAGACGATCAGAACGTGGCTCGGCTGCTGGACTATTTTCTGCAGTTCGCAGTAGTAGAAAGAAGAAGAACAACGCAGAAAGTAGCTCGTTCTTGAAAGAAAAATCTTTGGAGGCTGAAAAAGTGGATAAATCTCGAGGCATTTTACTCAGTAATCAAAGTAAGAGAAAGCATGGATCAAGAACACTGAAAGAAGAGAATCCCGAGTCAGAAAATCTTGGAGAATCATCTGAAGAATCTCTACTCAGCGACTCTTGCAAGCAAATTAAGAGTAGGCGTTCAATCAAGCGATTGAAGAAAGAGAACCATGAAGCCGAAGAAGACTCTTCGGAAGAATTTCCTCTGAGTAAATCTTGGAAGCAGATAAAGAGCAAGCAAAGAGCAAGGCGAAGGGAAAAGGAAACTCCAGATACCAAGAAAAGCAAGAAACTGGAGTTAAACACACCCAGTGAAGAAAAGACTGAAGGTGGGCCTAGCACACGACTCAGGAAAAGAACAACAAAAACTTCCAAGGATTCAGGACCCAGATCGGGAAAACACAAATCTGTTGTAAAGACAACGACATCGAAGAAAAGCTCAGCGGTCAAGGTTCCTTCGAGCTCTGGCAAAGGCAAAATTAGGGATGAGGAAGCAGAGTATGCATGTGACATGGAGGGATGCACAATGAGTTTCTGCTCAAAGCAAGAGCTTGCTTTGCATAAAAAAAACATATGCCCCGTCAAGGGATGTGGGAAGAAATTCTTCTCTCACAAATATCTTGTGCAGCATCGACGTGTCCACATGGAGGATCGCCCTCTGAAATGCCCCTGGAAAGGGTGCAAGATGACATTCAAGTGGGCATGGGCTAGAACTGAACACATTCGAGTTCATACAGGGGCTCGTCCATACGTCTGCACTGAGACTGGATGTGGCCAAACCTTTCGCTTCGTGTCTGATTTTAGTCGCCACAAGCGCAAGACCGGCCATGCTCCGAAGAAAGCCCGAGGATAGTTTTCGATGTAGAGATGTTTGATTAACAGAGCAGAGGTAAGAAGATGGTAGGTCTAGACTTGTGACTTCTTTTTTCTCTCTTTTATTGGGGGTTCGGATGATTCTTGTCACGGTTCCTCATTGGGCCAATTCCAAAACTGACTTAGGCCATTGCTTCATTGTCGAAAAAAGTATTTTATTGTCTGCAAAAGCAGAAATTTTAACATTGCATCTCTTATCACCTGACCCTACTTTCTTGCTTTTCAACATTTAGCTCATATGCAATTGTTCATCAATCTTAATGAAAAAACTAGTTTTACATGTTGAATATATCATATCATATTTTATAATATTAAAATACAATTAATAAAATTATACTATATATTTTGAGTAAATTTTTCAAAAATGGATTTAGTTATTATTTCTCAATATTTATATTAGTATAATTATAACATAAATTACATTAATTTGTAAAACTTGGTCGAGGTGTTGTTTCAGTGCCACTCGGTCGTTAATATGTAACATCTGGGAAGTGGTTAACATATGCTTACAGCTATATATATATATATATATATATATATATATAGGGAGCGGATCCAGTGAGAAAATTCTTAACGTGAGAAAGATGCTTGATTGTGTTTATGACGTTGCTTGATTGTGTTCATGTCGTTGCTTGATTACAATGTTGTTTGATTGTGTTTAAGTTGTTCCTTGATTATTTTGTTGCTTAACTGTGTTTTAGTCATTGCTTGTTTGCATATCAACCATTGATTTGTTTAGATCTGATGGATATGATTCATTCTTTTTTCTTACAGGGGGATTTTTTTTTACATGATCCCTCCTCTATATATATATATATATATATATATATATAGAGAGAGAGAGAGAGAGAGAGGAGGGGTCATGTAAAAAAAATCCCCCTGAGAGAAAAAAAAATGAATCGTGTCCATCAGATCTAAAAAAATCAATGGTTGATATTGAATCAAGCAACAAAATAATCAAGCAACATTACAATCAACCAACAACCTAAATACAATTAAACAATGTCGTAAATGCAATCAAGCATCTTTCTCACTTTCTCACGT
>JAPKLW010000007.1:414928-445309 GCA_026898455.1 Plectranthus barbatus | reverse complement strand
ATCTACGTCCACTCTCCAGTCGTAGCACTGGAAATTCACTAGAGTAATCCGGTACAAGTGTCCTACGATCTATCTCTAGCTGGTGAATGCCTCGTCCACCAGTTCACTAGATCAACCGCTCCCGGCCTTGTTTCTTTCTTCAACTCTGATCAGCTGGTGGAGTGCGAGCACGTCACTTCAACCTCCACAGCTTCACTGGGTGTTTAGTTCTCCCAAGAACGTGAATCCTTTGCGGCAGAAATGCCCGTAATAACTCGAGTGCTGACTTGCACAAGAGCTGCTGTGAACTTCCTCGGAAGAGAAAGAACACCAATGAGATCAGTAACTTACAAGCTGGAAGCTTGAAGTCTCGTGCTTGAATAAATCAACACACGGAAAGCCTTAAGAGAGGCCTCGAAAGATTGTTAGCGATTTGCTTGTTAGTGCGTAAGAACTTTCGGTCGGAGAGTACTGTTTGAATGTTGACGGTTCCGACGTATTTATAGACGCGGGATCCCATTCAAATCTTCTAGCCGTTTGGACACATCCGGAAAAGGTGTCAGACCTCGGATGTCCTTCTGACGGCGGCAGGTATGTTTTTCCGGAAAGTGCCATACTTTCGTCCGCTTTATCTGACACAGATCTCTTTGTGTCAGAACGGCTCTCTTCGTCAGTACGAGGAATCGAGACTGGTGTCTTGTAACTGAAGGACTTTAAGGTATCCTCCTTAAAGTTATACTCTGTCAGTTAATTCCTCGACGGATCTTCTTTTTGTCTCTAAGACTCTGGGAGAGAGAATCTGGAATTCTGCTGGTAACATCCGACTGGTAGATCATTCTGGTGATCTTGTGCTGGCAGTCTCTGCTGGTGACTTGCGCTGGCACAATCTAAGTCTACCAATATGTCTGATGTTAACTCTTGGAATCTCCCATGACTGGTGGTTTCACTGCTGGTGAATAGTGTCAGTGAGAACACGTATTCTGCTGGTAGGATTTGTCAGCCGCCTGCTGGTGAAATCCTTCCCAACTGGTGAACAGTAACCAGTCATTAGCTCTTTCTCATGCTGGTGAACAGTGTCAGCATGAGTCTTTGTCAGCCGCCACCTGATGAGACTTTTCCCAACTGGTGAACAGTAACCAGTGGTAAGCACTTCTCATGCTGGTGAACAGTGTCAGCATGAGTCTTGATCAGCTGCGACTTACAACTCAAAAGACCTAAACAGGACTTTACATTTGAGACTAGAGCTACTCTAGAGACAACTGACGCTGGTAGGACTTTGGATTTGATCCACCAAAACACCAAAAACTATGATCTATGCTAGAAAAGCTACTGGGGGAGGAAACCTTAGAAAGTTTTCCCAACAATAATGTAACGTAATAATAAGAACAATGTAATACTGTAATACTAATAAAGAGAATTACAGATTGATGAATAAAGAGAACTATTTGTTTCTTTTTTCGGCAAGAAATCAGACATTAATAATGTAATATACAATGAACACATAATGTACCAATCAGTCGATATACAATGCACCATTCAGACAATATTTTTATCAATGTTAAGCAACCGCAAAAAAAAAGACATGAATAATATAATATACAGTCAAATAATGTAATATACAATCAATACATAATGTACCACTCACTCAATACGTAATGTATCATTCAGACAACTCTTTGATCTATATCATGCAACCATAAGAAATACATACATAAATAATGTACATACAGTTGAATAATGTACTATAAAGCCGATACATAATGTACCGAAACACATATTGTACAATTCAGACAACACTTTGATCTATATACTGCAACGCAAAAATACAGATATGAATAATGTAATAATCATGTGACACAATGTATCACTCAGTTGATGCACAATGTACCATTCATGCAACAATTTGATCTATATCATGCAACCGAAAAAACAAACATGGATAATATAATACAAAGACGACACATAATGTAGCACTCGAACACTTTTTTTATGTATAAAATGCAACCGCAATTGTGAAATCAAGATTTTTCCCAATTTTTATAAGAACAACATCGAAATTAGGTAAGTATACTATATCATTACATTATTCTCTATATTATGGTACATTATTTAGCTTTACCGATTACATTATTTAATTTTACTTCGATTATCTTATTCTGAACATATGTAATATGGATTTCGTTTGAAAGATAATTAAATTATCTTTAATTTGATATATAGTATGTAAAAAAATAACTTAAATTGAATGAGTTATGATTATTTAAAGTTTTATAAGAATAATAAAGGAGAGACAATATTGATGGGAGAGAGAAACAAGTAATAACGTAACATTGGGTTGGTTAATGAGAAATAATAATAAAAATTAATTACCTCATTACCCTTATTATATATTTAATCATTAAAATTTAAACTTAATCCTATCCATCCAAATTCAAATTGGAAGGTTGGATTTTAGTCTCATATAACATAGGAAAGCTAGGTAACCATATAATGCAACTATATATATATATCTATAGGGGTGCGTTAAAGTTACAAGTGGTCTCTTAGATGGGAGATGAGAATGAATCCTGTACATCCAAATCAAGGTTGGAACGGTTGAGATCTATTTGAGCAGCGAATTTCTAAAGTTGCATTCGGTAATGTAAAATAGTTGCATTAACGGGGTAAATTTGTCATTTTTCATATCCATTAAATCTATAAAATAGGAAAATCCCTAATTTTATGCTCCATTATACCTAACTTTTAGGAATTTCGAATTTTAACGGATATTTTTCTAAATTAATTATTTTTATTCTTTTTCACACTCATTAATATCTAAAAAAATCTTATATTTTTTCTACATTATCGCTACTTTTTATTAATTTTGAATTTTAATGAATATTTTCCTAAATTAATTATTTTTGTATTTTTCACACATTATATCTAGGAAATCCCTAAATTTATGCTGCATTATCGCTACATTTTATTAATTTCGAATTTTAATGAATATTTTTCTAAATTAATTAACTTTATACTTTTTATCATTTTTAGGGCTTTTGAATTTTAAAGAAACATACTGCAACTTTTTAAGCTTATATAATGCAACTTTGCAGACTTATATAATGCATATTTGCAGGCATATATAATGCATATTTGCATGTTTATATAATGCAACTTGCACCAGAAAACACACAACTGTATTAAAAAATCTTAATAATTCCATGAAGAGTAATGCAACTGTACAGGCGTATATAATGCATATTTACAGACGTATATAATGCAACTTATATATGAAAAAAAAAAAAAACAATTATGAAATTAGCTTACAAACGCCATACACCCATCTCCCCCCCTCTCTCTCTCTACCATTCACTTCCTCTATCTACATGACTGCCCGTTCACATGAGCTCGGCGGCGCTAGCTCTCTGCCCTCAGATAATTCCTCGTCGCCATTGGAGACACTTGACTCCGACTTCGTAGTAATCCTTACTTCTCTGCTTTGCGTTCTCATCTATGTTCTCAGCCTCGTCGCCATCGCACGCTGCACCTGGATTTGCCGCCGAGAGAGAGTAGATGTCAATTTGATGGAGATGGGAGAATCCTTACCAGGAACTTCTTCTTTCGACATTGGTGAAGAACGGTGGTTGCGGTTGGAAGAGGGAGGAAGATTTGGGGTTGGTAAATCTGGGTGAGGAAATAGATTATACGCAATACAATTATGAGAGAGAATATAGGAATTAGTTAAGGTAAATATTATAATTTTAGAAGAATCTAATTATGAAATGCTAAAATACTAAAAAGCCCTTAATATGTATAATTAATTGATAAATTAGTTAATAAAATAATTATAAATATGAAATCTGGACCACACATTTTATGAAATAGAAGGATAAGATTCATTCTCATCTCCCATCTAAAGGGGACTTGTGATATGATTACACCTCTATATCTATATATATATATATATATATTAATTTGCTGATATTTCTAATAAAAGAATTTTAAGATTCTTATTTTTTTTTGAGTGAATTTTTAAATTAAGTTAAGCTTTTAGTTTTTTAAGTCTTAAAATTTAAAATTTGACGACATCTTTTGAATTAAAATATATTCATTAAATTTATTATTCAATAATATTAATCGTTATAAAGTTAGTTTTTATTCAATATTGTTTTTACTTAAAATTTTTAAGCAATATAAATTTTATAATAATAATTATTAAACTTATTATTTAAAAAACTTCTTATTATATAATGATTTATTATTGAACAATAACTTTAACTTAAATTAAAATATTAATTTAAAAAATAAAAATCTAGATTTTTTTATTTAAAAATATCATCTCAAAAATAAAATAATAATAATGATAATTTAGTGCCACCTCAACCCAAGAAACGAGCTGGTGTGAATGACTGAAATGGCAATTAATGGGTGATGTTAAAACAAAAATGTAAATACATGAAAATAACCATTTTCTTTATCCTAAAACTTTAAATAACCACTTTTATATACATATACAATAAATATCTAAATTTATGTAAACTTCCACGAATGCTTCTACTATTAACTTACCTTTGCAGGTTTTTAATTTGACAATCATTATTATAATAATTTAATTGTTATTACTCAAATTAGTACTAAAAAATAAGTTTATCTAAATTTGATTTTGATATTAAGTTCAATTTTAATTATATATTTTTAAAATAGATTAAAATTTAAAAGAATGGTGTTTGCAATCTAAAATGGAGAAGCTATTTTTTCTAGAGTGATTTTAGGACTTCATTTAAAGGAAATTAATTTATTTATTTAAGCAAATTTTTTTATGAAATCAACAAAATAAAAAAAATGAAAAAAGTAATTCTGAAAACTGTTTTCAATTTGGATATATACACTCAGTGTTTTGAGTTTTTTTTTTCAAAAAAATTTTATTTGCTAAAATTAATAAAAAAACTGGTAAAATTTACGACTAAATCTTCATTAATATGATTAAGAAATATTAAATTAAGAAAAATAATTTGTAATATATTTGTGCTTTTATTTGCCGAGTGGAGTAAAATTTTAAAAAGTGAGTAATTTAGCAAAAATGACTATTTTTTGAATGATTATATAAAAGTAGTTATTTAAGATTTTTAGATAATGAGAGTGACTATTTAAGATTTTCATTCTTACAAAAATGTGTTAAGTGAGTTATGATAGTATTACATAATAAAATAGATATATATATTTGAAAGTTTAAAAAATGTGAGATGAAATTCTATAAATTTCCAAAGTTGAGAATAAAGAAAAGCATAATTACCTAATAAATCTACTGGAAAATGCAAACGTAAATCAATTAGAAGAAGAGAATGCGGCGTCCATACCTAATTCTAGGTTTTAATTAGGTTTGGTGTTTGTGTGTGGGCTATTACACAATACAAACTTATTAATGGGTCATACATAAATCAACTTGTCAATATTAAATCAAAATTGAAAGAAAATAGATTGTTGTCCCGCCTCCAAAGTAATAGGAATTTGGTAATTGGTAGTCCCAAATTAGAGTACGAATATCTGCAGCGAAAGTTTTTTAGCTTGCACTTTTCAAGTTGACTGTCTTAGCACCAACTCAAGTTATAGAAAATTGGTTAATTAGCGAGCACCTTTACTTAGTCAGATTCGAGTATACTCCAATACTTAGGGTTTTAGATCTTATGCATAAAGTTTATAGAAAGTAATAAACAAGACAAATGATTTACAGAGGTTCGTAGTCTGGAAATCACTAAGCTTGGGATTAAAAAGATGTCACACGATCTGTAACTAGTTGGTAGATGCCCCTGTCCACCAGTACACTAGCGCACTAGCCGAGTCCTTCGCTCTCCTTTGCTTCTTCAGATATGAAATGCGAGCCCACCACTGAACCTCTAGCTAGTCGTGGAATTTTGAGTTATTCCTGAGAACGTTAGCTTGCGGTATACACCTGTAATAGCTACTACCAGAGAAGTGACAACTCCAAGATAGTTTCTTACTTAGACAGTAAGAAGACCAAGAGTAACACTTAGTAAGGATTACTACATGTCTCGTGTTCAAGAAGGAACACATGCTTATAAAGCTTCTATGAATTTAAGCATAGTTTCAGCGATTTCAATGGATTCAGTTGTTGGTATTCGTAACCTATATTAATTTACAGTTAAAAAATGCACAGCATCCCGTACTGTGCCTATGTGCACAACGAATAATCCAAATCCTTTAATTTTGCTTTCCAATAGAAACTTTTATTTTAATCCCAAAAGAAAATTTGATAACATTAATATTAGTTACTTACCCTCTTTCAAAATATTATATATTCTAATTGGGTGGAATTAGTCTTACTATTAAACTTATGTAATTAATTTAATCTATAATAAATTAAAATTATTAAAAAATATTAAATAAAAATTAATGATTTTAATAGTTGAATATGAATTGTAACATGAAAAGTGGAATAAAGAATTTTATGTAGTAGTTGAATCAAATCCTTTGTTCCACAATGACTTTCCACTTGGTGTCCATTATTTCGGTTATTAATTTTAGCAATTCAATCTATAATTAAATATATATTTCTCTTTTTCCCATCTATGCATCTTATAACTCAATCTAATTTTTTATCCCATCGATAACTGCAACCTAATTTAAATTATCACTTTCAGTATATATTATCTATAACAATTCTTATTTTAAATTTAAAATATTTGCCTTTTGTTCTTGAATTAATGATCTATTAGTCATAAGCTAAATTCTTTAATCACTGTGCTCCGAGGTTCAAGACTCAATCAAGTCATTTTGAAGGGTATAATGAGCTTTTGTATAACGAAGTTGATCCCTATTAATGTATACGTGAACAGACTTGAAATGCATTGCGTAAGGTAGTTACGCAATTCAAAATTTCTACCGGTAGTCCAATAGATATATCCATAATAAATCAATTGTTAGAAATTATTGTTAGTAATTCCTTCCCTATATATTGTTTTGATGAGTTAAACATCCAACTAGAATAAAGAGTCACTATCTTAGAATTAGTCCATGATTGTAATGTCCTGTATAGGATTTATAGAGTTGTAATGGAGTTGATCAAGCCAGTTTGGGAAGAAGTTAAGCTACCAGCAAACGGTGAAACCATCAAGAACTTCACCAGCCTGGAGCAATGGGTATTTGCTGACCAAAAGGCCTTCGACAACAAATCGCCCTGACTGACACGTCATCACAAGTAATGAGTGACCAGCAACTGTCAACCCGCAAACACAATTCCCAAACGCAAACAGAGACTTCCCCAACCAAGACAAGCAAACACATTACAAGACCATCCTTTAAGTGTGGAGAACTTAAAGTCTGTGATGATAAAAGCTTGTTCGTCCAAGGAATCTACCAACAAATATTCCTAGGTCTGGTTGGAGGCCGTTCTGACATAATCTACTTTTTGACCTACCACTGCCATAAAGTGGTACCTACAACAGATGTCTTAGAAAATGTGAGACATTTGATTGGACTCCTTCCAATATGTCTCACAACGGCTACAAATGACTACAAGTTAAAGCCTTCCAAGGAGCACTTATAAATAGAGGCTGCAAATCACCTTGAGAAGGTTACCAAAACTGAATCATAATATCGCCATTGTCAACATTCTGACATGCTACTGTGAATTCTGTCGTTCTCAAAAGCTACCAACTTCCAGATTCTAAAGCTTTTAGACTGATTCTATCAGCTTTCCATGTTTCTTCTTGAACACAAGACTTTGTGCATCTTGTAAGAGCTACTTTTATTTTCTTAGTGTGTGAGTAAGAAAACATCTTGGAGTTGACACTTCTCCAGTGTCAACTATCACGGACGGGTGTACACCAAAAAGTAACATCCAGTTTGAAGGTCAGGTGGTGTGCCCACGCTTCAAGCCTGGACTGCGAAGGACTTGGCGAGTGAGCTTGTGGACTGGTAGATGCGGCATTCATCAACTAGCAATAGATCATTGACATCTTTGTAATCTCCAACTTAGTGTTTCCAGAATGCGCGTCTGAAAAGGGAATGTAGGACGGTTTGGTCCAAACCTCTATAAATCATTGTGTTATTTATTGCTTTCTTTAAGCTTTATGCACTGGATTTAAAACCTAACACATCAAGTCTTGGGGTATTACTGAAAATTTGAATAAGTAATATTTCCACCTGCTAAACAACCATTTCTCTGAACCTAAGCTGGTGCAAAACAGACATCTTGGAGGCTAACCATAGTAAAAAATTATCTTCTATTGTGCTCACTAACTCTGATATGGGACTAACGTCGATAAAATCATAATAGTTTTGATATGTGTCTCATTCACCATTTACTATCATATTATGTATAATGATACTAGTCATCATTATTTTCTCATAAAAAAATTGTCCCAAACAAGGCATGGATGAAGAAATGCGAAATGAAATTGTAGAAATCCAAAGGCTCACTCTACATCTTTCTTGACGGACTCTTGGTGTTGAGCAAATAATTTATGCTTTTAGATTTGTTTACCAATACTTATCTTATAAATGCAACACATGAAGGATATATCCCATCAGTACGACAATATGTTTAATTATTTCAATGATCATTCACTACGTAAATAAGTTTTGGTGACCGACCTTCTAAGACATCATTAAAAATAGGGGATCAGTGTAGTAAATTAATATCATTGCATGAGCTTGGTATTACAAAGAACATCATATGATGTAACAACTTCCAAAAGAAAAGTTAGCTTTCCACTTATTCTTGTACATTGCCCAGAAAACACATTGAGATGATTTTTCCATTTCAAATGCATTCAGTCAACACTACCAATCATGCCTATAAAATCACGTTGTTCCCAAATTTGTAATAGCCTTGTTAGATCTTCTTAATTAGGCATTCTTAGATAAGTTTCATCAAAGCAGGAAATGATACCATCTACAAAATATAAAACAACCTTTCTTGTCACAGTTTCACTCATTTGTAAGTATTCATTAACAACATCAAATGATGTCTCATATGCCAACACCTTTAAGTACATTTTTGTAATGGTGAAAGAGCTAGTTTTCATGTGGCATGAGGTCTTCATAGATTATATTCATCATTGACAGTAATGACCTTCACTACGTGAAAGAATTAATATTGATATTTGCATAAGAAATCAAAATTGGAACATCTATAGAGTGCATGCCAATCTTTCCAAGAAATATCAATTCATTAACTCTCCTCATATATCTCGTGTTGTCTATTATTATACCTCTTTGTGGTTGTAGAACATGAAGCACCTACAATCAAATTATAATTATTTATGAGCACACCCTCAATGATTTGATCATTTTGACGATTTTCATCATATCTGGTGAATTAAAAAGAATTAGAGCTTGAATATGTTGAAGAGTTTTCGTTGAAGGACATTATGAAGTGAGAAAAGGTAAACTATAGGGCTAATGATTTTAAGAAAGATATAGAAATGAGGGGATTTCTTGTAATGCTCATTATTATTTAGATGATATATATAAAATGCGTGGGAGCAAAGAAATAAGATAAAGATGATTCTCGGGGTGTAATGGTGAAAACATCTTGCTTCTGATCAACACATTATGAGTTTAAATTTCCTGAAGACATCTAAGTATCTGAGTTTAATTTAATGCATTACTCTTAAAAAAACAACTTTTAAAACCTAGCTATAATGATTTACAAATAAGTGCATGTGATCGAATAAAGATGATATGGGAAATCACTTTTGGAATCTATAGCGAATTTAAAAGAATTTAGTGCCCGAGTTTACTATTAACACCGTGATGTTGAAGAGTTCAACACAACGGAATTCTATATGCCTGAACTTTAAATAACAGAGTAATGTTAAATAGAATGTCAGAGATGTCAATGTTTGACACATTCGAAGTTTAACACGCAGCGAAAAAGTATAACAGACACAAAGAATTATTTTTCACGAGTTTAGAGTTTCTAAATCTATGAGAGCCTAACGGCTAAAAATAGATTTCACTATGATAACAATGTTTACACATCAAAATCAAAATAATAAATATACAAACCTCATCTCAGTTCACTCCCTCGAAGAAACTTGAATTTACATAGAAGTAGAGACTACAATTATGAACAAATCGTATTTACGACTAACGATTCAAACCCAAAAACTCCTCTACCATTGGATTCACTCTCCGGAGGTAAGATCCTTCCCGAGCTTGAATTCCTTCGTCGGCTGAACACATGGAGAACGTTTGTTGAAAGGTGGAACACCTTTTTGAATGATATCTCGATGAATAATGTAGGTCGTCCACTTTGTTTTTGCATTGCAACAGCCTTTTTATAGATATAGATGAGTGCATTCTTGTGCAGATATGTATATCTGCATAAATATCTCAAGTACAAAGATTAAAGGTAGATATGTTAAAGATTCAGCTCTATCCCTAAAAATTGGGAACAACTTTAACATATATCCCCAGAAACTAGGAAGTAGATCTATTTGAATAAATTTATAGATAAATCAAATCTATTCGTTTCCAGATCTTTATAAAATACATATCTATCCTAGAATGAACTAAATCCATGAAAATTAAGGAAAACAAAAAATAAGGAATGGTAAGATTAACTCAGCAAAATGTAACACAGAGATCTTAAACACCATTGACTCAGTCAATTCTAACACCACAATGTTAAACATAGATGTGGTATACTTTGCATCTTCAATTTCCCCCTTAAGCTTATCATTCCTATAAGCATTCCAATACAACACTTGTGATTCAGTTCTATTCGTCCTGCACAATGAAATATTAGACTGCACCATAAAAGTTAAAAGATTTAGACATTTCATAGAAACATAAAAACTAAATACTTCTCCCCCTAAATGATTGCAAGAAAGAAAAAACTTAAGATTTCATGAAAAGTCCATATCCAACATCTTCCAAATTTAGCCCACAAACTTTCGCACTCACTTGATCAAGAGAAAAGGGAAACTGCAACATCAACTTTAACACATTCATACCTCTGAACAAACTGTGACACCAAAGAACCCTTCAACACAATTTTTTTTTTGAACATATGGAAATAAATGAACAAAACTGCAAGGCCTTCAAACTTTAATACCAGAGTGTTATATCCTTATAAAACAAATGATCTAATAAAGAACAATGACGTGTGCCATATTCCATAAAGACAATGTTCCTAATAACATCATGTCTCCAGTACTTAGCTAGTGACATGCAAATTCAACATGTATTACATCTTCATTCAACATGTTCCACATAGACAGTGTTCCTTGTAACATCTTGTCTACAATACTTGAGAAATTATGATCGTACATGACAAACATATACTCAATATTTTGACATTAAGGCCTCCCTCTTATGCCTACTGTCTTATAACATGAGTTTTATACTCCATGTATTGACATTAAGGCCTCACTCTTGTGCCTAAAATATTATAGCATGGTTTTTTTAATTTTTAAATCAAATCTCAAAGAAAAAGAAAATGATATAACACAACCGATATAAAACAAATCAAGCAAGAAGAACAAAAAACTGAAAAACAATTGAATGTTGATCGACTTAATATTTACAATGATCAACATCCAAATCATTCAAATATAAGAAGAATTGCACATACCAAGAGATTTTCTATGATAAAAGAATCTCTCAAAATCAAGGGTTTTTGTAAAAATATCAGCAATTTGATGTTTAGTAGGAATGCATTTAAGTGCGATAAGATCTTTTTTCACTAAATCTCTAACTAAGTGGTGTAGAATATCTATGTGCTTAGTTTTAGGATGTTGGATATGATTTTTAGAAATCCCAGTAGAACTAGCATTGCTGCAAAACAGTGTTAAAGTTTCAGTAGACATACCGTAATCTTTAAGAATTTGTTTCATATTAACACTGTGATCAACATCTCCTGTGTAATCAGCATCACTATAACCTGTAATGTTAGTACCAGTATCTTTTGCATACCATAATCTGATATTTAAAATTCTAGATATATATCGAATGATTCTTTTAACAACTTTCATATGAGACGTATTGGGGTCAGACTGGTATCTAACATAAACACCAACACTGAAAAGAATATTTGGTCTACTGGCAGTAAAGTATAACAAGCTGTCTATCATTCCACAATGTTCAGTAGGTTTAATAGTAACACCACCACCACTATCTTTGCTAAGTTCGACACTAGATCCCATTGGTGTTTTCATATGTTTTGCAGACTCTAATTCAAATCTTTTCACTAAACCTTGAGCATATTAGAATGAGAAATAGAAAAACTACTGCTTAGTCTGTAGTCCAAGGAAGTAGTTCAACTCTCCACCATACTCATTTCGAAGTCAAACATTCTTATGACAAAGTCATCTATAAGTCTAACATTAGTTTCCCCAAACTCAATATCATCAACAGATAATTGAGCAACTAAAAAATTCTTACCAGTATGTTTAACAAAGAGAGTTTTACCCTGTTGAACTTTAGATTAAGTAGAAAGTTAGTTATATTCTTAAAGATCCATTTAATTCCAATTATGTTTTTGTGTTTAAGCCTAGGATCCACACATTATTAAAAACAAATTGACTTAACTCTTCCTGCATAGACAATATCCAATTCTTATCTTTTAAAGCTTCATAAATTTGCTTAGGTTTAGTTCGAGATAGATAAAAGCTAGAGTGGAAGATGGTAAACTTACAAACCATTTTTACCATCTCTTTGTGACGGGGGCTTTCTTGAGAGTTTGTAATCCTTCAAAGACACTTCTAATGACCTGAGACTAAGGGCGATTCCTTTTGTTTCGAATAGGTGGTTCTCTAGTTTCTAAGTTTGACACTAGGGTATCAGAGATTTCCTTGGTGTCAGAGTCTGAAGTTGATGTTGGACTTGTTGTTTGTCTAACATATGTACTCGTCTCAATTATTGATTCTATGCCATTTTCTATGAGATGAGATGTATTTTCCATGTCTTGTTGATCTATTAAGGATCCTGTATCATCAAAGGCAAAATTGATAGATTCTTTTACTGTTTTAGTGTTTAAGTTATAGACATAGTATACCCAATTGTTGCTTGAGTATCTACACAAGAGAGCTTTGTTGTACCTGGAGTCAAAGTTAATAGAATAACCATTATTATTCAGAACGCAAGCATATATTTCAGATTTGGCTTTTTTCTTTTCAATAGAACTCTATTGGAATAGCAAACAATGTTAACAGCTTTAACCCATAATCTTTTAGACAACTTTTTAGAGTGTAGTATAACTCTAATCATTCCTTGGAGTGTGTTATTCTTCCATTGTGTAACATCATCATTTGAAGTATTTTATGTATTGAGAACTCATGAGATATCCCATTTCTTTCACACAAAATAGAGAAGTCTACATTCTCAAATTCTCTTTTATGATCAGATTTAAATTTTGTAACATCAGCATAATAAAGTTTTCTAAGTTTCCTACATAATTATCTGAAAAGTTTGAAGGTGTCGGACTTTACTCTCAAGAATTCTATACAAGTGAATTTAGAGTAATAATCAACACAATCTAACACATACCTTTTCTCTCCAACACTATGTACTTCTATAAGACCCATTAAGTCCATATGCAGTAAATCAAAGCAAGTATTATAGTTAATCATACTTAAGATGAGATGAAATGTATGACTTTATTTACCTTTCAGACATGTATCACAAATCTTGTCCATGTTAAACTTGACCAAGTTGGCCTTGTCCATATTGAACTTGACCATGTTGAATTTGACAATGTTGATCTTGTCCATGTTGAACGTTTCCATGTTGAACATGACTATGTTGAACTTTTTTCTTGTTGAACTTTTCTACGTTGAACTTGACCATGTTGAACTTGACAGTGTTGAACTTGACCATGTTGAACTTGATAGTGTTGAACTTTAGTTGTGGAGTGCCTTTTACAGCATCATACATGAGAAGTTTCTGAATTCCTCGAACATTTTTATGTCCTATCTTTTTATGTTGTTCAGTCTTATAGTAGTTATATTTTGATCTACTATAAAAAAATGACACAATTGTTAGATATGTCATACATCTTGCATGCATATATATGGAACTTGACAAGATATTTCCTTTCGCACCTTCTCCACAAGTAACCATATCTCCACTTATAAAAGTGAAGTCAGTATGACACGATTTGTTACATGTCATATAGCTAAAACAACCTGTGTTAAAGTACCAAGTACCTACAACATTAGTTTTTTGGGAAGTATACACAGCTAGGCATGTTTTATCCTCTTTATCACATTTTTGATTAATTTTTCTGTTCTTATAAGCAATTTTAAATCTACATAAAGGTTTTATGTGTCCAAACATATTGCAGTAATGACACACAGACACCTAAGATCTATCTTTGATACGTTGCTCAGTGGTGTTAGACTTTACTTTGGAAAATTTAATCAAATTTTTCTTAGACTTTAACATAACAGAATTCACCTTTTCATAACCTAATCCACTGTCATCATAATGTTTAATACTCCCTCTGTCCCGGCTGAATTGTCCCGGGTTGACCGGGCACAATAACCAAGGAGTGTGAGTGTAAAGTAAGTTGAGTGAAATTAATATTTTATTATTGAGTGTGAAAAAGTAGCCTTTTTAAGTAATGGGACATTTGAGGTGGGACGGACGAAAAAGGAAAGTGGGACAATTGAGGTGGGACAGAGGGAGTAACATAATCCTAAACCCTAAACCCTAATCCCATTTTAACTTAGGTTTGTTAATCATAAAAATATTATCAATTTCACATATCTTGATCTTCAACACATCCACTTCTTGATTTTTGCGAGTCAAAAGGACTTCGAACCTTGAAATTTGTCGTCATAGTACAAGTTTTACTTCTTTAAGCTTTGACAATTCCTTGTTCCATTCTTCACACCTTTTGTCTACCAAGTAGTGGCATATTTGATCCATGTCGCTATGTGTGGTCATGTAAGTCGGACACTCTTGATTCCAGACAACAGAAGAAAGTTCAACATTAGAATTTTCATTCTAAGTTTGCCCATAACAATTTCTAATATTTTCTAGAGGCATAATGTTGGAGTCTAGCATATCAACATCTTTTTCCTTCATCTATTCAGTAGCTTCTTCTTCAATCTTTCAATCTTTTGTGATATCTTTATCAATATCCATAAATTCTCCTTCGCCATCTCCTTCTTCATCTTCAGATTCATCATTGAAGGTTGTGTTGAAGTTAGACTTTCTTCTTTTTAAAAGAATTGGACACTCATTTGCATAGTGGCCTATTCCAGAACAACCATGACATTTCACACCATCAATGTTCCTTTTTGTGAAAAGGGATATATCTCTTTATTTACTGATCCATTATTTCATCTCCTTGATGAGCTAGTTGAGCTGTTTGAGAAGTTTGACAGAGTAGAGATAGATGTTGAACTTCTTTTTCTGTAGCTAGAGTCTCCTATATCATTTCTCATGGATATGATAAACTTATTAACAAATAAAACAAGATTTGGCTTATCTTCGTCTAGAAGTTCAACATCATATTAATCTTCTTGAGAGGTTGCATATGTTGTACTTGAAGATGCCTCACTTCCAGCTTTTCCAGTGTGAAGAGCTATGCTTTTTGCCTTGTATTCTTCTTTATGTTTCTTCAGATTTATCTCATAAATTGTTAGAAAACTTACCAATTCAACAATCTCTAGTGTTGCAACATCTCTTGCTTCTTCAATTCCAATGATTATGATGTTAAAAAATTTTTGGCAGCGACTTTAACATTTTGTTGACTAGCCTCTTATTGCTGATTGGTTCACTTAGAGTATGAGCTTCATTTGTCATTGATTCTATCTTCTCATAGTATGAGAAAATTGCTTCTTCTTCTAGCATCATGAGATTCTCAAACTTATTAGTTAGTAATCTCATCTTAGTCTCTCTAGACTAGCAGTTCCTTCGAATTTCTCTTGAAGTATGAACTAGGTTTCTCGTGCTTCCGAGCATCTTGATTCTAACCTAGAACACACAACATCCATAGAAACAAGTATAGCATTTAAAGCTTGTGAGTGAAAGTTAGAGATAAGTCATTCTTCAACACTCCATTGTCCTTCAGGTTTAAGTTTAGTAATGGTTTTAGCAGCATCCATTGGATCTTGAACAATGGTTTTTGGAGGAATCCATCCAATCAAAAGAACAATCCACTCTTGTTCTTCTATAGACTTGATGTACATCCTCATTCGAGACTTCCATAGAGAGTAGTTATTCCCATCACTCTCCAAAATGGGTGGTCGACAAGTAGGGCTTAAAAAACCTATCATAGTAAACTGCACTTAGTAACAAACAACTTAGTTCATCAAGAAGTAGACTCTTGATGCTAATTGAAAGAATTTAGTGTCTGAGTTAACCATTAACACCATGATGTTGAAGAGTTCAACACAGTAGAATTCAATATGCTTGAACTTTAAATAACAGAGTGATGTTACACAGAATGTCAGAGATGTCAATGTTATACACATTCAAAGTTTAACACGCAACGAAAAAGTAGAATAGACACAAAGAATTAATTTTCACGAGTTTAGAGTTTCTAAACCTGCAAGAGCCTTATGGCTAAAAATAGATTTCACTATGATAACAATGTTTACACAACAAAGTTGAAATAATAAATATCCAAACCTCGTCTCAGTTCACTCCCTCGAAGAAACTTGAATTTACATAGAAGTAAAGACTACAACTATGAACAAACCATATTTATGAACTAACGATTCAAACACAAAACTCCTCTACCGTTGGATTCACTCTCCAGATGTAGGATCGTTCCAAATCTTGAATGACTTCGTCAGCTAAATGCACGGGGAACGTTTCTTGAAAGGCAGAACGCCTTTTAGAATGATATCTCGATGAATAATGTAGGTTGTCCACTTTGTTTTTGCATTGCAGCACCTTTTTTACAGATGTAGATGAGTGCATCCTCGTGCAGATATGTATATCTGCATAAATATCTCAAGTACAAAGATTAAAGATAGATATGTTAAAGATTCAACTCTATCCCTAAAAATTAGGAACAACTTTAACATATATCCCTAGAAATTAGGAAGTAGATCTATTCAAATATATTTATAGATAAGTCAAATCTATTCGTTTCCAGATCTTTATAAAATACTACATATCTATCCTAGAATGAACTGAATTCACGAAAATTAAGAAATACGAAAAATAAGAAATGATATTATTAACTCAGCAAAGTCTAACACGAAGATGTTAAACATGGGTGTTAACATAGTCATTGACTCAGTCAGTTCTAACATCACAATGTTAAACATAGACGTGTTATACTTTGCATCTTCAAAATTGTGTTCGAGACAAGTGCATGTGAACAAAGCAAAAAAAAAGATAGATATGAGAAAGTGACAATTGGTTGTTATTTGATGGTAAATAGTAGCACATTTGGCCATAGTTTCTCGAAAATGGAAGACAAGAATTATTTCATTTGGAAGACATAATTAAATTTCAATATGGTAGCATTGGATTTCATTTTTTAAAATGAAATATAATAATATAATTAATGAGAACTTTCTTATTTATATTAATTTGAATAAAAAACACATAAAGTGTTACATAAAATAAAATTACATGAAACTAAGCCCACAAATACAATTGTCAATAACCGTCGTGTAATCACCCTGATTTTAATTAAGTTAATTATACTTAATTATTGATTAATTAAGAGGTTATTTAGTAATTTAATTTTAATTGCTCGTTACTCAGATTTTAATCCACGTTACGCATGCATGTCTATATTATGTGAGCTCAATGTCTATTGGTATGAGTTTAAACACATTTTCAGCCTTAAGAATCGGATTTTGACCTGGATTTCTTAGGTATATGAAAACACACCGTGCACAAGATATTTTGAGTGGTAAAAAATTTGAAATGATTTGAGATTCTAGAAAAATTTTATTGAATAGTTTGTTAGTCCCCGATCAGAGTTAATGTGCGTGCAGAAGCAAAATAAGTAACAAGGTGAGCCCGATTTAATTATCAACTACCTCTAGAGGAGTCAGCTGTCAATTGAAAACTTTACATAGTTGAGCATATATTAAGTTCAGTTCTAGTTGTAGGAACTGAGTCTACAACAGGCGATGTGAATCACCATTTATTATTTTTAAACTCCCAGACCATTTTATGGAATATTATAATAAATACCATGACAAACAGTAAATGCCTATGCATGCCCCTATTTAATTTAATACTCCCTCTGTCCCAGTCTATTGGGCACTCTTTCCGTTTTCGTCCGTCCCAGTCTATTGGGCCACTTTCCTAAAATAACAAAATTTTCACACTCATCAATAAAATATTAATTCCACTACCACTCACAACCCTTAATCTCGTGCCCGATGAAAGGTGCCCAATAGACCGGGATGGAGGTAGTATGATGGATTTGAGGAATACCTGAATAGCGGAAAAAAAATCGTTGCAAAAGATGATTGTCAGGTGTTCCTACAAATCTAATATTCTGATCTGTTCCCATGATTGATCCAAAAATTTAGTAAGTACACGCTACCGGATTGAAATTGCACTGGAAGAGCTCAATTTCTTCATCTCTTCCTACTGCATCCGCCACCTCTCTTTTTCTCTCTAGGGTTTCAGTTAGTTCAATTGTTATTCATATGTGGGACTGAAAGAACTAATTTATTTATAGATCTAGAGTACAAGCTATTAGGGTAATAAAACCCTAATGGATTCAGAGCACTTAATAGGCCAGACCAGGGATCAAATGCAAATAATAAAGTGGGCATCCTATTTATTAATTTCATGTTCAACCGAATACATAATTAATTAATAAACATTGATTCATTCCACCAGAGATTTAATGCTGACATACCCCTTTGTTACCACGTTATTAGGAACGGGTTGCATTGACTTGGTTAATCCTCATATTTAATGTTTCAGAGCTGCAATTACTTAATATCTTATTATTCCTGAGTTGTACCACTCAACCTTTGTCGCTTATTCTTGAATTAATGATTCAGCCTGCAGGACTCAATTGAACAAAGATCGTGAGCTTCTGATGTGTTGTTGTTTTGCATTAAGAATATCAAGTGCCTGAATGCGGCCACGAGGTTAATCCTATCCCAAATACTATGTAGACAGACTATTCGAGTCAAGGTCAATCCCACGGAGAGTGGACTCAAGCTTTCCAACCTTCAGTGTCACATATATCCAATTAAGCTTTCACTAAGTTTATTGAATTATAAAGTAACAACCTGCAAATTCTTAAAATAAAATATCAAATATAATAAAGTGTTCAAAGTGGATGAATCTTAATATTGAGTTTCTTGAGAATGGTGTTCATTGGTTGCGTGAAATTGGATTAAATGATAGGTAGATAGATTCTGAAATGCCTTCTAAGATTTCGAACTCTTCTAAACTCGAGGTACTGTCACTACAAGGAGCGTTTCTAGGACAAAATGGATGAAATGCCCCACTGTCACTATGTTCTTTTTACCACTGGAGTTCTACTTCTTAGTCAACACTTAAGTTTCTACCTTAAATTCCAACAAGTGCCCAATTGCTAATGACTTTATCTGTTCACCTAAATAGTTATAGGCTAACTAAAGTTGCTCAATCCCCAGTTTATTATTGTTGGACATCCCAACACTAGTACTTTCGCAGTTGCATTAAGATCTGGGTGTAGTGGTCAAAGCACCCACACTCAATTTGAGCACATTTGAACCTACTTACATTTGACCAAATTGATTGACCAGACAAAGTCATGAAACTTAAACTAAGTCAAAATTCACCACAACAGATAGGGGAGTTTTTATATGTTCTCACAACACTCGGATCACAATTTTTTTGGCTTAAGATATTTCGCTCAATTATTATGAACAACAACTATATTGGCCTTGGCAAAGATTTCATTCTCCACTCCTATTAATTGTTCATGACTGGGCTATAGATGGGAAGATTTGGAACTAGTTGGATATGATATTAATTAGCCTAAGGAACATTGTACTT
The DNA here is from genome assembly GCA_026898455.1 of Plectranthus barbatus. Lineage (NCBI taxonomy): Eukaryota > Viridiplantae > Streptophyta > Magnoliopsida > Lamiales > Lamiaceae > Plectranthus > Plectranthus barbatus. Next base: position 425,398 of record JAPKLW010000007.1, on the reverse strand, counting down.
GCCTTCCGTTCTTCCTTCCTCTTTTTCTTCTTTCAGGCTAGAGCATAAATCATGATTTTGTTTCTATGTTATCTTCTAATTTTTTTCTTCTTTGTTTAAGGCCTTTGCTTCTTTTTTTTTCATTCTATTCTTATTCAACCATTCCCATATTCCTTTTCTTCTCAAATCTTTTTCAAAACATGTTCCCCAGAAAAAGCTTTCATGAAAGAAAATTTACAATCAGGTGAACAAAAGATTATGTAGGGTTAATTTTTACCCATTGGCTTAAGGGTTCGAGAATGAAATTGCCCCAATCCTCTAGTGATTTATCAAATTTCAGAATTTTGAACAACGATACAAAGCCAAGCCCTAAAATAGAAAATTCCAAAATTATATTCTATCAGAACAAATAAAAAATACGAGTGTGCATTTTAACCTCAAATCCTCTCTAGGTTCATTTGTTATGTGGTGAGTTCGTCATCTTTAATTCAATAATAAATTTCCAATTTCTGCGTAATCGCTCGATCCGACAAAACTTGGGCAAATCTAAAATATGCTTGACTCAATATAAACTCCACACCTACACACTTTGCTACGAAAAGTGTAACAAAAGAGACACAAACATAAATAAATAAAAAACAAATAAACCTAAACTAACACCGGTGGTCCTGCTTTATTGATCAGAAGGAGGAGGGGTTTGGATTTACATACCAGAAGTATCTAAACAGTTCCTTATTTATTTATTACTTCCTTCAGCAACTTTAAGTTTGATTCTCCAGATTGGGCACTTTCGTCCATCTTGGATCACTAATCATGGTTCTTCAACGACTCCGATCTATGACAACGGTTTACACCTACACACTTTGCTCGGAAAAGTGTTTTGACTTGGAAAAACTCAGTTACTCCATTGGAAAGTGCCTTATTCCTAAAAAATAAATTAATAAAAAACATGAAATAAAATTACTCCTAGTTTGCCTCTAGGTCAACATCGTTGTTCATAGTCTTGGACTCGACTTTCTTCACTTGATCTAATATGGGTCTTTAAATTGAAGACCTCTCAGCCATATTCAACTTTCGGTCTAGTGTAATGTTTGACATGATGACCATTCACATGAAATTCCTTTCCACTATTCAACTTCATCAACTGCAAAATTCCGTTTGGAAGCACTTGGATAACTAGGCACAGAGTTCTGGACTTTATTCTAAGTTTCCCAAGCATAAACTTCAATGTGTATCATATAATAAAACCAATAGCCCGGAATCAAACTTCTTTGGTATGATGTTGCGGTCGTGCCTTTGTTTTGTTGTTTTGTGTCCCTAATTGAGCTTCCAAATTGCCTGAAAAGACTTTTTACTCTTTCTTCTTAAATTATGGTCAAGTATGCACTTTTTGTAACCAACAATTTCTTGCTTTCACCTAAGAAAATGTTCTTCAAGTGCCCAGATAATGTTTTCAGTTGCAACTTTGGAGGTTCCTCTATGAAGGGCTTCAACGCACTTTGCCCCTTCAACAAGGGCAATTGGCCGGATTATCATCTTTTTGCTCTTCCTCTGCATATAGCTGCATGATTGCCTCAGCAAAGTCTTCATCAACCATAGAACTTTTGCATTATTGAGGTAGTTTCTTTTGGATCAATGTTGTGACATTCTCCCTTACCGCGAAGTGAACTTCCTTATCAACTTTGACCTTCCTCGAGCAAAGTTCCTTCACAATCTTGGCATATCCGGGCATCAGCTTTAGTGCCTTCAAAAATGGAATATTGATCTCGATCTTGCTGAATGAGTTCAAGAGATCTTTATCCTTATTTTCTTCCTTACTCCTCTTGAGATGGTCAGGAAATTGGGGAGTTTTCCATGCTTCAACTTTTAAATTCACTTTCTTCCTTTGGTCAATTGGTTTGACATTTTGGGTATTTGTGTGCTCTGCTTCTTCATCCAAATCATCTTTTTCATGTTCCTACTCTGAGAGATCTATTCCACTTAGAAAAATGACATTTACATAAGCTCTTTGCTCCTCCATTTGAGAAGGTAATTTCCCTTCTTTTTGCCCCAGCTTCACAACTTCCTTAGCTTATTAGGTTATCTGATTTCCCAAATGTGACAAATCTTGCTAAGTTTATTCCTTGAAATTTTCACCTTCTTGATGAGGTTTCAGTTGTTCTTCAGCTTAGGTTTACACCAAATCCTCAAGTGCTCTCTTAGGCTGATACTGAAATTTACTTTATTTGTACCCACTACTATTGTTAATGATGATACAAAAATTCTGGATACCCTTCATGCTGCTGTTGGGCAAACTGATGTGCTGTTGGGCAAACTGATGTCCCTGTTAATTATTGTGTTGTTGTTGATTAGTTCTCCACCTAAAGTTTGGGTGTTTCTGCCATCCTAGGTTGTAGGAATTGAAATGTGGATCCCTATTCCACTGATATCCATCAATTACTCGCACTTCTTTATCCATGACCACATTTGGGCATTCATCTATTGCACGAGTAACATCACTGCCCTAATGACCTTTTTGATTTGAGGAGTTGAATTCATGGTCAACTTCTCAATCATTTCACGTGCGTGCTTAACTTATTTTTCTAAGCCACATGAATTTTTAATTTTAACTCGTACTTCCTCTCGTTCCATTGTGCTCTCTTCAGTCATTTCTAAAATAGGTTTCAACACTTCATCTGTGGATATATTCATAGTTGTGCCTCCACGAGCAGCATTCAAGAAATTCTTCCCGGCATCACGCAATCCAATAATGAAGTATTGGACCAAATCATCGGCAATTCGATATTGTGGGAATCGCCAATAATCCGTTGAATCGCGTCCAGTAGTCATAGAAACTCTCAATTTCTATCATTCTTATACGCCCTATCTTGCATTTTGCTATTTAAACTCTGGCAAAAAGATAGCACTTCTGCAAGAACTTTTGTCGCAATTCTTGCCTTGTTGTTGCACTTCCTGCCAACAATGAGTAGAGCGACTCTCTTGCTCTTTCTTGAAGAGTGAATGTAATAATTGCATCGCTACACTGTGTTGCACAACTCATTTCAAGATCTTGAAGATGCTTGTGCCGGTCTTCTCTGGGATGATTGTGGAACTTGGGCAAAACCACTATGAAGGCGGATTTGACCTCCCATATTATTTCTGGCATTGAAAGTGTTATGCCCATTGGTTGCATGTTGAGATTCGTTGGGAAGGCCAATTCTCTCATAGTCTTTCCTACTGTAAGACCATCTCCATTTGCTCCATCCCTACCATCTTCTCAATTTCCAGAGATTGTTTGATTTCTTCAAATTTTTCTTCCGAACTTCTTTCTAAACTAGCTTGAGTAGATATCTCTCTTTATTGCTTCCGCAGTCAGGTCTTTGCCCTATTCTGCCTTGCAGTCCTCTTGATTTTTGGATCGTAGATTAATTCTACCACACGGTACGTGGACATACTCCAAGACAATAAAAAAACAAGAAAGATAATAGAAAGTTAGCTTTATTGCCACTCCACGACAACAACCCCAATTCTGACTCGTTGTCGTTTTGTGTCAAGAATACCAAGTGCCCGAATGCGGCCACCAGAATAATCTTAGCCCAAAAGCTATGTAGATAGACTATTCGAGTCAGGGTCGGTCCCGCAGAGAATGGAGTCAAGCTTTACAACCTCTAGTGTCACAAATATCTGATGAAGTTTTCACTAAGTTTTTTGAATTATAAAGTAACAACCTGCAAATGCTTAAAAGAAAATATCAAATATAATAAAATATTCAGAGTGGATGAATCTTAATATTGAGTTGCTTGAGAATGGTGTTCATTGTTTGCCTGTAATTGGATCAAATGATAGGTAGATAGATTCTGAAATGCCTTCTAAGATCTCAACTCTTCTCAACTACAGGCATTGCCACGACAAGGAGCGTTCCTAAGACAAAATGGACAACATGGATGAAATTCCCCACTGTCACTGGGTTCTTTCTACCACTGGAGTTTTACTTCTTAGTCATCATTTAAGTCTCTGCCTAGGATTCCCACAAGTGCCCAATTGTTGATGACTTGGTCTATTCACCCGAATAATCGTAGGCCAACTAAAGTTGCCTAATTCCCCATTTATTATAGTTGGCCATCCCAACCCTAGTGCTTTCACAGTTGCATTAAGATCTTGGAACCTATCTTGTTATTAAGTTGACGACATTAGTTTTCAGCCTAACCCAACTTAGAATTACTCTTACAACCCCTTACCTTGATGGTTTTGCCATTGGTTAATTCACTCGGCCCAAGGTGCCCCACTTTGGTTGCCCAATTCCTCCAAATCTACTCGGATGACCTTCCCGAATAGCCCAAATAGATTGTCTAGCCAGAGACATTAATTTCCCTAGGAATCAAACAAGAAGGAAGGATGATGAACTGAAACTGACTTGTCTCAACCAAGTCAGCTAACCTGAAACCTCACACCCTACATCTCAGCTTCTCAATAGATCAATTCATCCACCCCGAACAGGGTATTTAGCTAGACATAAATAAATAAAATAAAAAATAAGATAAAATGAATTACCAAAGTTCATATTAAATCTTGAAGAATGATTAACGTTCAAGAGTATACAAAAGTCTGATACTTCAACAAAAAATAAATTGCGCACTAAAACATAAAGAATGATTACCATGATGCCTAAAACCATGATAAGTAAATAATGTTTCAAGTTTTAGGCTATGTATAAGAAAGCCTTGCCACATATGGAAATTGCTTATTCCTCGCAGGAAATGCCTGATTCGCCTCCTCCAGATATGCCACTTTCCATATTTAGAACCTTCTTCTTCAGCCAATTGAAGTGAAAGTCAACACTTTCCATCTTTGAGATTGATTGATTCAGCTTGATTTCTTCAATATTGACAACACTTTCCATCTTTGACTTGATTTGGTTTCCATATTTATCTCTTTAATTGATGCTCCCAAATCTTGCAGCTTTAAATCAGACAGTTGTATTTCACTTTCCAACTCTAATTTTCTTGTCAATCGCCCAACACGAGGAGGTACCTTCAAGTGCATATGATATGTTGATTCCTTCCAATCCTCTGAGCAAGCTCATTTGGAGAATGCCCTTCAATAGTCCAAAACTCATATGGAAATGGCCAATTCCTCCATCCTTTTCTTCATGAAACAACTTAGCAAAACCACCCCGACTCTACAACATAATATGACTAAAATAATAAAGAAGAGACAAGAAAGCTGACTCGAATGAGGTCAAATTTGGAGTCGTATCAGCTTCCCAGGGAATGTCACCATCATGAAACGGATATTGTTATCTAAATCTCGCCTAAGGAAACCACACACTAGCTGCAGCACCAAATATGCAGCTATTCAAGTATATGTAAGACTCTCCACCATAGCAAGTCAAAGTGAAAGTCAACCCATGCCTGCCCTCAACATTCAATCAACTTTAGATCTGACCAAGTTACCGAGATCTTTACCCATTCATATGTTAATAAGAATGGTTCATCTCATTGTTGATCCTATTAATACCAGTCACACAAAGTATTTAAGATAAACCACTTATAGGACTTTTGTGCCGCAATCTAAATTGACAGACATACCAGGAACTATCTCAGTTGTGATAACTCTTAATATCTCACTAGGTTGAATGCTAAATACGATCTTCGATTATCTCTTACACACCGTAGATCTTCATTTCAACGAGATAACTAGATGTGTTTGTTCGCATAGTATGAGTTAATTCAGATTGTAGTTGTTAATTTCAAGTTATTAATGATTACCAGTATATCAAACATAACGCTTCCCAATATACCAACCATAATGCATTTATGTATATAGTTCCAATGCTATTTATAATAAAATTAATGTATTTGTTTTTGGATTTCAAAATAGTTGAAAAGTGCAATGAATAATTAATAAGATAATGCAATAAAAGATATAAATGTTATAGTGGTTCAAATGCTAAATAATCCTACACTTGATCACTAGCCTCCATTTTTCACATTAATTTAATACAGGTTAATATTTTGAATCTTCTCTATGGGAGATCTCAGTAGTCTTCGATCACAAGCACTGCAATTGGTTGAGCTTTACCAAAAATCCGATCACTAGTGTCTTCCTCATGCAAACCTAACTGCCCACAGTCCTGTTGGAATTGTATACATAAAATCATTATGATTGGTATTTTGGGAAACGTCATGTTTGATATAGTGGTAATCAATAATTACTTGCAATAAACAACTCCTCTCTAAATTAAAATCATACGATGCGAACAAATACATCCAGTTATCTCATCGATAGGGAGATCATACGGTGTGTAAGAGATCACAGAAGATCATATAGATCGTTCATCCTAGTGAGATATAAAAAGTTATCACAGCTAAGATTATTTTCTTGTTTGGCTGTTGGTTTAAGTTGCGGCAACAAGTCCTATAAGTGGTTCATCTTGGATGCTTTGTGTGACCGATATATCTCAACGTATTGATATGATCAACAGTGAGATGAACCATTCTACTTGACATATGAATGAGTAAAGATCTCGGATCTAAAGTCTATTGAAGGCTGAGGGGCACACATGGGTTGACTGTCACTTTGACTTGCTATGGTGGAGAGTCTTATATGTACTTGTATATCTGTGTTGGTCCCTGATCAGAGTCGTGATAAGTACCCGAAGGATACTTAGCAAATGCAGCGGAATAATAAGTTTATCTTGCACTTAGATCTTTTCCAAATATTTTGCTCGGAGGTTGAAGTCATGATTGTTTCAGAGGTATACTCTAGTAACTTGAGGTTGCTAGGTTTTAAATCGATGAACAGAAATAATAAAATAGTAAATAAGAACAAAAGATTTATAGTGGTTCGATCAACAAGATCTACGTCCACTCCTCAGCCGTATCGCTAAGAATTTCACTAAAAAGATATTTGAAGTACAAGGAATCGCCGAACACTTGTAGCAGGCGGTGAGCTTTCAAGCCGGCCACTACAAAGCTATCCTCCGTTACTTCGATCTCTTTGGTCGGCAGCTGCGAAGAAGTCTAGGGAACACCTTCGTAAAACTCCTTCTTACTGCAATGGAAGCTTTAGAGTTCCTTCCCGAACTTTTCTGGGGTTTTTGGCAACAGGCCGTGATAGTCAATCTCTTTTCAGAGATGTGACTGCTGGATGCTTCCTAGGATGGAAGGTATCCCAATGATTGATCCTTGAATGAAGTAAAGAAATCTCTTGAATGCAGTGTCAGATATTCAATGTTCGACACTTGCTGATGAGAGCTTTTAAGATTCTTCTCTTTTGTGGGCTCTCAACTGACTATTCTCTTTTGCTTTTCGCTTGTCAAAGGTATCATTCGATTTGCAACTGTGGTAGGAGAGTGAGTAGTAGTCATCTCTCTCTATTTGGACTTCTCTTTTATATCTGGAGATTCAAACTTTGAATCTCCATACCCGTTAGACACAACGGTCTTCTCCGTCCAAAAGAGTTACTTGCTTTTTCTTCCTTTCCGGCGTTGTACAATGCCTTTTTACCTACTTCGGGTAAGGCTTTCGTCCTTTGTTGTACTTTCTGTCAGAACGGGCGTTCTTTAGCAAGTGTTGCTAGGTTTCTCTTTGCTTAGCATTCTATCGGGGAATGTTGGGAACCTTCTGCTAAGTCATCTGACTCTTTTGATTGCTAAATACTTCTAGCAATTTGTCTTCGTAACCAATCTACTGACTCCGCAACAGTTGCTTACTCAGCACTTGATTCTTGGTTCTTGATTGCTATATCTTCTAGCAATCTCCTAAGCAAATAGTGAATGCTAACTCCTTTAGCATTCTGCTAGATCTTTACTACTGACTGCTGAGTAAATACTCCTAACAGTCTCTTCTCTCTGCATATGATTGTTAGCACTTAGCAATCATTCTTCTTAGCACATGACTACTACCATCTTTAGCAGTCATCCTTGTCTGCTGACTTCACTAGCAGCTACCATCTGCTGAGAATACTTCTACCATTCTAATCTATTACAACTCGATATTTTCCTAAACAGGACATTATACGTGAGTTGCTAGAGTATGCTAGACTTCAGCAATGATCGACCAAACTAGCTAAGACTTTGATTCAACAAAACCTTTTACAATATGACCTAAGGCTATACACAGCAGTGACCAGAGATGCTTGTCACCAATAAAATAATATTTATTATATATTAAAAAAATAAAAATTTGCTTAACATTGTGCAACCATAATCGGCCGACACTCTCTGTTTGCCCTCTGCGCCCACTGCTTGAACATATACATGGCATCCTGCAATTGGATGTCATTTATTTATTTATTTTTTTAATTAGATTTTTATATTGTATTTAAAGAAATAGAAATTAATATTTTAATTAAAAAGTTAGGTTGTGTTGTGGTCACCAATGGGAATGCAAATAATATTAGGTTGTAGGTTGTGTAATGGATGAAAGAAAAATTAATATTTTATTAAATGGTTTGGTTATGTCCGGTCACTGATGAGGATAGTCTAAGAGACGAATTACAACATATTTCCCAACAAATGCTGGGAAATATTTCTCGATTAAAATACAAGTAAATGCTTCAAAAGAATATTCTAGGAAATCTGGCACCCGATCAAATCAGCAAGCATTCACCACCAATCCAAAGACATAAAAACTCAGCATCCACATGCAGTTTTGTTGAATACACAGATAGTGTATTTCAACTAAGACACGCAAAAACATCAGAAGTGGACAATGAGAAATTGTCTAAGTCTGATTCAATTTCATTTATGATGAGAGAGATTACATGTACAATGAAATTGAAAGAGACCAAAAAGAAATACAGAAATCTTGCTAACTTTTGCAATGAAGTTTATGGGTCAGGAGCAGGCTTCTTCTGGTCATACTTATCGAATTTGCCAATGTCCATTTACACGAATTTGTCCAAGTATACTTTACTTGCTTCACGCTCAACTGCCTCCCTCTCCAACTTCTTAGCTAGCTTCTCATTCTCCATTTCGAGCTTCCTAAACTTCAGCTTTAATTCCTTCTTCTTCAGCTCCTCCTCAGCAAGCCTACGCTCTCTTCAGCAGTAGCGAGCTCTTCCTCCTCTTTCTTCCTTTTCTCTGCTTCAGCAATTCTCCTCTCTTCCCCCTCTTTGATTGCAGCCAAAAAGGTTGTAGAGAAAGATTTAACAGTTTGTGCGAGCTTCTGCTGGGAGTCAGAGACTTCCTCCTTCATTACTTCCATATTGTGTTTCACACCAGACACATCACACTTCACCTTAGCAACATCTGCTCTGACTTCCGACACTTCACTCCTTATCTACTCCACTTCCTTCCTTATATTGGCAGCTTCCAGAGCCACTAATTCATTTATAGCAAGAGGAATAGCAGTGGAAAGAGCTTGTTGCAGAACGTAGTGAATGTCGTGATTGAGGTAGGAATGAAAGTTAAGAGAGCTTACAGGAATAACATCAAGGGAAGAAGATGCGAGCACTATTTGTCCACCGGTAAAGGTCTCAACATCTTCCATGAGAGTATCAACATCCCCTTGAGCCTCCATGTATAGAACTTCTTCAATTGTGCGCTCTGCCTCCTCCTCATTCAAGAATTTCTCCAGAGTCATAAGCTTTTGCTGTCTCCTTCAGGTAGTTGGCTTCCTCATTTATGCGCACTTGTTCTTCTGTCATCCAGGCCTTTGCTTGAGCCTCAGCAAGGGCAGCAGCCTCTGCTTCATCGACATTATCCTTCAAGTATTGAGCTTCTTCAGCCAACACTCTGCTTTCTCTATCATCCAAGAATCCTCTAAGGCTTTGGTTACTTCCAAGAGCTCGAGTTCCAAAAGATGTGCAAGCATTTATGCTTTTCTGTCACGGTGCACGGTCATCTCAAGGCTTTTTGCTTCTCGCTCTTCCTGCTCTCTCACAGCAGCCATTCTCGCTAGGAGTCTCTCCTTTTTCTCAGCTTCATATGCAGCCTGATGTCTCCTATACTCAGCAGCTGCCTTAAATTGGCGCTCGGAAATCTCAATGCGAGCATCAGAATAGTCATCAGGAGCAAAACTCAATTTTGGCAAGTATTGAGTGGTAGAAAACAACCTATGAGCACGAATCGCTTGAAGTCTCGCTAGCACCTACTTGTCAGAAAATTGTTTAGTGCCGGGCACTTGGTCCATCCAATCATTGGCCCATTTCTCCTCTGTCCTCCAGTAATTCAGGCCCTTGGTAGTGATTACCAACATCCTTTTTTCAAAACAGAGCTGATAATGATGTAATCATGCATCTTCCAGCGTCTAAACTCCTTTGCTAGCAACATCCCTTCCGGGGTTTCTTCATTCAATTCCACATAGAAGACATTTGAAATGTCCCTCTTGAAGGGATTCGTGAACTGAATCACGAAGTCCGTTTGCCAAGGATCGTTAATTGGAATATCAAAAATAAATTGCAATGCCTATGAACAATCCTAGCATGCTCCTATATTATTATGCATAAGAAGGTTTATGCGGAATACCTGGATCGATGAACTCTGAAGAACGCGTGCGCGGAGATGCC
>JAPKLW010000007.1:390320-407891 GCA_026898455.1 Plectranthus barbatus | reverse complement strand
ATTATTGGCCCCTTTAGTTTTGAAAATCTTTTTTTAGTTTTTTATCTACTTTCCCCTTTACAGTTTTTACACCTTTATTTTCTGTTTTCTTTAGAATTCCTCTTTACTTTTTGTTGAACCTTTACTTTTTAATGCAATCTTTATTTTTCCCTGCAATGTTTATCTTTAATATGTTAGGCTAGAACCCTAAACAGGTTCTAGGGTTTCTCCATCTGTGATGCTTGTTTAGATTCAATAATTCAAACCCTTTAATTGGTTTAAATCCTATGTTTTATTTTAAATCTATTCTCATCGAAGGATCGAGAGATGAAGATTGAGGTAGGTTTCAGTTATTAATCAAAGGACCGAGAGGTGAAGGTTAGTAATAGGAAGTTAGGATTTAATACTTTTGATTATCTGTCCGACCAAGAAGATTTCAATTGTAGGAAAATCTAGATCTTTATGAAATTGATTAATTGGTGTATTTTGAGACCGAGAGGAGATAAGTCACTAATTAGTAATTTAGGTTTTAATTGCCCGACCAAGGAATTAATTCCACATTAATAGATTTTCCACCAAAATTATCTTTTATGGGTTTGAATATTTGTTTCTAGCATGTTGATCAGATTGGTAGATTTCCCTGGAATCTGTGCTTTTAATATTTGAATTTCTCTCTTTAATTATTTGTTTTGAAAAACCAAAACCCCAAAAATTTGATTTAATTTCCCTTCGTTGTACTATCCTTGTGGGATCGACCAACCCCTGGGTTGTCTATAAATTTATTTGCCCTTTGCTATAATTTGTATGCAGATTTAGCATCGATCAAAAAGCTCTAGGATTCTTTCTGAAGTGGCCTTCTCCGGGTTTGTCTTGAATGATGCCTTGGTCTGCATCCCTTGCTGGCAAGCTTTGCACACACCTTCCTTTCTGAAGATTGTGCTTGGCTAGGTGGTTAATGGTTTTAAAGTTCAGATGAGTTAACCTCTTATTCCATAGCCAATTCGTCTCTTCCTTGTTAAATGCTACGAAGCATGAGTGTTGTTGGCCACTTTGCCAATCAACAGTATATAGGCCACCCTTGCGGATGCCTCTGAGCTTCACTTCACCTGTAGCACTATCAACAATCTCACAACCAGTTTTAATGAAATATATGTTATACCCATTCTCGCATAGTTGGCTTATGCTCAGTAGGTTGTGCTTGAGGTTGGAAACGAGAGAAACGTTGATGATCCTCATGCCATCTTGCTCAATGCATCCTCGTCCAATCACTCGACCTTTGCTATTGTCGTCAAACATGACTGTAGGGCCATAAATCCTTTGGAGTTCGGAGAATAACTGTTCTCGCCCAGTCATGTGGCCTGAGCAGCCACTATCTAGGATCCATTCATTTGACATTCCTGATGTCTTCGCTCTTGGATCCTATTCCTGCAAAAATCAGCAATTCTGTTTAGGTACCCGCTTAGCATCGGGTCCATCAGGATTAGCGTGGATCATGGTCCCTTTTGGAACCCACATCTTGGTGATTTTCAAGATTCTCTTCTTGACTTCACCATTAGAAACCTTCTCGACCTTCATTGGATAAGCAAACTTTGCATAATTAGAACTAGGTGGAGTAGTGTGCTTAGCCTTCATAGTCCTTTTGGAAGGAAAATGTTTGGACTCGGGCCTCACATAGGTGTTCCTCCTATGTGGTGTATACTTAGGATACTGTGGTCTTACAACATGGTATGCTACCTGCTTGCCCCTAGTAAAGGAAGGATTTGCTATCCTAGCATTAGATACATAATGCTCAGCATTCCTCCTTGACACTGCTGAGTGTGGCCTAGCAGACATCCTCTGGGTACTATGCCGAGATCCAGCAGAAGCATGCTTAGCAGGCATTCTGTGGATACTCTGCTGAGATACAGGAGATGTATGCTTGCTACGCCAATCTTTCTGCTTAGCAATTGACGACTCAGCAATTGCCTTTCCTTTACCTTTGTCAGCATTGACTTTTCCAACAGAAACGAATAAAATCTTTTTCTGCTTAGAAAATTCAGCATTCTTACTCAAGGCTTCCTTAGAGGATTTTGCTTTAACACAACCAAGGCCCAATCCTGATTTATCAAAATGTTTCCTTTGTTGGCTCACAATGGCACTTAGAACTGCCTTGCTGGATGTGTAAGCACAAATACACTCCTCTTTAGGTTTCCTTTTCAAAGCTAGATTCTCTTTTTCAATAATTTGAAAATTTTCAGAAAGCTTAGAGTAATCAGCTTTGAGTTTCAAAAGCTCCTCACTATCAGACCTTAGTCTTTCTACTTCCTTAGTCAAAGATATAACTTTTAGTTTAAGTGAGGTGTTCTCTCCCACAATAGCATTTTTTATCTCATACATTTTTGAAAACTCTATTGAAAGCTTTGTGTGATAATCATCCTCGGAATCTAAAAAAGAGTCCTCCGATTCATGCATGATTGCTGAACTAGGAATGCTAGTAGAATGTACCTCCTGGGTATCGACTGCTAGAGCAGACTCAGCATTCTGCTCAGCATCAGCATCCTGATCATCAACAATATCTGTCATCAAGACCAGCATGGCCTCTTCATCATCCTCTTCTGATGAATAGTACTCCTCATCATTGTCGGGGATGTCGGGCACCTCTGTCCTTGTCAGCAATGCTCTTGTGACTGCTTTGGCAGCTCTTCTCTCGAATCTTTCCTTGAGGCGCTCTCTCTCCTCTTGGCTCACTTTAGGACATTCATGCTTAAGATGATATGGTGAGTTACACTCAAAGCATGTCCTGGGCTTTCTATCTGCTAAGAGAACAGATGATGGGAGCTTTGCTTCTTTAGCTTCCTTCTCGGATTTAGCTTCCAGCATAAGCTTCTGAAGCTTTCTCATCTACTCTTCCAGCTCACTGATCTTTAGGTCTATATTCTGTGAGCCTGAGGTTGAAGTAACCTTCTTTGCTGGGGACGCTGGAGCAGATCTCTCATTATTGCGGAACGACTTCTTCGGTTTCCACTTTCCAGCATCTCTCTTTACAAAGAATGTTAGATCCTCCAGGGGTACAACATTTTATGATGAAGTTTGCGCAGCAGCGGCTTCGTTCTTCTTTGATTGCTGTATTATAAATCCATGAGCTTTAAGTTGAGCAAATACCTCAGATGTAGAGATTTTGTTGAGGTCCTTTTCGCTCAAGCTTGTCATCTTTACAAACCAATCACTCCTTGGAAACAACTTGGAAATGATCTTGTTGTTCATTTCTCCATTATCATATGTCTTTTCCAAGTTCTGGAGCTCTCCAATGATGGTGTTGAATCTCTCTTCCATTGTTTGAATAGATTCTCCTGCAATCATAGAGAAAGATTTATACTTATCGACAGCTACCTGAAGTTTGTTCTGTTTCATTTGGTCTGTCTCCTGGGAGGATTCGCAGACATATTCCCATATTTCCTTAGCTTTATCAATGTCTAGAGCCTTGTCTGCCATCAAAGGAGGCAAACTGTCAAGTATACGCTTCTTTGCTAGATATTCTAGCTGGGCTCTTTTCTTGTCTTCCACTGTCCACTTGCCGGACTTCTTCTCGACCATCGGAGGTGGTCTAGGTTGCCCCTCAGCAACAGGACCTACAAAAATGTTAGGCTTCATGATCCTTATAGCCCCCTTAGAAAGAATGTCCACCATCTCCGGATGTATGCTTTGGAGCTGGATGGTGGCCATCTTCTGCCATGAGTTGAACTTCTCTTTGTTGTACTTTGGAAGAGTATGGTTCATCTTGGCAAGATTGAAGTACCCGAGCTAAACAAGTGAACAAGTGCATGGAAAATGTAGATCTGGTCAAAGAGACTCAGAAGCAGTAAGTCTTACGACCTACCGCTCTGATACAACTTGTTGGTCCTTGATCAGAGTCGTGATAAGTACCCAAAGGATACTTAGCAAATGCAGCAAAATAATAAGTTTATCTTGCACTTAGATCTTTTCCAAATATTTAGCTCGGAGGTTGAAGTTATGATTGTTTTAGAGGTATACTCTAGCAACTTAAGGTTGCTAGGTTTTAAATCGATGAACAGAAACAATAAAACAGTAAATAAGAACACAAGATTTATAGTGGTTCGATCTACAAGATCTACGTCCACTCCTCAGCTGTATCGCTGAGAATTTCACTAAAAAGATATTTGAAGTACAAAGAATCACCGAACACTTGTAGCAGGCAAGGAGCTTTCGAGCCGGCCACTACAAAGCTATCCTCCGTTACATCGATCTCTTTGGTCGGCAGCTGCGGAGAAGTCAAGGGCACACCTTCATAAAACTCCTCCTTGCTGCAATGGAAGCTTTAGAGTTCCTTCCCGAACTTTTCTGGGGTTTTTGGCAACAGCCCGTGATAGTCAATCTCCTTTCAAAGATGTGACTGCTGGATGCTTCCTAGGATGGAAGGTATCCCAATGATTGATCCTTGAATGAAGTCAAGGAATCTCTTGAATGCAGTGTCAGATATTCAATGTTCGACACTTGCTGTTGAGAGCTTTTAAGATTCTTCTCTTTTGCGGGCTCTCAACTGACTACTCTCTTTAGCTTTTTGCTTGTCAAAGGTATCTTTCGATTTGGAACTGTGGTAGGAGAGTGAGTAGTAGTCATCTCTCTCTGTTTGGACTTCTCTTTTATATCTGGAGATTCAAACTTTGAATCTCCATACCCGTTAGACATAATGATCTTCTCCGTCCAAAAGAGTTACTTGCTTTTTCTTCCTTTCCGGCGTGGTACAGTGCATTTTTACCTACTTCTGGTAAGGCTTTCGTCCTTTGTTGTACCTTCTGTCAGAACGGGCGTTCTTTAGCAAGTGTTGCTAGGTTTCTCTTTGTTTAGCACTCTATCGGAGAATGTTGGGAACCTTCTGCTAAGTCATCTGACTCTTTTGATTGCTAAGTACTTCTAGCAATCTGTCTTCGTAGCCAATCTACTGACTCCTCAGCAGTTGCTTACTCAGCACTTGATTCTTGGTTCTTGATTGCTATATCTTCTAGCAATCTCCTGAGCAAATAGTAAATGCTAACTCCTTTAGCATTCTGCTAGATCTTTACTGCTGACTGCTGAGTAAATACTCCTAGCAGGCTCTTCTTTCTGCATATGATTGCTAGCACTTAGCAATCATTCTTCTTAGCACATGACAACTACCATCTTTAGCAGTCATCCTTGTCTGCTGACTTCTCTAGCAGCTACCATCTGCTAAGAATACTTCTAGCATTCTAATCTATTACAACTCGATATTTTTCCTAAACAGGACATTACATGTGAGTTGCTAGACTATGCTAGACTTCAGCAATGATCGACCAAACTAGCTAAGGCTTTGATTCAACAAAACCTTTTACACTATGACCAAAGGGAGGAATTACAACATAATTCTCGACAATCTGCATCTTGGGTGATGGCAATATGTGTTGGGTATCCTCAGGCTGGATTCAAATAACCATATCCGTTTCAGGATGGTGACATTACTTAGGAAGCTCACGAGATTTGTTATGCTAAGTCCTGCAGGCTGAATCATTGATTCAAGCATAAGCGATAATGGATGAGTGGTACTTTGTAGGAATAATAAGTGATTAATTAATTGCAGATAATTATGATATGAGGAACTAATTAATGAATATCTGAAACCTTAAATATGGGGATTAACCAAGTCAATGCAACTCGTTCCTAATAACGTGGTAATAAAGGGGTACGTCATCATTAATTTTCTGGTGGCATGAATTAATGTTTATTAATTAATAATTTTCTGGAATTAACATAGAATTAATTAATAAGAGACCCACTTTATTATTTGCATTTGATCCATGGGTTGGCCCATTAAACTCTGAGCCCAATGCATTTATGAAACCTTAATAGCCTGTACTCTGGATCTATAATTATATCAGTTCTCTCACTCCCACATCATATTAAATTTTTCACAAAATCGAAACCCTAGAGAGATCGGAGAAGGCGGCTACTGTAGTAGGAAGAAAAGGAGAATTCAAGTTCTTCCAGTGCAGTTTCAATTCGGTAGCATATTCTCACCAGGATTTTCGGATCAAGCAAGAGAATAGATCAGAAGATTAGGTCTGTAGGAACGCTAATTAACCATCTACCGTCGTTATTCAAATCACTGTAGTCGAGGTATTTCTTAAATCCATCTATTAAATTAAATAAGTGCATGTATAGGACATTTACTATTTGTCATGGTATTTATTTTGATATTCCATAAAGCGATCTGATGGTTTAAGAAATAAATGGCGATTCACATCACCCATAGTAGACTCAGTTCCTACAATTGGTATTAGAGCCCGATTTCATATTTTATGGCTCTATTTTAAAATAAATATTGACATTTAGTTTATGCATGTTATTAAATTTATTGTGTATGGATTTATCTATCATTGATTTTTTTTGTTCTCGTGGCCTCTCTCTGGTTTTTAATCCGGTTTTGGATTCATTTTTCATCGCGAGAAAATCCGCAATTAGATTGATAGGAAAAATATGTAATAGAGTTAGATCTATTTGTATTTTTTATTCAATCTATAACCGAGAAACAAGAGAGAAAGAAGAACAACGACATAATTAGTTCAATGATTTTCCGGTGAACCCACAGTCGTGCGCAGGCGGCACGTGGTAGAGGCAAATGGTCGACGATGCAGTGGCCGCGCGCAGGTAGCGCGACGGATCTCTGCACAACACAACCCCGCGCAGGTGGTGCATACGGTGGTGGGGGCATGAATTGCAGTTGTGAGAAGTAGCAGCGGGCGTGAACATCATCCATGCTAAGTATTAGACTACAACTAGGTCGTGCGTCACAAGTGGCGCTGAGATATGGTGTGGTGGCAAGGCACGGGTGAGAGCAGCCGCGCGCAAGCTTTGCACGACGGTGGTGACTGCATTGCAATGGCTGCACAGGTATGTCGCATGCTCTCTCTGTTTTTCACACAATAGTCATCATTCCCTGGCACAGTGATGGTGGTCGACCACGGGCATGGGTGGCACAGCCAACGACAACGTTTGATGCGTGTAACACTTTAACGTCCGGCGGTGGCACTAGGGCAGCAGGAGGCGGCGGCGGTGGCTGAAACTGTAGGCGGTGGCTAAGGTTTTGGCTGGAGAAGGGGTTGTGCTGCGGGTTAGGGTTAGGCTGTGCAGGTCGTGTTGCGGGCTAGACGGCCCCCCGGGAGGCTGAAATTAGGGTTTTTATAGTTGAAACCCTAATGTGTTGTGTGTAAACCGAGTGGCCAAAGATCCAAATTCAACTATTTTGGATAGTCCATATTAAACCTGATTCACAAATTATTAGCCCAATAACCCAGTACAACCAAATTTCACAGTTTGAAGATCTATATTAAATCAGATATGTGTAATAGATAGATTTATTTATTTTTATTTTCCATGTAATTGCATCTGGAGGCCACGAGAATATTTATTTTATTTGTTATATTATCATATGATATAATTTATTAAGTGCACACTAGTAAATAATTGGAAAGCATGCTATCATTTATTTTTAAAGCACGTTGTTGATAATACAAAAGCATGTTAGTGCTTTATTATTTACTATTCATAGCATGCTTTATGTAAGTTATTTTATGTATTAAATTATATCTATAAATTTTGTAATCGTGTTCGAAATTATGATGGAATTTTAGATGTGACATAATTTATGGATCATAAAATAATCTGTGAGCATAAGAGCATTTTGAAAGAAAAAGACTAAGCATGATTTTTTTAATTAAAATCAACAATACCTCCACAATGTGGTCTCTTATTATAAGTGGGCAGTGGAGTAAGTAGACATCTACACGACCGTAGCCTGCTTACGTAATTTGTTCATAAGTTCTCTAAGATTGTTTTAAATGAGATAACAAAAGTTGTAAAAGGCATGCGTCATGGGCCTAGTAAGTATGAAAAATTCTTCTTTTAACTTCTTGAGTTAGAATTGTGGTCAAATGCTTAGATGTTGCTTGAGTACTAAGTCATGAATGATGTCCCTCTCAGATAGGCTTAACATGGTCTCTGTCTATGAATAATGTTATCAACATCTTGGCACAAAATCAATTAGCTGGTATGAATTTCCTGGAATGGAAGCGCAACTTAGAATATATCCTAGTTGCAGAGAAACACCAATATATTTTTAACACTCCATGTGTAGCTGTCTCTAAAACTGAGTCAACTGATGCGGAGCAGAACCTCTATGACAAGTGGGGCAAGTCTAACAATGTAGTCAAGTGCTATATGATGACCACTATGTCTAAGGTGCTTCAGCAACAACATCAGCATTGTGACAAACCATCTGAGATTATGTATAATATCATGGTTACATATGGGGAATCGGATAGAGCTGCCAGATTTAAACTCACGAGGAAAATCGTGAGTTGTAAAATGACTAATGGTAGCTAAGTGAGGAAGCACGTAGTTTCCATAACTCATCTCATGGATGAACTGACGTTGCATGGAGGAGGTATTGATGGGGAAGCCCAGGTCAATATCATACTCAACTTACTTCCGAAGTCTTTTGAGAACTTCATATTGAAATAGTTATTACAGCCGAGACAATTTATGGTTTGGCTATCAGTTTAAGCTGCGACACACAAGTCCTATAAGTGGTTTATCTTGGTTGCTTTGTGTGACCGGTACATCTCAACGTATTGATAGGATCAACAGTGAGATGAACCATTCTACTTGACATATGAATGAGTAAAGATCTCGTATATGTGGTCTATTGAAGGTTGAGGGGCACACATGGGTAGAATGTCACTTTGATGCTATGGTGGAGAGTCTTACATGTACTCGTATATGTGCATCTTGAGTGATGGCAGTTTGTGTGGGGTTTTCTCAGGCTGGATTTAGATCTATATCATTTCAGGATGGTGACATTCCCTGGGAAGCTCATGAGGTTCGTTATGCTAAGTCCTGTTGGCTAAATCATTGATATTCAAGCATAAGCGATAAGGGATGAGTGGTACTACTCAGTAATAATAAGAGATTAATTAATTGTAGCTAATTGTCATATATTGAACTAATTAATGAATGTCTGAAACCTTAAATATGGGAATTAATCGAATCAATGCAAGTTGCTCCTAATAACGTTGTAATTAAGGGGTAAGCCATCATTAATTCTCTGGTAGCATGAATTAATGTTTACTCCCTACGTCCCGAGTAAATTGTCCACATTTCATTTTTCATCAGTCCCACAATATTAGTCCACTTTCCTAAAATAGCAAGTTTTTCACACCCATTAATAAAATATTCATCCCACTATCACTCACATACCTTGGTTATCGTGTCTGGTCAAAAATGAACAATTTGACCAGGACGGAGGGAGTATTAATTAATTATGTTTTGGGTTGAACATGGAATTAATTAATAGGAGGTACACTTTATTATTTGCATTTGATTCCTGGTCTACACATTAAATGATATGAGCCCGTTAGGGTTTATAAAACCCTAATAGCATGTACTCTGGATCTATAAATAGATCAGTTGTCTCATTCCCACATAATATTAATGTTTTCACAAAACTAAAACCCTAGAGAGAATAGAGAAGGCGCAGTAAGAAGAAAATGAGAAATCAAGTTCTTCTAGTGTAGTTTCAATCTGGTAGCGTATTTTCACCAGATTTCCTGATCGAGCAAGGAAATGAATCAAAAGATCTGATCTGTAGGAACACCAATCAACCATCAAACATTGTTATTCAAACCGCTGGTGTTGATCTATTCCTTGAATCCATCTATTAAATTAAATAGGAGCATGCAGAGGGCATTTACTGTTTCTCATGGTGAAGAGCATCTTGTCTGGAAGCTAAAGAAGTCCTTGGATGGACTTAAACAAGATTCACGGTCATGGAACAAATATTTTGATGATGTGATTAAATCCTATGAAATTTCACAGTGCTAAAATAAAAGTTGTATGTACCGATTATGCGTTAGTAGAAGTGTGGTATTTATTGCGCTTTATGTGGATGACATTCTCCTATTCGACAACGATGTGGTGGTGTTGTCAGACATAAAGAGATGGTTATCCAAACAGTTTCAAATGAAGGACCTAGGAGACGTTGGATACATCCTTGGGATTAAAGTTTTGCGTGATCGCAAGAAGAGGATGTTAATCTTATCTCAGACCACTTATATTGATATCGTAATTGCTGGTTTTAGCATGTAAAACGCCAAGAAAGGATTGCTACCTTTCACACATGGCGTTGTTCCTCAGTCTAGGCCACAATGCCCTGCAACAGAAGAGGAGAAGGATGAGATGGCTAAAGTACCGTATGCTTCGGCAGTGGCAAGTCTTTTTTATGTGATGCTATGTACGAGGCGAGATGTATATTATGTCGTGGGTATGGTGGTCAGATATCAGTCTAACCTAATACAGATGCACTAGACTGGTGTCAAACATATTCTCAAGTATCTGAAAAGAACTTGAGACTATTGTCTCGTTTATGAGAGTGAGAATTTGTGCCCTGCAGATTATATAGATTCGTATTTCTAAGTGGACCGAATGAGAAGAAATTGACTCAGGCTACGTGTTCACCTTGGGAAGTGGAGTTGTACAATGGAGGAGTGTGAAACCAAAGTGTATCGCGGACTCCACCATGGAAGCTGAGTTTGTGGAAACTTCAGAGGGTTCTAAAGAAGCGGTATAGCTCCAGAACTACCTCCAGGAGTTAGATGTTGTTCTGAGTTTGCCCAAGACTATCACGGTATATTGTGATAATGCTGGTGCAGTAAGGAACCAAGAACTCACTAGGCGACAAAGCACATAGAGAGAAAGTAACACATCAAACGAGAAATCATAGTGAGAGGCTGTGTACAGATATAAATAAGATAAATTTTAAGGATAATCTTGCAAATCTATTTACAAAGGGCTTACCTCATAAGGCATACGAGGTCCAGGGTCATGTTCGTAGCCTAGGGCTGAGGTATATGTCGGCCACCTGGTGACCAAATGTAATGGCTAGATTAGAGTAGACATATGTTATACTCTTGAAAGTAATGGTATAATGCTATGAGTATTAGTAGGAGATTGTTGGAATTGTGGACATAAAATTATTATGATTGGTATATTGGGAAACGTTTTGTTTGATATACTGGCAATCATTAATGACTTGCAATAAACAACTCTTGTCTGAATTAACAATTATATTATGCGAACAAATACATCCAGTTATCTCGTCGATAGGGAGATCATATAGTGTGTAAGAGATTACAGAAGATTGTATAGATCATTCGACCTAGCGAGATATAAATAGTTATAACAGCCGAGATAGTTTCTGGTTTGGTTATCGGTTTAAGTTGCGGCACACAAGTCCTATAAGTGGTTTATCTTGGCTGCTTTGTGTGACCGGTACATCTCAATGTATTGATAAGATCAAAAGTGAGATGAACCATTTTACTTGACATATGAATTAGTAAAGATCTTGGTAACTTTGTCGGATCTAAAATCTATTGAAGGCTGAGGAGAACACATGGGTTGAATGTCACTTTGACTTGCTATGGTGGAGAGTCTTACATGTACTCGTATATGTGCATTGATAAACAATCATTTTCTGCATTTACTGATGTGAATCTGCTGGCCTTTTGACTAAGATTAGGTCGTTCAGTGATAATTGTATGTCATATTCATATACTTTTGAGAAATATTACGTGCGGCTTGGTTTTGGGTTATCATTGCAGGATTCACGCACAATTGAGCTGTTTACAGGATATGATCGAGCACCATGAAGCTAGTTGATGTGTCGTTGCACCGGAAAGAGGAAAAAGTGAGAAGAGATCGATGAAAAAGCTTCCCATTTCAATCGCGATGTGAACGGCGACCCAAAATGCATGAACGGCGGTCACCGATCATGCATATGGGCCGCCGATCCCGTAAAATTTCCTTTTTTTGCTTCGGCGCATGAACGACGGCTGAACTGCATGAATGGTGACCGTCATTCATGTGTTTGGGTCGCCGATTGTGCAATTTTCAAGCTTTTCGCACGGCGCAGGGATGGCGACCTGAGCACACGCTCGGCGGTTGCCATCGATGTTTTTTAAGTTGCCGATCGTGACTTTTTGGGCAAAAAATTGATCCAAGTCCCATATCTTTTTGGGTTTGAAGAGGATTAGTATAAATAAGGGCTTCCAAGACTAAAAAAGGCTCCTTCCTCATTATTTTTCAATCGACATAGCTGGAGAGATCAGAACGGAGCAGAATTCAAAGGCACAAGGGTGAAGATTCAATATTGAAGATTTGAGTTTTTGGTTTCATGTTTTCTTTGTTTTCGTACTCTCTTTATTCTATTTTTATGGAACTTAGCATGATTGGCTAAATCCATATTGGATTCTAGGGTTTTGAAACTTGATGAATTTTATGTAACTATTTATTTAATTTAATTTTCCTTTTCCATCTGCATTCTGGTTGTCCTGAGTTTTAAATTAATTGCTTGATATTGGCCATTGATGGTGATGTGCTTGGTATTTCTTGAACTGAGAAGTCTAGGTTTCTCAATAAGGTGCAGGATAATTAGATTTAATAAATTGAATGTCCGAGAGGAATTCGAGTTATTAAAGGGTTTTAAAATCTTAGGTTTTAATCAAGAGTAGAATTTCTTCTGCGCATCCGAGAGGAGTCATTAGAATTTTTATTTCCATGTTATGGTTTATAGTTCGAGAGAATTGTCTGATAACATATTCGTGATTAACCCATGTGTTTGGAAATTAAATTGGAATTGGATTGAGTAAACTGTTTGCATAATTATTTATCATAGTGGATTGCCCTGGAAACCTATTTTCTCCATATTTTCTAAATCCTTTTCTTTTACTTGTCCCTTTAAATATTGCGTTTCAATATTGCCCAGCTTAAATAAACCAAACTCTTTTACCGATTTGTCTAGATAGTAGTAAGGTGTCTATGTTTTAGTGCTTGATTATACTTCGAGCCTGCAATCCTTGAGTTCGATAAATTATTACTTGCCCTCTGCATTGGTCTATACACTTGCAGTTTTAGCGTGTTTCATAATACGCTATCAAGTTTTTGGCACCGTTGTCGGGGATTGCATAGATTTATAATCGACACTAATTCTGATATTATGCTATTTACTCTAAACTTTATTTTTACGCATTTTTATTTTGTCTTCGGTGTTAATCACTTCTGGTATTCTGTTTCAGGTAGTATATGCGAACCAGATTGAAGGGTCCAGTACTTGAACCCATAGATCCGGAAATCGAATCCACCAGTCGAAGGAATTCCGCCAGAAGAAAGTTAGCATTCCCAATGGCCGACAACAATCAAGCAGCACAGATAGCCGAGCTGCAGAGGCAACTGCAGGAGATGAACTTGAGATTACAGGAGCAGTAGCCTCCACAAGTGCCTCGACAGCCGACCATTGACGAGATGTACGAGCTAATGACCGATCAGCATCGCAATGCTGATTTCGGATTGAAGGTGAACACACCCACTTTTGAGCTGAAGACTGGTCTGTTTCATACTGCTCAGTAGAAACAGTTTGGGGGGTTACCATCTGAAGACCCTCATGTGCATGTCCAGTCTTTGCTACTACTGTGTGACACGGTCAAACAGAATCTGGTGCCGGTGGACTACATCAGATTAAGGCTGTTTCACTTCACACTGCGTGATAGAGCCCTCTCTTGGTATCTGTCGCTGAACCGCAGTGAAATTACTACTTGGGAGGAACTATGTAAGTTGTTCCTGATCCAATTCTTTCCACCCAGCAAGACCATCAGGCTACAGACTTAGATTGCCCAGTTTAGGCAATTTTC
Source organism: Plectranthus barbatus (assembly GCA_026898455.1). Classification (NCBI taxonomy): domain Eukaryota; kingdom Viridiplantae; phylum Streptophyta; class Magnoliopsida; order Lamiales; family Lamiaceae; genus Plectranthus; species Plectranthus barbatus. Next base: position 394,161 of record JAPKLW010000007.1, on the reverse strand, counting down.
TGGAAAGTCCCTCTATGAGGCATGAGAGCGCTACAAGGATCTGTTGCGTGCTTGCCCGTGTCATGGATTTACTGAGAAGCAGCAAATTTGCTACTTTTATGGAGGGTTTGATGATGAAACCCAGAAGCACGTGAGAGCTTCAGCTGGAGGGTCACTTACCGCTACACCTCCACAAGAAAGGTTGAAGCTGCTGGAGACGATGGCAAAAAGTGAATGCAACTGACCGGCAGACAGGAATGCGCGCAGGGTGGCAGCAGTTGATGATACTGGGGATCTGGTTACTGAAATTAAACTGATGAGACAAGAGGTGGCTGCTTCCACCAAATCACTGGAAACCCGTCTTACTAAGCTGGAGAACAACATGCCTCAACAGGGATTTGATCAGGGGGTTGAGATGCAAATGGAGGATGCTAATTATGTGAACCAGAGGAATTTCCAGAATAACAGGGGATATCCAGCGGGAAACATGACCTACCATCCCAACAACAGGAATCACCCCAATTTTTCCTACGCAAATCCGAACAACGCACTGCATCCCCCACCTGGTTTTTCTGCGAACAATGGGGCTATGAATGAGCCTAAGGAACCGAGTATGAGGGAACTCCTGGCCCAGTTTATATCCGTGTCTACTACTAAGACTACTAAAATTGAGGGAGATGTGGCTCAACTACAGACTGGTATGGGTGAGATGGGGAATCATTTGAAGCAGATGGATACACAGATTTCTCAGATTGCCAATGTGATCGACAATCAGCACACTCCTGGACAGTTTCCCAGTAATACCGTAGTAAATCCAAAGGACCACTGCAATGCCATTACTACTCGTAGTGGTAAAGGTTATGAGGGCCCATCTATGTCCGTTGATACGCCTGTGCAACCTGAAGTTGCACGGCTTGCTCCTGTTCTCCCTGAAGAAGAACAGACTCAAAAGAGCGAAGGGAACTTGTCCTGAAGACAGTTCCAAACCAGCTGGTCCCATCGCGGTTCCCTTCCCACAGCGATTTGCTAAGAAGCAGAAGGAGGAGAGGTACAAGAGATTTCTGGAGCACATGATAAAGATCCACATCAATCTCCCTCTGATTGAAGTTGTACAGGAAATTCCTGGGTACATGAAATCTTTGAAGGATATGGTTACCCAGAAGAAGCCCTTCGGCGCATTCGAGACTGTGAATTTATTTGAAGAATGCAGCGCCATTATCAGAAGAAAATGCCGGTAAAAAGGGCTGATCCTGGTTGTTTTTCTATCACTTGCGTGATTGGGGGGCAGACTTTTGAGAAGGTGCTATGTGATTCAGGGGCCAGCATCAATCTGATGCCCCTCTCCATCTTCAAGAAGCTGAGGATCAGAGACATCAAACCGACCACCATTAGACTCCAGATGGCTGACAGGTCGGTGAACTACCCTAAAGGGGTAGTAGATAATGTGCTAGTGAAGGTGGGAGAATTTATTTTCCCAGCCGATTCTGTGGTCCTAGACATGGAAGAGGACCGAAATATTCCACTCATTCATGGGAGGCCCTTCCTCCACACTGCTGACGCTCTCATAGACGTGAAGAAAGGAGAGCTCACTTTGAGGGTGAATGACGAGAAGATCACCTTCTCCATCTATAAGGCCATGGAGTGACATGACTCCGACTACTGTTTTAAAGAGTGAGACATGGTGCAGGTTTTGTATCCTTTTGACTCATCTGTTATTTCTACTGATCCTTTAGATTATGGGGTACAAAATTCTATTTATTCTTGTGATGAGCTTTATGACGTCTGTGATGAGCTGCTAGAGTTTGTTCTAGCAATTGATGGTGCAGGTGAAAAGAGCAGGTTGGAAAGTGCAAATTTTCTGAAGCTGAGGAGTGAGGAAGAGGAAGAGGATGCTCGCAAGAAGGCCTTGCTGCAGGAGGACACGAAGGAGCCTCCAGTGCTGGAACTGAAACCCCTACCGAACCATCTGAGGTATGCCTACTTGGGCAAAAACGACACATATCCGGTAATAGTATCTACTACTTTATCTACTAGTCAGTTGGATAGATTACTGCGGGTTTTGAGAGACCACCAATCTGCTATTGGGTGGTCGCTATCTAACATAAAGGGTATCAGCCCTTCTATTTGCATGAACAGGATTCTACTAGAAGATGGGTGTAAGCCTAAGGTGCAGCCGCAGCGATGGCTGAACCCCATTATGCAGGAGGTGGTGCGGAAGGAAGTGCTGAAACTACTAGACGCTGGCATGATCTATGCCATCTCGGATAGCGAATGGGTGAGCCCCACTCAAGTGGTGGCCAAAAAGGGAGGTACTACCGTCATCAAGGACGAGAGTGGCCAGGAGATCGCCCACAGGCCTGTTACGGGCTGGAGGATGTGCATCGACTACATAGCACTTAACAGTGCTACTCGTAAGGACCACTTCCCTCTCTCTTTTATTGATCAGATGTTAGATAGGCTGGCTGGGTATGAGTTTTATTGCTTTTTAGTTATTCTGGATATAACCAAATTGTTATTACCCCTGAGGTTCAACATAAATCTGCCTTTACTTGTCCCTATGGTATTTTTGCATATAGACGGATGTCTTTTGGGTTATGTAATGCCCCTGCTACTTTTCAAAGATGCATGATGTCTATTTTTAGTGGACTTGTTGAGAATATTATGGAAGAGTTCATGGATGATTTTTCTGTGTTTGGTCATTTATTCGATAATTGCTTGGAAAACCTGATTACTGTCCTGCAGTGCTGTCAAGAAACTAACTTGGTTTTGAATTGGGAGAAGTGCCATTTTATGGTGCGAGAGGGCATTGTCCTCGGTCACAAAGTTTCTGTTGCAGGTTTGGAGGTGGATCGCGCCAAGATCGTGGCGATCTCAAAATTACCACCCCCTACTAATGAGAAGTCGGTGAGGAGCTTTTTGGGTCATGCGGGATTCTACAGGAGGTTTATCAGGGAGTTTTCTAAAATCTTAAAACCTCTTAGATCTTTGCTTATGAAAGATGCAAAATTCGTTTTTGATGAACAATGTTTGCAGGCTTTTGAGAAGCTAAAGTTGGCCCTCACTACCGCTCTAGTTCTTATCTCACCGGATTGGTCAGAACCCTTTGTCCTAATGTGCAACACCAGCGATACGGCAGTTGGGGCTGCCTTGGGACAGACAAAGAACAAGATCTTCAGAGTCATCCACTACGCCAGCAAGACTTTGGATGAAGCTCAAGTCAATTACACTACTACTGAGAAGGAGCTGCTGGCAGTGGTGTTTGCATTTGATAAATTCCGGGCTTATTTGGTTGGGGCGAAGACGGTGGTGTATACGGATCATGCTGTGATTCGTTACCTATTTGCGAAGAAGGAAGCGAAGCCAAGACTAATCCGCTGGATTTTACTGCTACGGGAGTTTGACATGGAGATCAAAGACCGTAAGGGGTGCGAGATGTGGTAACAGACCACTTGTCTAGGCTGAAGAATCCGGTGGAAGGAGATGACCCTCGGATTTAAATTACTGAGGTATTTCTGAACGAGCAGCTGCTCGTAGCTGAGGAGGTCGATCTATGGTATATGGATCTGGTTAATTATCTGGTTGCAGATGTTCTACCACATGATCTGTCCTCACATCAGAAGAGGATGTTCTTGCATGACTGCAAGTTTTACTACTGGGATGAGTCATTCCTCTACCGTCGTTGTGCTGATTTGGTGATTAGGCGGTGCATAGGGATGCAAGAGCGAGAGCAGATAATGGGGGACTGTCATTTATCCCCGTATGGAGGTCACTGTGCGGCGAACAGGACAGCCATAAAAATCCTCACCAGCAGGTTTTATTGGCCCACCGTTTACCGCGACTGTCAGAAGTTCGTGGCCAGATG
>JAPKLW010000007.1:351401-390310 GCA_026898455.1 Plectranthus barbatus | reverse complement strand
CCGATGGGTTAAGGCTATCCCCACTGTGACTAGTGACTCGAAGGTGGTGCTCAAGTTTCTACAAAAGAACATCCTAACTCATTTTGGGGCACCTCGAGCACTGCTGAGTGATGGAGGGTCACACTTCAAGAACAAGTGGCTGGGGAGTTTGCTGGCAAAACATGGAGTTCATCACAAAATTACATCTCCATACCACCCCCAGGCCAATGGGCAAGCTGAGTTGGCCAACAGAGAAATTAAGCAGATCTTGGAAAGTCTGTGGTTTCCAGGAAGGATTGGGCTACTCGGTTGGATGATGCTCTTTGGGCGTATAGGACTGCATTCAAGACTCCAATTGGTACGTCGCCGTACCAGTTGGTGTTTGGGAAGTCATGCCATCTACCGGTGGAATTGGAGCATAGAGCGTATTGGGCAGTAAAGAAGATCAACTGGGATCTGAAGACTGCAGCTGAGCAGAGGTGTCTGCAACTGACTGAGCTAAAGGAGTTCCGGACTGAAGCATACGAGAGTTCTAGATTGTACAAGAAGCACGCCAAGAGATTTCATGATCAACGCATTCGTAGCCGCGACTTCACGCCAGGGGATCAGGTACTTGTATTTAATTCTCATCTCCATTTGTTCCCTGGTAAACTTAAGCTTAGATGGACTGGCCCGTATTTGATTCAACAAGTTAATTCTAATGGCACCCTAGATTTACTTGGGTCTGATGGCACGATATTTACTGTAAATGGTCATAGAGTCAAGACATATGTCCAATCTGAGCATGTGTCATTTGTATGTGAGCAACGTTTCGATGAACCTTAGGTTATGTACTGTTGTGTCTAGCTACAGACATTAAGTAAAGCTCTTGTTGGGAGGCAACCCAACCTTTATTAGTTTTCATTTTTTTTTTGCTTTAATTTGTTCACATTTGAGTCCTTTTTCCCTATTTTCCACATTATACGTTCACTTTTGGTTGTTGAGTTCATTGGGTGCAGGAAAGGAGATAAAACGAAGGAGTCTCACTGGAAATTACACAAACAGCGACCCAGGGTCGTAAACGGCGGTCGCTGTACATGAAATTTTGGGTCGCCGGCTTCCTCGTCATTTTTTTTTAGGTTCGTGACATGAAAGGCGACCCGAAAACATACTTGGTGGTTGCCAAGTATGTTGGCTGGGTCGCCATTCATGTAAAATTTTAAATTTCAGTTCGAGGGTTAATTGGTGACCCATTTACATGAATGGCGGTCGCCGTTCGCGCATTAAAATTGAATTTCAGTTCGGGACATACTCGGCGACCGAGAACATGAATGGCGATCGCTGATCGTGCCTTTCCGGGTTGCCGAACGTGCGAAATCACCCCTTTAATCCTATTTCTCCCATTTTCCTCCTAACTTTACAATTCCCTCTTCATAAACCCTCAAAACCCACGACTCAACTCCATCTTCTCTCTAAAATTCCTCCTCCAATACACAAAATCTCATCAAATCCTTCCACACATTACCAACCCATCATAGTTAGAAAACTTCTATCCATTTACTTTTTCCGATTTCATTCAAAAACGTGGAATTCCAAAAAATCTAGGGTTTGCAATTTTTGTTCAAATTTTGCTCCATATTCAAGGTAATTTTCGTACTCTTGCTATGTATATTAATTTCATGCATGTTATTTCATTCCATAGTTGATAATGTAGGTTGAAGTTTGGATATTTGTGTTAATTTTTGTTTTTATCTATTAGTTTGCATTCCAATATCATGTTTGGCATATTTATGGTTATTGTTGACTAGTTTAGCAATCTTAGGGTTTAAGTATTGAATTGGGGGTTTGTATTGGTGACATTGAATTATGTTAGTCTAGGACTTTGAGTTGGGGGAATTTGCATATTGAGGTTTCACTTGCAACAATTGCCATATTCCTTGTTTCTCTAGCTCTCTTGGGTTGATGATTATTTTCATTGTATTTATTTAATTCTGTGGGTATTGCTTTAGTTTAGATTTAGGTTTCATTTACATGTTCACCCTTCATTGAGTTTAGGGGTAATGGTTTTTGATATTGGAGTTGAAGATGGTGGAAATTGTTCATTAGAGTTTAGGAAAGTGAATCTCTTTGTGCTTACTCGAGGGGAATTAGTTTACTTGTTTTGATAGTTCTTCGTTGTTTTCATGTCGACTGGTTCTGAGTATAGTTTTTCTTAGGTGCAGATTACCATGCCTCCGAGATGCCAAGCAGTTGAGCCCCCCCCCCCTACCCCGGAATCTATGGGCATTGACCTTGGTGAAGAAGAATATGCAGTGAATTTTGAACGGTTGGTCGAACGGGGAATTGAAGGCACGCGTTACACCGACGCCCTTCAGACGCTTGGATTATATGATGGTGTCATGGAGCTTTTCAGCAACATTGGGTGGGGACCCATTCTCACTATCTCGGCCCTCACTCACAAGAAAATCACCTATGAAGTACTCAGCACGCTCCGGGTCACCACAACTGATAGGACTACACCGAATGGGGCTCAGTTCCGGGCAATGAACGAGGAAAGGACTCTCTCAGTCAAAGAGATCAATCGTGCATTTGGGGTCCCAATCTGGGCGACTATTTACGGACTCGAAGATTCAATGCTGCGATTTTTTTGCCTCAGCTTACTCTTCCAGCTGACAGTAATTGGGTGTCGGGGACATCCAAAGCCACCCAGATCCGCAACTATACTGAGGATTATCCAGCGCATTCTGGCGCATACACTTTTCGCTCGGAAAGACAATGGCTCTGTTAGGGAATCCGAGCTCTTGGTCATGTATGCTATGCTGCACCAGCAGAAGCTGAACTTTGTTATGACCTTTCTACAGCAATCTCGGCGAGTCGCGTCCGCCAAACGGGGAGTCATCTGCATAGGGGGTCTCTGGACCCACATCATCCACTCCCTGGGGATTTCTACAGTCCGGATGCGAGCTGAGCCTATGGTACTTATGGACTTGGATCGGTTGGCCGACCTCCGCTTCATCACCACAAGCCACCCTCCCTTCTACTTCTGACAGCAGAACAAGATGCACTTTCCTTTGCCAAATCCCGAGCTAACTAATGTACGGATTCAGCGTTACCGCGACAACTGGTGCCTGGACACACTGGCCCACACTCAGGCCATTCAGGCTGTAGAGGCCGAGCACGGGCCTCACCGACCGGACGAAGAGGATAGAGAGCAGGGGGCGATCGACAGCAGGGGGGCGAGCGAGGACAGGGCTCCGGCCAGACACTTCTCTTGGAGCAGCCACCCCCGGATCATACACAAGCTGGTCCTTCCAGTCGACCTGCGGGGGAGTCCTCTACAATCTATGAGCGCCGCACCCACCGCGTGGCATTTGAGGAGCGGCTGACTTCACTTGAGAGGCAGTGGGCAGACTGGAACGCGCAGCTGCAGGCTCTATCCTCGGCACAGACCACTTATGCCGCAGAGCGCCGCTCTTTCGAGGTGGAGTAGCGCCGTCAGTGGGAGCATCAGCAGGCAGAGTGGGACCGCCAGCACGAGGCTCAGGAGGAGATGCGCCGGTTCATGGCCCGATTCCCACAATTTTGGCCGCCACCGCAGTGACTGCCCGTAGAGGTTTCACACACATCACCGTGATCTTTCCCCACAAACTTATTCTTTCCTTTGTATCGAATAAGTTTGGGGGAGGGGGTGTGATCGAGCGATGTGTGATTCTATTCTTTCTATTTTATATTTACCTCTTGTTGATGTGGAACTGAGATTTGTGATCTAAGATGGCACTTTGTGTACTGTATTAACCTGATTCAGTAACCGGCTTGTAACTGTTTAATTTGCTTTCTGTTTTCTGTTTAAAAAATTCCTTTTAATGCTTTTAATCTGCTTTCAATTTATTTTGCTGTACTGGGTCTGTAACTGGAAGCTCTATTATTTGACCACAAGGTGTTGGGAACTGAAATAAAGTGACAAGGGTTATATTTGCATATTATTGATCAAGTTAATGATGACAAATTTTTCTTTCTTGTGAAATCTGAATTGTTGAACTACGCATGAATTGATGAGGTGTGTACATTTGTGGAATTAATTCTGGCCTCTAGGATATGCTTAAGCCTGTGAGAATTTGAGCTTGTGTTCGTTTCATTGAGAGATGTGTCACTGTACACTTGCCTCTAGAACTTGCTTTGGTTTCTGTCTCAAAATTGCATAGAGGAATGCCATGGACTTAGAAATGATCTTAGGCCATCGTTTCATGAGCCTCATTAAACCCAAACACTAACCCATTACATAATCCTTTGCTAAGCCCGTTGAGCCTTTAAACCCTTTCTTTCTAAACCGGATGATAGGAGGTGTGGATGGAGTTATATGGGTATCTTTTGATGATAGGTGGTAAAATTTAATAATTTTATGGTAATACATTGTCCAGAAGCTTTGTGGTGGACAATAGAGTTATACTTTATTTCTATATATATATAAAGAAGAAGAGAAAAAAGAATTTGCACAAAGTGTGCATAATGTCAGTGTTAAGTTTATTAATGCACAGAGAGTGTATAGTGTCATTGTCAAGTTTGAATTCTATTGAATTGTACCTAAGGGATGTGTATTCTTTCAGTTGAGTTGTGCTATATTGAATAAGTCAGTCAGTCAATAAAGTATGGTATGTGATGAGGAATACTTGTGTGATTGGAGTTATAAGGTTGCATTTATTCAGTCACTTAGCCAAATATTCCATACCTTTCACCAATGTGCCTACATTAGAACCTAGAATAAAGACATTTTTTATCTTTGTCCTAACACTCCCAAGGTCAGTGGAGAGTCTAGACGATAAGCAAGCCTATGGTAGGAAAGTTGTACAGTTGACAGTTGAGAGTATACACTAGCCTTTTCTACACTTTGAGCGAAATTTGAGTGATAAACTATCTTGTGAGAAGCAGACTCCTAGGGGTCGGGATTGAAACTATGAACTATTGCACTAAATTGATGAGTGTCATGTTTGTTGGTGTGGGAATCACAACCTCTTTGTGTCTGAAACAAATTTTGATCAATAAATGCAGCCCTCGTTTTTACCTGTTCTTTTATTTGTCTTCCTCATAGTTCGAGGACGAACAATAGTTTAAGTTTGGGGGGTTGGTAAACACTCATTTTGTGCATTTACTCATGTGACTCTGCTGGCCTTTTGACTAAGATTAGGTCGTTCAGTGATAATTGTATGTCATATTCATATACTTTTGAGAAATATTACGTGTGGCATGGTTTTGGGTTAACATTGCAGGATTCATGCACAATTGAGCCGTTTACAGGATATGATCGAGCACCATGAAGCTAGTTGATGTGTCGTTGCACCGGGAAGAGAAAAAAGTGAGAAGAGATCGATGAAAAAGCTTCCAATTTCAGTCATGACGTGAACGGCGACCCAAAATGCATGAACGGCGGTCGTCGATCATGCATATGGGCCGCCGATCCCGTAGAATCTCCTTTTTTTGCTTCGGCGCATGAACGACAGCCGAACTGCATGAATGGCGACCGCCGTTCATGTGTTTCGGTCGCTGATCGTGCAATTTTCAGGCTTTTCTCATGACGCAGGGATGGCGACCCGAGCACACGCTCGGCGGTCGCCATCGACATTTTTTGGGTCGCCGATCGTGACTTTTTGGGCGAAAATTTGATCCAAATCCCATATCTTTTTGGGTTTGAAGAGGATTAGTATAAATAAGGGCTTCCAAGACTCAAAAAGGCTCCTTCCTCATTATTTTTCAATTGACATAGCTGGAGAGATCATAACGGAGCAGAATTCAAAGGCACAAGGCTGAAGATTCAATATTGAAGATTTGAGTTTTTGGTTTCATGTTTTCTTTGTTTTCGTACTATCTTTATTTTATTTTTATGGAACTTAGCATGATTGGCTAAATCCATATTGAATTCTAGGGTTTTGAAACTTGATGAATTTTATGTAATTGTTTATTTAATTTAATTTTCCTTTTCCATCTGCATTCAGGTTGTCCTGAGTTTTAAATTAATTACTTGATATTGGCCATTGATGGTGATGTGATTGGTATTTCTTGAACTGAGAAGTCTAGGTTTCTCAATAAGTTGCAGGATAATTAGATTTAATAAATTGAATGTCCGAGAGGAATTCGAGTTATTAAAGGGTTTTAAAATCTTAGGTTTTGATCAAGAGTAGAATTTCTTCTGCGCGTCCGAGAGGAGTCATTAGAATTTTTATTTCCATGTTATGGTATAGAGTTCGAGAGAATCGCCTGATAACATATTCGTGATTAACCCATGTGTTTGGAAATTAAATTGGAATTGGATTGAGTAAACTGTTTGCATAATTATTTATCATAGTTGATTGCCCTGGAATTCTATTTTCTCCATATTTTCTAAAACCTTTTCTTTTATTTGTCCCTTTAAATATTGCGTTTCAAGATTGCCTAGCTTAAATAAACAAAACTCTTTTACCGATTTGTCTAGATAGTAGTAAGGTGTCTATGTTTTAGTGCTTGATTATACTTCGAGCCTGCAATCCTTGAGTTCGATAAATTATTACTTGCCCTCTGCATTGGTCTGTACACTTGCAGTTTTAGCATATTGCAAAATACGCTATCATGCATATTGGGTGATGGCAGTTTTTGTAGGGTTTCTCAGGCTGGATTTAGATAACTATATCGTTTCAGGATGGTGACATTCCTTGGGAATCTCATGACGTTCGTTATGCTAAGTCATGATGGCTGAATCATTGATATTCAAGCATAAGCGATAAGGGATGAGTGTAAGAGATTAATTTATTGCAGCTAACTGTCATATGCTGAACTAATTAATGAATGTCTGAAACATTAAATATGAAAATTAATCGAGTCAATGCAAGTTGTTCCTAATAACGTGGTAATAAAGGGGTAGGTCAACATTAATTATCTGGTAGCATCAATTAATGTTTACTCCCTCCGTCCCGAGTAAATTATCCACATTTTCTTTTTCATCTGTCCCACAATATTAGTCCACTTTCCTAAAATAGCAAGTTTTTTACACCCATCAATAAAATATTCATCCCACTACCACTCACATACCTTGGTTATCGTGCCCAGTCAAATATGGACAATTTGACCAGGACGGAGGGAGTATTAATTAATTATGTTTTGGGTTGAACATGGAATTAATTAATAGGAGGCCCACTTTATTATTTGCATTTGATTCCTGGTCTGCCCATTAAATGATCTGAGCCCGTTAGGGTTTTATAAACCCTAAAGCATGTACTCTGGATCTATAAATAGATCAGTTGTCTCATTCCAACATAATATTAAAGTTTTCACAAAACTAAAACCCTCGAGAGATTGGAGAAGGCAGCAGTTTCACATCATCTATTATAGACTCAGCTCCTATAGATTCTTGAATATGGATTGTAGCGTCAATTTTTCTACTTACTTTTGAGTCTCCAACTCTTAGCTACAGGGCGCGAAAATTTGAGTTCCCTTCACAAACATCGATTGATAATCCTATAGATCTTATGTGTCTTAAAGCCTTCGCTAGAAATCTGTTGATCGGCCTCCGATGGTTCCATGTTGAACTCGTGCAAGATGCATGAAAGTCTTAAGAAAACTCGAGTGAGAGAGAGAGAGGGAGAGAGCGCTTGATTGCTTAAGGATCGACAATAATCAACATCGTATATTTTGCTCTCTTTTGAATGAGGTATATATTATCTTGACTTTGAAATAGATCCATTGAAATATGAGAGAAGTAAAACCCCTATTTTTGAGAAAATGTACAACTCTATCTACTTTCAGTTATCCGTTAAATGTATGAAAATGTACAACTCTAGCCGGTTGTCTTTTCGGATGTGACTACGAATTAATTGATAAATAATCAAGTGATTACTGAGAGGGCGTTTGGTTGGTGGATTTCGGAATCAAGGAATGGGAATGAATCCGAAACCTACCGTTTGGTTGATGGATTTGGGAATGGGGGATGGGATTGATTCCCAAATATCCATTCCCCTCTAAGTTGGTGGATTTCATACTCATTCCCAAATTCAATACCAAAATAATTATTTTATAAGATTTTGTAATTATTTTTTATTAATTATTATGTACTCCAATATTTTTCAATATAATAATTTATAATATTATTAATATTATATATATTAATAAATTAATATATTTATAATATTATTAAAATAAATGACGTTATTATATTATTATTATGCATTAATTAATAAATAATATTATTGAAAATATATTAATTATCATATATACAATAATTAATAATATTATTAATCTTATTATTTATTTCTTAGATTTTATTTCATATTATTTTATTATTTATTTTTATAATATATTATAATAATATTATTATTAAACAATCTTTTATTTTATCTTTATTTTATATTTTATAAAATAGATAATAAATTATTTATTTTTAATATAATAAATCTTTTTATTTTATTATTAAATTAATTATTATTTATATAATATTTTAATAATTTTCTAAACCTTTAAACTTAAAAAAAATTCACAGACTTGAAAATGATTCCCAAATCATCTCATAAACCAAACACCAAGAATTGAGAATGATTCCCAAATCTAAACCCATACTCATTCCTTTTACTATCAAACTAATATCCATAGTGATTCCCGACAGTTATACCAAACGCCCCCTGAGTTTATTCAAGTGCGCTCATATTCTTCACCTCAGCTGCCAGTTGAACAAAATTTCAAGTCGGCATCAATCACCAATTTTCTTTTTCATATGCATACACATAGAACTAATAATACGAAATTAAATAGAAAATCCACACAAAATAAGCATCAGCATATCTCCACCAGCAAAACATACTAAAACCACAAGACAAACCAGACAATCTGTGAACACGGCGTAGATATTTCCAACTTCATTAACCATTTTCTGTTTCTAATAGCTGCTACTTAACCATAAGATTAAACAAACGACCAGTTGACGAACATGAAGCAGAAGCAATGTGGATTGTCGTCTTCGTTGAGAACTTTCCATGCCACGGCTCTCTCGTACGAGATGGGCCGGCTCATGCTTGATAAACAGATGCCACCTTGAAGAGATGCAAAACCCTAAGATGACACAATGAAAAGCATATGAGAACATGTTGGCAAACCTCTAAACCAGGATTTATCATTTGCATGTGTATCGCGAAATTCAAGATTATATAATAGCTTTGACAGAGTAAAAAGGATAGATTGTTCTGAAATGAAAAATAGCTAGCATCTGCTGCATATAGGCTGACCTGATGCATTATCTGGAGAATCTCAGAGCAGAGATTTTTCCGACCATGATCATCAAATATCTTCTCCAGAGATATGTCTTGGAGTGCAACCAAGGTTGTCTCGAGCATGTCGAGGCCAGCCTGGTTGGCGAAGGTAAAGACGGGTACTGCCTGTACAAGTTCAGAAGTTGCCAGCTAGAATAAGATGAAATATGAAAATAATGGTCGTCCAATAAAGATTCTGCCATCTAAACTGCTAAAATAAAAGTGTTTATAAAAACTTGGAATGGCCAACAACGAACGAATATACTACCTTCATGGAACAGCACATAATGGCGTCTGAGTGATGCCACAGAGCTTTTAGGATGGATTCACTCCCTTCACCGCTAGACCTGAGAAGCTCCACTCCCATAAAGCTCCTGCAAGCTCAAGAAGAGACTTTCATGAGCCATTTCTCAAGATGTACGACTGCACCTTTTCTTTTTTATGTTTTTAGTGAGAGGGTCTATTCAGCTGAATGTTTTCGTCCATTACAAAGTTATACATTATCAATCATCTTCAAACAGATTACCTGTAACTTTGGCAGATCCAACGAGAAAGGGTATGCGCTTCAGGAGTCCCAAGTTGTGACCGAAGACCAGCATGAGGTCCTAGGTGAGATGAAGAGAGAGCTAATGCAACCCTCTGAACTGATGATATAATACTACGTACATATTGCCTGGCCATTGATACGACAGTATCTTGCATGTGGCTTTCAAATGCAAACTCAAAAGCAATCGTCATGACAGATCTTGTACTGCTGCCGGTAACAGCAAGCTCACTTGACAGTTTATTGCCTGCCGTCCCAGTTTCAAGAGCAGATGCAAGGTCTAGTGTGCGATTTGGACTGGAAGCTTCCTGAGAAATGTTGAAGCCATTTAGCAGAACTTGCAATCAATGGACTATTTTGAGTTTTCAATATAAGCTTCAGCACGTTTCTTGTTCAAAGATACAAAATAGAATTGACAAACAATAGCAGTAAGCGTATGAAGAAGTGAAATATTTATCATCATCAATTTAAGATATGGTTTTAATCTATACAGCATGCTGTGTCTAACAGAATTGTTATAAGCTCATTTCTCGACTTCATTAAGTTCACGCACAAGAGGACAATAAACAATTGGAATGCCTATAGTGACTTAGAAGCACTCACCTTCCCAGAACCAAGAGGAATGATGCGGAAACCAGATGGGAGGAGAGGGGCATCTTCAGCGAAGGAGGCATCAATAGGCGCAAATATAAGTTCAGCACATGTGCCAACCGCATTTTCATCCATGCCACTACAGAGCTGCCAAAATAAAGATGAGCAACAGAGGTCACCAACTCAAACTAATGCTGAAGAATCGATATGTGATATATTCAAGGATGTTTACTATATACTATACGTTATCACTGCAGGATGTAGATTTCACTTTAAAAGACCCCATCTAGAGACCCCATTAACAGAAAAACTGTTCACCAGTGCTATAAGGTTTAACTAGGCCAAATCTGTTGATTATGAGCCTCATTCCCACTAGCATAAGATCATTTCCCTTTTAAGATCCATTAATTAGTTTTTAAGCACAGCACATTTAACAAGTATTCATGACTATTCAGATATAAATCTCACGTAATTCATCCTTCAGGTAAAAATTGAAAATCTGAAGAATATTTGCATTATTTTTTCTACATACTTGAATGGAATCGGACATTTTTTATCATTACTCGTATGAGTAGAAACTGGACATGAATCGGATAGGAATATTTACCTGCAAAAGGAACACATCCCTAGCCATCATAGCATCTTCAGGACTGACACCTTCCAATTTAATTACCTCCAGAAGCTATTAAGATCCAACCAAGGAATATAACTCATTTTCAAATTGTGATAAAGGTTGTTACAGTTAATCAGAATGATATAAGACAACAAGATTATGAAAAGATTACTAGTCCAGACTAATTCAATTCACTTACCTCTTCATGCTCAATGGTCTGGGCCAATGGAAGAACTACTTGACCGCCGAAATTGCCAACTCGAGTCCCTAAGAAAGTACAAGGACCAATCTTGGCAGCAGATGCTGCATAAGCATCAATGTTGTCTGCCCATTCTGATCTGTGCTCTCGCAAAAACCTCAGCAGTATTGCAGGAGGCACATTCTGAACCCAAGAGAAAAGGGAGTGTGAATTAGAGACTCCCAAAACAAAAGATAGGTTGCTTTAATTAATATTAGAACAGGAAAGTTAAATCAAACCTCTGATAACTTCTATGGGGAATATAACTAACTCCAAATGTATGTTTTGGAGATAAGACAGACTTGGATTAGATTGACGATTTGATTAGATATGGATTTAGATTTATATTTGATTAAATATTGTCAAAGATAGATTATGATTTATTTTTGCATTTATAATGTTTATCCACTAATTTTAGAAGTCAATATGAGTCGGTCAGTTTTTAGAATCATTACATCAATATGTTACGAAGAATGTAGTTGTGTCGGAATGATCTTTTCGGAGGCACTTACTTTACATTATAGTTATTTATTGTTTTGTTCAATCTCTCGACTCTATCAATTTGGTTTTGCTGTAGGGAAAATTTCATGGCCACACACTCTTGTGCCATAGAGTCACATTATGGCAGGAAGTGCAGGAACATTGGAATGAAGTGCTGGTTAGACACGATAATTAGTTCTACCATGGAACTATGAAATGATATGCAATGGAACTACATAATGATATGCAGAAACAATTTAGTAACTTGGCAACAATCGTCAACAAATTAGCCATGACCTGTTGCCTGCACCATCAACAATCTCGATACAAGTACATCAATCACCACCAAAGAGACAAAAGCTTATGCGGAGAATGAGGTAACCGATGAAGATGACCATGACAAAACTTTTAAGAGTAACGAAAGCAAGCATATTCAACTGGAATTGAAGGCTATGAAGGTAAAGGAATCAGAAACTGTGAAGGTATAGGAGCCAGAATCTACGAAGGTAGAGGAGCAAAACTGTGTGAAGGTCGAGCAGTCATAATCGACTATGGTATCATTGATCAAAAAGATACTACCCTATTGCTGCACTATTACATCATATGATGCCTAGTTATGATGTTACACACCACTATTGTCCTTCGGATTTGGCGATAACCAAACCACCATGGGTGCCCCCAAAACACAAAGCAATACAACAGTGCAGTTTATTTTAAAACATCCTATAAGGACACAGTTGTTTTCGAGAGTCGGTAATTGATATGCATGCTTTGCAGACAAGATAGACATGGATTAGGATTAAAGGTTTGATAAGTAAGGGATTAAGATTTATATTTGATTAGATTTATTTAAAAATTGTTAGAGATAGATTAAGATTTATTTTAGTATTTAATTATGTTTATCCAATAGTTTTAGGAGTCTATATAAGCGGGTCAATCTTTAGAAATTATTATGTCAATATGTTATGAAGCATGTAGTTATGTGGGCAGACTTGCATCCAGCAGATCTCTTCTTCAGAGGTATTTATTTATCTTACAGTTATTTATTTTTTTTGTTCAATTTTCTCGACTCTTATCACTTCACAACACTACAACTTCCCAAACCAACTAATTGTCACTATTATAATTAACCTTTATCATTGAATCAAACTCAATGAGAAGAAGGGCTTGAAGTCTTGTTTTCCACCAAGCAATAACTGCCCTGAGGCCTATTTGATAGAGACATTAACCCAAGGAAGCACATTTTCCTTCAAACACATAAAATGAAAATAGAAACATTAAAATAAACTACCTGTAAAAGCATGGAAGCTTTGGCACACAAGACAGTATTACAAATGGAGTTGTATTCATTTGTGAAAGAGATATTTAACCCCATCAATTTTTCCGGATTGGAGTTCACAAGAATGGTAACATCATCCATGCCATCGTTACCTAGCAACGTCCAACCTTCATCAGTGAAGCCATTAAGAGCCTCATTGAACCCCCTGATTAACAACCAAGAAAATTGTACCCCTGAGATTTTGCAATACAACTAAAAGCGAGCTTGTAAAAAGTCAAATAGTCAGACCTGCTCAACCGATGGCTAAGTGCTCGCAGCGCTGCTGGTCTTCTACCCCAATTGCTTACATTACTTTGTGAAATGTCCTGAGCCATCTGCCTCAGTTGACGAAGAGCCTGTGGGGAGAGAAAAAGACAATCATAAGTGGGGGCAAAGGATTAAAGTTGGCCTGTTATTTACTAATATTACGCAACTACTCGAAGAACACACTATACTTACCGCCATGGTAGTTTTTTGGGCAAGCACAGTCGAAGATTCATAGAGAGGGCGCAGCACCTCAGGGACACTCCATGCCTGGTAAGAAGGGGTGAGGGGAAACAAAAAATGATTTTGAGTGTTCTGTCGTTTAAATGAGAGAGAGGTCTTCACAGGGTAAGCTACTCCATCTACAGCCTACCAGAAATGCCGCAAGATGAATTAATTACCTCTAGATTCATGTGATCAACAATGTGGATGATCGATCCGCCTCCTTCGCATGGTCTGATCAAATAACCACTAGGCATCATCTCGGCCCTCATGAAGTTCTGCACCGGAGGCATGCTGGGGCCATTCTGAGTATTGCTAAGTGATCTTTCACATACCTTAAACAAGTCCAAAACCAACAAAATTATTGCCACTAATTGGATAGAACTGAAGTTACAGATCCAACATTTAAACTCTCTCCGAACAAAAATTAATAAGCTATGGTCCACATACCACTAAACTACCATCATCCATGACCGAAGTGTAGCGCATCAACCAAAAGTCACGACCTGGCGCCAAAGTCGTGGGTGCATATAACTAATAGTTTTGAATTCATAAACCTCATTAGTAAAGCATCAGGAACAACCAAAGAAACACCGTGTTGCAGTTACAATTACCTGCATGTACAAAAGTTCAATGGTTCCACCATTGGCGGTAGGCAGCACATTGAGAACATCCACAGCTCGGCAATCACGAAACCACGAAGGCCGATCCTTGAGGATTTCTGCAACCTGAAGTATACTTTGGCAATCAATTCTTCCATTGGACTTTGGTAACACAACTTACTTAACAATTGGAGTCTCAACAAGAATACAGTTAACTTACCCTGGTGGGCTCTAGACCAACCAGACCGCAAGTTCTTGCTGCCACGCCAGTGCAACCATGAGAAATAGCAACGATTCCAATGGAATCCGGACCAGGCTACTCAAAATGGATGTAAAAATCAATACTAGAAAAATGTTAACATCCATTTTATGTTCAGTAAATATAATATACCCCCCCCCCCCCAAATTCTGAGTACATTTAATGGTAATTAAGCAGTGCTCTTCGAACAAAAATTAATTTTTGAGTTCACGAATAAAATCAACATTATTATGCCTTCAAAAAAACCTGTGAATGAGTGCACATATCAAAGTAAGTGCAGCGTCATAACAATAAACAATATTATACATAGTAAATATCAAGACAAAATAAATAATCCAATAAAGTTCCAAATTCAAGACAGACTGTACCTTCATTCCAGGCATTTGGACCCACTCAACAGCAGTTCCAGTGGCCTTTGAAAGAAACTCAGCTAAAGTTTCTTCTGCAATGGACAAAAGTCTGAAAAAAATACAAAAAGTAAACGAACCTCCGTAAAGACATATATACTTTCCTTCCTCAATCAAGAAAATGACTCTACGACCATTCCCCACTACTCACTCGATTTATTAAATGACACTCATACGAATCCACTATGCATAAAATGACGAATAAGCATGTATACTTGTACACGCTAGATAGACCCTACTCACCCTGCAGGACTAGCATCTCTTGGCGGATGCTGAGGCGTCAAGTGGTGTTGTTGACCACTCGTCACCACTGATTCACAGCTTGTATCTTTTGTGGAAAGTGCATTCTGAAAAGGACAAATGCAGTTGACCCTGTTAATTTTCTTAAGACCCCATTCTAGTTACTCAAAATTAAGCCTACTTAGGGGATTAAATATCCAAATTTGTTGCTAAGAATGGAATGAGAGAAGGCTTCAAAGATTCTCACGTTCAGATTATGCTGGCGAAAGTCGCTGTTTTCATACACTAATTGAGAGACCTGTTTCTGCAGCCTATCATTCTCCTCCATCAAGAGCTTATTCATGGCAGTCAGCTTCCTGTTCACACCTTGTAGCCTTGAAGATTCTTTCCTTTGCTTCTCTCTGCATCTGCATTTTCAAGAGAAAGAAAAAAATAAATATATAACTCAAATTCTTTCCCATCAAAACATCACAATAAATTGCATTCAAGAACATGACTTCAAATTTACGCCTTAAAATTCACATCACTCAATAACTCTCCTTATTCAAACAATTTTCACTCACCGTCTGTTTTGGAACCAGACTTTGATTTGCTTTGGCTCAATATTAGATAAGATGGGACATTCGCGAACCAGCTGCTGACGCCGCATGGAGCTAGGCTTCGGACAGTCTTGATAGAACCTCTCCAGGGCTTCAACCTGCTCCGGCGTGTAGCGCACATACTTACCGTTGTCCATGGCGGCTGCCGCCGCCGCCGCTGCTGCCGCCTTACTATCCTTGCAAGACATTGCCATCTCCACACAACTCCAAAGATCTCAAGAGCCTCACCAATACTCTAACTCAATTCAATTGCTTCCACTCACGCAACAGCTCAAACACTAGGGGGATCAAGTATTTATCCCTTTCGAGAGAAGAAATACATTCTGAGGAACATAAAAACACATGTTCCTGATTTAAATGCGAGATAGTCGACTTTCTTTCTAAAAAGTTCTTGATCACGTAAAGCAAGAAATCAAGACAACAGATTACTGAAAAGAAATGGCGGTTTCACTTGCACCAAGAACAAGGGGATAAAAGGAAAAACAGAAACTCCCAAGAATGAATCACACCACCACCCCAAATTTTCTATAAAAAAATCCCAAAAAGCGAGCTTGCTTTTCAAATCACATCTACCGTCCACAGCGCATGCCTCCAATCCCACGATTTTTCTCCATATCAGCTACTTCAAAAAACTCACAGTAGAAGATTCGCTCATCCAAAGATCGGAGCTTTGAGCCTCTCCCGGAAAGCCCATATCACTATTTCTCTTCTTTACCACTAAACATCAGAACTTTGATCGATCAATCGAGATCCCCATGCATAAACCCACATATGCGTATAAATATGTATGCATATATCGTATGATTACAGTTGCAAAGATGGATCTGGGGCGGTGAAATGAAAACTTAAAAAGGGGTTGTTGGTAAAAAAAAATGGAAGCGAAAAGCAGAGTGAATTTACTATTTCGGATTGGATTAATTCTTTGAATATGTGGATGTCTCAGCTTTGCTACTGTGGTTTCTTCATCCCTCGTTAGTCTTAATTTTTTTTTTTTTAACTTTTGTTTTATTATTATTATTTGCATTTGCATGTATAGTGTATAAATATAAGTGTGGGGTTCACAGATACTCCCTTCGATACTGGTGTGCATACACGCGCACCGGATTTGGAATATTTTGTGAAAGGGATTTAGATAAGATTATAAATAACAGTAATCTCCCGCTCCAACTCAACATATCACCTCAGCATATTAATTTTTAAAAAATTAAAAATTGGTGTAATTGATAGATGAAGGTCGACGATAAATCACTTTCAACTATAATAATCTGTGTGCCCCATAATATTTTTTTTAATTATTTATTGATGGGCCAATAATATTATGAAATGCGTTTGTATTTTATTTGCAATTAATTTTGTATAGATACAATAATAAAACTAATATATTTTTAATCTCTACAAAGAAAAACTAAATTATACATATATATATATATATATATGTCTTTTTTTATTTTTAAATTGAGATATAAATATATATACTAAATTAATTTCATTTGTAATATTTTTATATCAATTTAATTAGTATAAAATTCATAATTTTGAGAAAGTCTCAAGTTAGACACGCCTAAACGGTTTAGGCGGGTTTTATCCATTAACTCAAGTCAAACTCATCTAATATATCCTAATTTGGGATTAATAAACCATATTTGGGATGAGTGAACCCATTTGGATATAGATAAAACCCGTCTAACGCAAGTTTTTGCCCATAATTTTATAGATACAACAATAAATTTGATAGGTCTTTTATACAATAATATGAAAATAAATATACCAAAAATTATATATTTTGATTCTCTACAAATAGAGACTATTATATATATATATATATATGCTAGAATTATACCCGTGCGTTGCACGGAAATCTTTTTTATACTTATATTTAAATTTTAAAATAAGATAATTTATTTATGTTAAAATTTATATTTTATCCAAATAAACCTAAGTATTATATATATTAAGAAAAATATTTTATTATTTAAAAAATTGTATAAAGAATACTAAATAAGGATATATGCTTGTAAAATATAAGTAGTATTTATCAGATGAATAAAAAAAATCCAGTTGAAAAATAATATGATCTAAACTGCATTAATAACATATGTGGATATATTAAATTCACAATATATTTAATTCATCTATGTTATCTCGTATATAAAAAATCACAAAGCTTACATATTATTCAAAATACATATTTTTAATGAAAGTGTATGGATCCTAAACTTGTTAATATTAAAACTTGAATTTGCGTAAAAATTCATTGTTATTATTTAAATTTGGAACATGGGTAGAAGAACACAATAAATAAAAACTTTGTTAATTGGAAATATAATTATCTTAAAAAAAATGAATACATAATTGCAAAACATGATAAATTTATTTAATATATTTTATTTGGCATTACACGTTTTTCGAAAATTTTGGAGGGAAATCTATGGGACTCCTTTAGTATATTACTAAAAATACACTCATGCGTTGCACGAACATATTTTATATAGAGAGTTTTAAAAATATATTAGTTAGTGGATGTAGGAATGAGATAATTGAATGATTTGGAAATATACCATTTGGTTGAAGGACATGAGAATGTATAAATAAGAATAATAGTATGATACCCAAATATTAAGAAATCACAAAACCTTCCAAAATGGAGACTTTCATTCTCATTTGTCAATCACAAATCTGAATAACAAAATTATTTATTTCTTATTTTTTTTTATCTCATGTTATTTTATAATTATTTTTTATTTATTCTATTAATATTTTAAATCTTCCACTGTTTTTAATAATAATCATATTAACCAAAATTATTATAATAATATTATTATTATTTTAAAATATTACAATGATTATATTATTATAATTTTATTGTTATAAAATATTAAATAAAAACTTATTTTATGATTAAAATATTAATATGTTAGAATAAATAAACTTCATAACAATACAAAATATTGTAAAGGAAACTCAATAAATATATTTGGCATGTATTAGAACTTTAATATACACGGTCTTCTAGAATTTTGAAGGGATTTGATCGGAACTCTTTTAGTATATTATATAGATATAGATATAAACTTAATTTCATTTGTGATATACTTATATTAATTTAATTCCAATAATATTTAGTTATATTTA
This sequence comes from Plectranthus barbatus, assembly GCA_026898455.1. NCBI lineage: Eukaryota > Viridiplantae > Streptophyta > Magnoliopsida > Lamiales > Lamiaceae > Plectranthus > Plectranthus barbatus. The sequence continues at coordinate 371,580 of JAPKLW010000007.1, read as the reverse complement.
ATTATTTATTTTAATTTAGTCAAAAACTTTTCTCACAAATAAATGCTATCATTTCTTCCACTATATTATCAATTCAATTACAAGTACTAATTTTATTTTAAGAATAAAATTAAATAAAAAATTATATATAATATTGTGTTTGGGTGGTTATTGATAAACTTTGTAAAATTATTGTGGTTGAGCGATATGGATGAGAGAGAAATTAATTAAATATTGAAGTGGTTGGGCGATTGACCCAGTTACTGATAAACATAGTCTAATGCAACACACTTTATTTATTTTGCAGTTTAGATTTCAAACTTTTATTTTTCATCTCCAACACTCAACTCTATATTTTACTTTATAAAGAATATTCTATTTTGATTCTTCTACTGTTTATTTAATTTTCTTAATCAAATTATTATATCACATTTTCACCTATATATTAGTATTTATTTTCATATTTTTAATTATCTAATTTCAAATTAAAAATTAACAATTAAATTTAAATAAATTATTTTACAAGATTATAAATAAAATATATTTTCACACAAATGACCATTTTATTTAACATAATATGATCATACAATCATTCAAATCATAACACATTATTCTTAAGCTTTTGAATATTTATCCCACAAATGGTCAATCAAAGTATCACAAAGTGCAAAATGAATATCTCTATCTTTAATTTTTCGAAATCGTGCTTGAAATTTATCGATTCCTTCTTCCGCCATTTCAACATCTGAGACTAATACTTCTCTTTTATCATTAATAGGTGCATTAAGATCACATTTATCCTAAATTATCAAACTAGTCTATTGCCTGCGTGATGCGCAATGTATATAAAATTTCTAATTAAATTATAATTATTTTATTTATTTAGTAGATATGTATAAATGAAATATTAAAACACCTAGAAATATCAATCAAGCTAACTCATCAAATTTTGGGTCAATCATATCAATTTCAATACAAAGTTAAAATTCCTACCAACTGAACTGCCTCTCTATTTTATAGGGGTGGCAATTTCGTACACGATCCGATAATCCGACACGAATCCGCACGATAATAATGGATATGGATTGATCCGATAAGAATTCGGATCCTTATCGGATCGATACGATAAGAACACGAAAAATTCGGATCGGATCCGGATTGGATACGGATCGGACCGGATAATCCGTAAATCGGACCGGATTCGGATCGGATTCGGATAATCCGTTAAGAATTTAATAAAAAATATTATTTATTTATTAAAATTTAATTAAAATATTATTTATTTATTAAAATTTAATAATTAATATACAATTATTATATTTTTCTTTGTTTATATTTTTTTATTAGGTATTGGATAATTTTTTGATTTATCGGTTTGTAATCGGATTGGATATTTATCGGCTTCTTAGCGGATCGGATCGGACCGGACCGGACCGGACCGGATTGGATCGGATAACGGATCGGATCGGATCGGATTCGGATTTGAGCCTAATGGATCGGATACGGATACGGATTTAATATTTTCTTATCGGATCGGATACGGATTCGGTCTTAACGGATCGGATAATTAACGGATCGACACGATAAGGATCCGATCCGCACGATTTGCCACCCCTAGTATTTTATAATATACCTTAACACTAACACCATTGTTGTTGGTTATTATCTTATTGAAATGATTATTTTGTATGAAAGATTTTATATTTTATATAGATTGTGGCTTTTGAGAGTTGTTCTCACACCATTTTTCAATATTATCATTCACCTCCAAATTAAAAAAAAAATGTTCTCAAAACAATTATGTTGGGAATTTAGGATAGAAATTCCCTTATTTTTTTATGTTTTGATGTATCAAACATGTATAGAAACCACCTTCAAAAGTGTCTCTACATTAGCTTAGTCGATACAAACTTGTAATGTTCACTTAGGATATTTATCGAATTGTAAAGAAGCTGATCAAGATAAACTAGGCTTGCGATCGAAGCCTCCAATTTGATCATCATGAAGACAAGAAGAAACTCAGACTCAGGCATGAACTGGCAGATTGCGACCACTTCAGCCTGATGCTCACCACTCAGATAAACTGGTTGATATCACCAGCTTGGATCATCACTAGTTTATTAAGTCGAGTGTCATCTTACGAGTAGAGACAAAAAAGATAAGCCAGGGGAATTGCAAAGACTCGGACTTAAGGAAAATGAGATTCCTTAAAGTTTGAAATTCAAACATCCAGTTTAAGATTCCTCAAACTAGCGAGTCGTTCTGACACATTGCAGGATGTCGACACCCTGTGTCAGGAAAAGATGGAGCAGGTGTGGCAGAGCAAGAAAAGACACCTATCTCCATCATATTAGAGACCCAACGGATAGTTCAAAATACAGATTCTCTTTAAACGGCTATTTTGTCAAACCCTTCCTTTCTTCGTCTATAAATAGACTAAAGCAATCTCATGGAGAGGGTAACAGTTACAGTTACAAGAACAAAAATGTGACTAAAACACCACAAGATACGAGGGTTCAAAACTCACTAGTCGTAACTATATTCTCCGAACAGAGACTCTTAGAGTTCACTTTTCTTGTTCGAGGCTATTTTGCAATATCTTACCGTGTTCCAATCTCTGGACATGAGACTCATAGCTTCTCAGCTTGAGTTTTATTATTGGTGCTCTTTCTCTCCAAGAAAGACCACAACAATTGCAGCTATCTCCAAGTTGTAACTATCACGGACATGTTTCCACAAGTTTGAAGAGTTTCGAGAAGAACTTAAAAGCTCCCAACTTCCAGAGAAGGAGGCTGCATGGTGTGCTCACACTCCCTATCTGAGTGCTGAAGGAGGACGAGACCCTGGGCGAGTGAGCAAGTGGACTGGTGGACATAGGCATTCACAACTTGTGATAGATCATGAGGTCAGATTGTAATCCTGAAGCTAGTGTATTCTAGGCTAATTCCCGAAGAGAGGAGGCTGCATATATTTGACTAACTCTGATTTCAGGACCAACAAGTGGTATCAGAGCCAAGTTGGTCTTTACAGACTAGCTGATTTAAGTCACCAAGGACCAAATCTAATAGTTCTTGCAAATTTTTGTTTTGTCTAGCGAGTAGGTACCTCGATAAATGATCGATGCTAAAATTGCATACAAATTATAGCACAACGAGCAAATAAATTTATAATAACCCGAAGGTTGTCGAACCCAAGGGAATAGTGCAATAAAAATATCGAACTAGCAATCCAGACCGTATTACTTAATGCAGTTTATCAATTCTTTGTTTGGGTAATCCAATTTCAAAGGGGTTTTGATTTTTAAAATAACTTTAAAGAAAAGTTCAAATAAATAAAAGCACAGATTCTAGAGAAATCTACCAATTTGATTAATATGCAAGAAACAAATATTCAAACCCATAAAATACTTGTGGTGGAAAACATGTTAAAGTGGAATTAATTCCTTGGTCGGACAATTAAAACCTAGATTGCTAATCAGTGATTATCTCATCCTGGTCTAAAAAACAAAAATTAGTCAATCTCAATAAAAATTAGATTTAATCCTACAATCGACTTCTTCTTAATCGGACAGAAAATCAATCATATTAAATCATTACTTCCTATTATTAATTTTCACTTCTTGGTCCATCAATTAATAACTAAAACATATTCCAATTTTCATCTCTCGATCCTTCATTCGAAAATAGATTTGAAAAATAAATTAAAGAGTTTAAACCAATTTGGGTTTGAATAATTCGAATCAAAACATGCACACTGATGGAGAAAACCTTGAATCCGCTAAAGATTATAGCCTAGCATATTGAAAGAAGACATTAGAACAAAAATTAAAGATTACATTAAATAAAACTTACTTTAAAAAATAAAGTACAAAAATTAAAGGTTGATCCAATTCTCTAAAACTCTTGAGACTTGCAAAACTGAATTCTAAAGACTGGATATTAAAAATAACCTAACACAAGAGTTTATATAGGTACTAGGGTTAGGCCTTGAGGTCTTGAACTTCAGGGTTAAGTTGGATATGGTAATTTTGACTCAAATCTCGCCCAAAACTTGAAAATTCAAGTTTTCCATCTTCCAGCCTTTCCGCATCGACTGACATAGAGTTACGTCGGCCGACATGGATAATTCCACGTTGATATATCCCTCGGTCGACTTCTCCTACATCGATCGACATGGATTTGTGTCAGTCGACGCAGAGCTCTTCCTTTTCTTTGGCTAGTCACACGTGCATCGAGTGACATGAGTGTGTGTCGATCAAAATAGAGACCTTTGTGGAAGAACTCTTCATCTTTACATAAACTTTCCTCCCTTTTTATATATTCTCCACGAACTACTTCTTTTCACTCATTAGCTTCCGGAGGTACTTCATGTATCTCAAGATCTCTCATAAGGCTTCAATAAAAGGTAAGTTGATGTTTATCTTCTTCAAATTCTCCAAAAACCTTGCAAACTTCGAGTCTTATTTTTGTTTGACAAATCTCTGAGGAAAGGGCATCAGAGGGATTTGAGCAGCTTTTCTTTCAGATTTTTGCCTTGGACCTCCTTTTGTTTCGATCGAGATCCACCCATGTTGAGCGCTACCTTCGGACGTGTATGTTAATCAACACGGGGTGTGTCAGTCTACATGCACATCTCAGTCGATGCTTCCTATGTCGGTTGATCCTCCATGTCGCCTGAAGTGTCTTTTGCATTGACCTATCCGTTACGGTCGACGTCGGATGTGTCGACCGAAACAGAGGTCTCTCTTGTGAGAAAATCCTCCAACTCTCCCCAAACTTGTTTTGGGGCATCTCTGGGACTTTATAGCTCGTTCCAGACTTAAAACTGATTGCCTTGCATTCTTTTGGTTCTTGGGGTTCACTTCGAAGGTACTGAGAAGCTTTCCTTGCTTGTGTTGCGTCCCAAGAGAGGTAGCAATCTGACTGACTTGAGTCTCAATCATCTGCACATACTTTCCCAAACATTTGACCTTAGTAGTCACCTCTGCAAATTCTTGCACAATTTTCCAACTCGGTAATTTGAAGCTTTTATGAACTTGGACAACACTTCATCGAGGCTATCCTTTTTCTTCTCCACGATCTCACCATTCTGCACATCAAAACCAGGTGGAGGGTGTTTCGCACCTTCCGGCTGGGCATAAGAAAAAGTAGAATGAGCTCTTGGTGGGTAGTGATGGTATCCCCCTTGCCTATATTAATTCTAATAGCCTCCTCGGTTCATGTAGTTCACATCAGCCATGGGGTCAACCTGTGTTTGTGCTGCAGCAACCAAAGAAGCATTTGCAGTAAGCTTCTCCATGTCTCCCTTTAGCTTTTCGATCTCCCTCTTGAGGGTGTCATCTGGTTCCTTCTTTTCAATAGCTTCGACTTGCGGTCTCCTCAGATTTACCCACTTTTGAGTATGTATAGCCATTTTTCTGAACAACTTGAGGGTCTTGCCGGTAGATTTGCTCATAACGGAACCGCCAGATGCATTGTCCACCGACTCTTGTGCTCTTTCATTCATTCCGCGGTAGAAGATGTGTGTCTGCTCCTTGATATCCACTCCGTGTATGGGACAACTCCTCAATAATTTATTGAATCTGCTCCAAGCCTCGAACAATGACTCATCGATCCTCTGGTGGAACTAAAGGATCTCCATCTTTCTTTGAATGTTCACAGATGGTGGAAAGAAATTGGAGAGGAACTCTGCTTGGAGCTCATCCTATATCTGAATCCTGCTGCAATCCAATGTTGCAAACAAGGTTTGCGCCTGATCCCTAAGTGAGAATGGGAACAGACGCAACCGAATTATGTCTTGGTTGACTCCTTTTTTCTTGAGAGTATCACACACCTCCATGAACATCCGTATGTGTGTATATGGATCCTCTATAGCTTGGCAACAAAATTGGTTCTGCTGAACCATCTGAATAAGACCAGCTTGGAGTTCAAATTATTGGCATTGATGGCAATAAAAAATCCCTCATTGCCGGGTGGCATTGGGATCCTCATCATCGGAGTGCTCCCTACACAATCTATCTCTCTTTCCAGTTCTCTTTGCCTCATTGCAGCTTCAACTCTTTCTGCTTCTCTCTCTGCCATCAACTGTCTGACCACTTCCTCCATCTGATTCACCTCTTGAATAAGCAGGAGAGCATTCCTTATTGTGATTTGAGTTTCTGGATCCTCAAAGGGTGTCATGTTTGGGTCATCTTTCGGATTCTGATTTTGTGGTGGTTCTATCTCGGTGTTTGTGCTACTCTTTCCTTTTCCCCTATTTTTCTTTTCCTGACTATTGCTTCGATCTCAGGATCAAAGATTTCAAGTGGTTTCCCCTGAGCCCTCACGTTAATGCAAGACCTGAGGAAATAAACAAGTTCAAAAAATCAGTCGGCATCGACCGACACAGAGTGTGTCGATCGACGCAAGAAAACTGTTTGTGTCGATCGACACGCAAGATGTCGATCGAAATAGAAGCAAAAACCAACTACTCATGCACGCACATGAACAAAAAAAATAAAACTCAATCCAACAATTTCAAAAACAAAATAGTAATCGAATAATATCTAACAATTCCCCGGCAATGGTGTCAATTTGATCAATGCTAAAACCGCATATGAATTATAGCAGAGGGCAAATAAATTTATAACTCGGAGTGTCGAACCCACAGGGAATGTATTATGAAATCACCTATATACTAATCACAACTTTCAAATTCATTGTTTGAGTAACTTGAAATTAGGGTTTTAGGTTTTGAAAATTAAAGATTGCAAAACTTAAATTAAAGATTTTCTAAAACAGAAATTTAAAGATACAGATTCTAGGCAGATAATCAATTCGCCTACATGCATAATTAATCAACTCAGCAATGGAGGAGAAATCAGATTCAATTATTACAATTCTGGTGTCTCGCAATTGCAACCTAGATTACTAATATATGACTATTTTCTCTCGGTCTCAAGAACACATGCTAATCAATCCCAATAAACATCACATTTTATCCCTACAATTAATTTTTCTTTTTTAGACAGAAAACAATTGTATTAAGATCCATTTTCCTATTATCAATTTTCACTTCTTAACCTTCAATTAATAACTATAAACCTAGATTCAATTTCATATGTCGATCCTTCATTAAATCTAGGTCCAATTAATTTAAACCTGGATATTAAACCATGTAGTTTAGTTGAATTAATTATACATGCATCAAGATTGATTTCTCAAAGCCCTAGAATCTGCTAGGGTGTCTAGCCAAGAATCATGGATAGAATTAAAGAAGAGATTTTATTAAATTGCATAAAATAACTTACAAATAAAATAGGAATCTTGAAATCCTCAAAAACTCCAATGTTAAAGTAAAGATGAATGATAAAAGTCTTTTCTAAAATTCGAACTAATGAGGTATTTATAGTGGAGATGATGTATCACAAAAGGTATTGGGCTCAAATATTAAACATATCCATATTGGGCAAAAATTTCCATCTCCAATGTTAAAGTAAAGATGAATGACACATGGCGTGTTGATCGACATGGATCTTCATGTCGAGCTCCGTCTCGATCCCTGCTCTTGATCGACATTGACCCTCTGTGTCGATCGACATACTCCATGTCGGTCGACATGGAGGTCTTGCTTAGATTTTTGGTTTTGTCCTCCATGTTGTTCGACATCCCATGTGTCGATCGAAACAACAGCTTCTCCATTCAGGCTCTTTTAATCACGTAGCCACTTTTAAGCCCCAAAACCTACAAAGTGTCACCATGACAAGCACAATATCATCTATAATAGACTTATGCACAAACTAACTTATAAAATAAACATAAAATAACTAAAACAAAGGAGAAAAATATCAATAAGTGAGTATATTTACGAGCTTCTCACCTCTGACCATTGTTCGCCTCATTCATGGCTGTCAGTCTTGCAGTCTGTTCTTCCTGTGCTGCATGCGCTACTTTAAGTTGATCTCTGAGTTGCTACACTTCATTCACAAATTGCCTTTCCTCCTTAAGAGTCATGTTCTGCAATAGGGCATCCAGATTGTCTGCCATCTCTTTCTGTTGCTCCTTCCTTCTCTTTCCCTTATTTATGTTCCTCCTGCAGGTTGCTTCAATCTGTGGATCGAGTGCTTCGAGTTCTTGACCCTAGGCTCTCGTGTTCATACACCTGCATACGAAAAAAATGAGAAAATCAGTCAGCATCGACTGACACAAAATCGTGTCGAGCGATGCGAAGACACACATACGCAAATTCAAAGAAAAATCCCAATCCAAAAAATATCAAAACAATTCAATAACAAGATATAATCTGACTATTCCCGACAATGACCCCAAGTTGATTGATGCTAATATCACATACTAATTATAGCATAGTGAGCAAATAAATTTATAATTACCTGAAGGTTGTCGTACCCAAGGGAATAGTGCAATGAAACTCTATCATTTACTGAATGCAGTTTATTAATTCTTTGTTTGGGAAATCCAATTTCAAAGGGGTTTTGACTTTCAAAATAACTTTAAAGAAAAGTTCAAATAAATAAAAGCACAGATCCTAGGGAAATCTACCAATCTGATTAATATGCAAGAAACAAATATTCAAACCCATAAAATACTTGTGGTGGAAAATCTGATAAAGTGGAATTAATTCCTTGGTCGGACAATTAAAACCTAGATTGCTAATCAATGATTATCTCCTCTCGGTCTCAAAAACACAAATTAGTCAATCTCAATAACAATCAGATTTAATCCTACAATTGATTTTTACTTGATCGGAAAAAAATAATCATATTAAACCCTTACTTCTTATTATTAATTTTCACCTCTCGGTCCATCAATAGATAACTATAACTTATTCTAGTTTTCATCTCTTGATTCTTCATTTGAGAAATAAATCAAAGAGTTTAAACTAATTAGGGTTTGAATAATTCGAATTAAAATATGCACACAGGTAGAGAAACTCGAGAATTTTCTAAAGATTCTAGTCTAGCATATTAAAAGAAGACATTAAAACAAAAACTAAAGATTGCATTAAATAACACTTACTAAAAAATAAAGTACTTAAATTAAAGGTTGATCTAGTTCTCTCCAACTCTTAAGAATTGAAAAACTGAATTCAAAGAATGGATATTGAAAATAACCTAAAACAAGAGTTTATATAGTAGTAGGGTTATGCCTTGAGGTCTTGAACTTCAGGTTTAAGTTAGATATGGTAATTTTGACTCAAATCTCAATCAAAACTTGAAAAGTCGCATTTTTCATCTTCCATCCTTTTCGTGTCGACCGATAGAGAGTTGCATCGGTCGTTATAGATAATTCCACATCGATATGGCCCTCAATTAACTTCTCCCGTATCAATCTCCTCCGCATCGACCAACATGGATTTGCGTCGATCGATGCACAACTCTTCCTTCGATTCTTTGGCTTCTTACATACACATCGAGCGACATGAGTGTGTGTCGGTCGAAACAGAGACCTTTGTGGCGGAATTCTTCCTCCTTACATGAACTTTCCTCCCTTTTTATATATATTCTGTTGCAAAAGTAAGCACCACAAGCATAATACCCTCTAAAATATACTCATGCTCACATTATTAACTAAAATGCATAAAAAAATAAGAAAAGAATGTGATAAGTGAGTAGAAATACGAGCTTATCAATGAACAACATCAAGCTTCCACCATATCAAGTGGAGAAGTTCCCGACATGGAAGAAGAGGTATTCCATAGTACTTAAGAGTATATATCCAGAAATGGTAGATGTCATCGAGAGGGGTCCCATCAAGATCCTCAAGGCCAACACTCGTATTAGAGATCAAGACGGACCAGACATGGTCGAGAAGCCTTACAACGAGTAAACCTATGATGACAAGAAGAGGGCTCAGCTGGACTCTGTCGCATACTAGCTGATCTTGTTAGCTTTACGTCACACCTTTGAAGAGGAGGTGATGTAGTTCTATAGCGCCAAGGAAGTCTGAGACTACCTCAAGTGTGCATAGACGAGTACAAGTCCTTCCAGATGTTTCCAGAGAAAAGTATCAAAGTAATGGAGACCCGATTCAACTCTATTATGAGTTAACTAAGGGTACTGGATAGGGTATACTCAACAGTGGATCTTAATCCAAGATCCTGTCCAAAATGCCTAAGGAAGATTGGTTCGTCAAAACAACCAGTCTAAAGGAGAAGGACCTGCCCAGATCTCAAAGAAAGAGTTGTTCACCCATTTTCAAGCTCATGAATGGGACATCCATATGGTGAACAAAAATGCGGCAGTTCAAGTTGCCAGTTCACCAAGCCAGAATGCTGAAGATGCAGCATGTTTTGTCAACAAGGATATGAGACTGAGATCAAAGAAGATATTTCACACTGACAGACCAGCCGGTCAATCCAACTTGATAAAGGAGGTACCCACAACCTCTACCTCCTACCAGAAGGAAGGAGAGAGCTTTGTCGTAGCGCTTGAAGTACAAATGAAGAGACTTGCCAAGCTCCTGGAGAAAGCCAAGAGAAAAGTCAACTAGCTCACAACCGTGACGAAAAAAGGTTGGTGTAGAAGGCTCCTTTCAGGAAATTTAATAGAAATATCCTTCGTTTATGTCTGTGTTTTGGTGGGTCAACGTATGTAAAAGCCATCCTAGATAGTTTCAGCATAGTCGTAAATTGTAAAGTCCTGTATAGGCACTTTATCGAGTTGTAAGCTGGAACTAATCTAAAGACTAGACTGAATGTTCAACTCTAGTACGCAAGAAAGACTCAACATACTAAAGTTCACAAAGAACTCTACAATTCTGGAAGACTATGAGTCTACATGATGTTTGTATTTTGCCAAGTACGAATCCAGCAAGTATGGTGTTATTGATCAATCCATACTTACCAGCATAGGGACTAAGCATACTTCAAAGGATGAAGTCATCAGCATGGACTTGCAAGTATGATGATACCAGCATGAATTTCTTAGTCCAGGTCCCAAAGCACGAAGACAAGAAGAATCGCTTGAGGAATGTATTGAAGCAGTACAGACTTTAAGGATTGAAGAAGCCTTAAAGTCTGCAAGCACGAAACACCAAGTTTTGTTACCTAGGACAACCAGTCCAGGATTCCTCAAACTGGCGAATACTACCATTCTGATAATAAAACAAACCATCACTGTTAAAGTCAGAAAAAGGCGGAGCAGGCGCAAAACTTCAAAAAATAGCACCACCTACCCGCCTAGTGCAGCAACCAATAGAGACATTCTATTGGACATCTTCCATTTTGTCCCTAACATACATTTATTTCAAACCTCATGACTATAAATACCGAAAAAATCAACAAAAGAAGGTTACGATCTGCAAATCAAAATACCGACGTAAATATCATATACGTCTAAGTTCTTAAGCTTATTATTCATGCTCGAGGTTGTTCAAGCTTTATCCGTGTGTCACTTCTGTGAACATGAGACTCAGAACCTTAGAGTTATTGAGTTATCTTTCGGTAGTCTTTCTCTCCAAGGAAGACTATAATAGTCAATAACGTCTTGTACTCTGAATATTACAGGCAACCTGCCGTCAATTAGACAGTTCTAGGGAGAACTATAAAATACCATATTCCGGCTACGAGGAGGCTGAGTGGGCACCCACACTCTAAGAAGCTGCGAAGCAAAGAACCAAGCAAGGACCAGACGAGTGCGCTTGTGGATCGGACAGGGCATTCACCAACAAGATATAGATCGTAGGAGCACCTGTAAAAGTTCTAAGCTTATTGGATTACCAGACCAAGTGTCTGAAGAGTGGACGCAGGACGGTTTAGTCCAAACAACTATAAATATGTTTGTCATTTACTGCTTTATACATTTTTGTCACCTTACACTTTTAAAACTCAACACATAAGTGTTGTAGTATACATTAACACTGACAATAAGCATACTGGCTCTAAGTACCTGTACGAGATTTGACAAACTAAGCTGACAAGTCACCATCAGCTTCAATAAGTGCGAGTTTACCGAAAAAACAAACTCAAATTTCCGTTGTGCATATATTCTTTACTCTAATAAACCGGGACCAATAACTCCTAGGTTCTATTTTGAGTACAACTCCTCTGATCACCTAAAGTTCGAATGTTCGAGGGTGGAAAAAGAAGAAAGGGAGAGACTCAAATGAATCTTTGACCAATGAGCGTTTAAGGCGATTGTTGGCTGCGATCGGAGGAGAGGATGATGTTGCAGAAGCAGAATCGGCATTAGCTGCAACTGGTGATGAGGTAACCAATACTCTACAATCTTATATTCCGTCTACATGCATCTTAGAAGAATCTGAATCATTTTGCTCCGATTCAGATATTGTTTCCCTCGATCTTCTTTCCAAATAATTTTCAAGGTCTTATGAGCTAAAAATGCTTTAGCTGGTGAAAATTCCTTGCTGGGACTTCAAGTCTCGAATTTGATCAAAGAGATTGAAAAATCTAGGTTAACCAGCGAGGAAGTGGAAAAACTTAGAAATGGACACTCCACTGTTCTTAAAAAATCTTGAAAAACTTAAACTGGAGTGCAAAACTTTGAAAAACCATGCAAATGTTCTTTTACTAAAAGCTCAAGAGACTTAGAAGAAGTACTTTGCTTACAAAGAGACCCTAATGATAAAACGGGTCTAAGATTCAATGAAAATATTTTGAGCAAATCTTCTTCAACTAACACTGGGAGAAAACAAATACTTTTTGTAAAAAAAACACAAGTGATCAGACTAGGTTGAAAGGCAAAGAGGTAGCCCACAGTGCGCCAGCTCAAACTGGTAAAACTAAATGTTGGTTTACCAACAACCCTAAACTGGTCGATTAGATAGTGATAAGAAAACCCGTATTTAAGGAGAAACTGGGAAAAAAGTATTCCCTTAAATCAGTAAAATCACAAACTAAGAGGAAGCCGGTTCAGCCTAAGAAACTAGAAGAGTAGTATGTTCCCACCACGCGGAAACCAGTTTCATCAACCGGTTTGACCAAACAGCCAGTTCATGGCAAAACACATTCAAATAATCTGCTGGTTATATGAATAATCAGAGACTTAACTCTCGTACTAAATACGAAAGAAGGAGTATACCAAGTAGGGGGAACAACTACTTAAGGCTTGAGCCTAAACCTGTTCTATTTCAAAGGGCTAGGAAGGTTATCCAAGGTGATCAACGATCACCTGGATATCACACACCACCTGGATATCTAGGCGGTCAATGATCGCATGGATAGGAAGGCTATCCAAGGCTGTTTCAAGGTCCATTTGGAAATCTACTTCCGAAAGGACTTTACACACACTTATTCATCTTAATCAAATTGCATGTATTATATGAGAAGAAAGGTAATGTGAACTAAAGAGTGCTCTGAAAAGGTAAAAAACTTTAAAATGATTCAAGTTTGGATCCCCATAGGGTGGATCCAACACACTTACCCTGCATGACCCGTGGTTGTTCGGGGACCTAAAGCATAATTTGTTCTTTGTAGGAAAAGGTACTTGGAGATTAGCTCCAATCCAAGAAGAGCGTATGGATCTTGGATAGTGGGTTCTCTACTCACATGATCAGAGAAAAAGAGCATCTTTCAAATCTCATAATGGTCAAAAGACCACCGGTTATGTTTGGTGACAACTCTAAAGGAAGATTTATAGGGAAGGGATATGTCGAACTCGATGGAATGCTCATTAAAAATATCTCCCTAGTCACCAACTTGAAACATAATCTCCTAATCGTTAGTTATCTTAGTGAAAATGGTTATGTTGTATCCTTTGCTGACTCAGAATGTCAATAAGAGATAAAGTTTCAAATGAAGTCAGACTATGAGGCATAAGGGAAGGTGGTCTGTACGTGTTAGATTGGCAAAGTGGACAGTTTAGTTCATGCTTTGTCACAACCAGCTCCAGTGAAGTAAACTGACTATAGCACAAGAGACTGAACCATCTGAACTTTAAGACAATTAACCATTTGGTGAAGCGCGAGCTAGCAACTGGTCTACCAAAAGATGTTTTCAAGAAAAAAGGCATCCGCAGAGCATACTAACTTTGAAAACAGACGAAGGTGTCTTTCAAAAGCAAACTTCCCAGTGCAAGCACATAGAGGATATTGGATCTCTTCGAACAAGTGAGTCCACCTACCATCAAAGGCAACAAATATACTCTAGTAGTCGTGGATGACTACTCGAGATACACTTTGGTTAAACTACTCAAGACCAAAGATGAGGTGAAGATGGTGTTTCCTAACCTTGTCATGTTCGTTCAAAATGACAAGGGAGTTACAATGAAGAGAATTATGTTTGATACTAAGATTGAGTTCTGCAATGGTCCCCTCAAGGATTTCTGCGCCAAAGTTGGGATAGGGCATGAAAGATCATATCTAAGAACCCCTCAACAGAATGGGCTAGTAGAAAGGAGGAACCGAACGCTAAAAGAAGTAGTCCAGACCATGCTGACGAAGACCAAACTAGGTGAACGTTTTTGGGGAGAGGCTATAATCACGACATGCTACACACAAAAGAGAAGTAGTCTCAATGGTCGTATTCACAAAACCCCGTATGAAGCGTATCATGGTTGTAATCCTTCTTTAGCTCATCTTTGTGTTTTTGGTTCACCATGTTATATTCACAATAACGGGAAGTCATACTTTCTCTCCCAAAGCTGATGAAGGTGTTTTCCTAAGATATGGACACCCATCTTACAAGGGATATAGAGTATTCAACAAGAGCACTAGGCTTGTGGAAATAACATGCAATGTTATTTTTTTTAAGGCTACTTTAGTGCGCAGAACTCTGGAGGAACTGAGAGAAAAGTTTCACGTCCCAGAAATGGAGCCCTCAGCTTGAACTTAAACAGCTGATAGGGTCGTAATGCTAATGAAATTATTGAGGCCTTGGATTCCATATCCCTAAATGGTTGCACAAATTAAGGGGGAATCCAACCTGGAGTATTCACACTTGATGACAACGATTCTGAAAAAAGCTCTGGAGGTAGAAGAACCAGCAACCCATGAAGACCTAACAATCATGTTAGGAGCTATCGTGATCAAAACTGACATTCAAGGAAGTCCAGTTTAAGAAGCTTCTCAAGCTGACAAAGATCAATCTGCAATGAAGTCAGAGCAAGGCCCCACATCAAACACAAATAATCAACTAATTCTAGAGGACTTTCATCTCACTGAAGTGTCAGTTTTGGAACCTCTACTCAAGAACCGTTTGTACAACCAGTCGAAGTCAGTGACCTTCACAGACCCAAATGGCTGAGACATCATCCTGAAGATGCAGTGATTGATGATGTTGCAGACCTAGTATGGACGAGGCAAGGAAGTGCTCTATATTTTTGGTACATTTACCAATCAAAGTTGACGAGAATTGGAGAAGCCCTGCGGTTGCCGAATTGGATCAAAGGCACCAAGTGGGTCTTCAAGAATAAACGGGATGAAGTTGACAATATAGTCAGAAACAAAGCAAGACAAGTTGCTAAAGGATACGCACAATGTGAAGGTATTGACTTTAATGAAACCTTTGCAGCAGTTGTCTGACTGAAGGCAATCAGGGTGTTCTTAGCCTATGTTGTGTATCACAGCTTCATGGTATACCAGATGGACGTGAAGAGTGCCTTTCTGAATGGATAGCTCAAGGAGGAGGTCTACGTGGAATAGCCACCTGGATTTGAGCAAGACACACAGGTATACAGACTGAGAGAAGAGCTATATGGATTGAAGCAAGCTCCTCGAGCTTAGTACGAGACACTATCTCAATTTTTTTGAAGAATATGTTTCGAAAATGAAAGATCGACATGACTCTTTTCTTAATCAAAGATGATGTGGATATTCTACTCTTTCAGATATATGTGGATGATATCATCTTCGGGTCCAGAAACTCATCTCTCTGCGACAAGTTTGCTCAGCTAATGCAAAGTTATTTCCAGATGAGTATGATGGGAAATATGACATATTTCTAAGGACTTCAAGTTAATCAGTCCTTAGACAGAATATTCATTAATCATAGGAAGTATACAACAGATCTCATCAACAAGTTTTTTCCAGAGAAGACAAAGATGCTCAAAATCCCAATGAGTGTGAGCTCATTGATTACTCCTGACAAAGTAGGAGAACCGATTGATCCTACCAGTTTCAGAGGCATCATAGGATCCTTGCTCTACTTGACAACTAGCAAACCAGATATCTCCTACGCCATTAGAGCGTGTGCAAGATTTCAAGCAAATTCGAAGAAATAACACATGGAGGTTGCCAAAAGGATCGTCAGATACCTGAAGTGTACTGAGTCACTAGGAATCTAGTATCCAAGACATAACAAGCTTAATTTAATTGGATAGTTAGACTCAAACTTCGGAGGATGCTGAATTGATCGAAAAAGCACCAGTGGTACTTGTCAGTTTTTAGGACACAAACTGATAAACTAGTTTACCAAGAAGCAACACTCATTTGCAACATCTACCACTAAAGCTGAATATGTGGTTGCCACCAATTGTTGTGCTCAGATACTCTGGATCAAACAACAATTGACAGATTACGATGTTGAGTCGGAATGTGTGCAAATTTATTGCAATAACAACAGCACAATGTACATATCAAAGAATCCAGTTCACCATTCCTGGACGAAGCATATCGACATTAGGTGTCACTTCATTCAAGACCATGTCGAGAAGAAACATATCTATGTGGAATATATCCAAACTGAAGAACAATTGGCCAACATCTTCACCAAGCCACTACCTGAAGAAAGATTCAGAGAATTGTGCATCAAACTCGGTCTTCTATTGTTTGAAGGGATTGCACTTGAAGAAGAATGAGTCCAAGCTCTCATTCTTGGTTTTCTGATGATGAAGCGGAATAAAATTGAGTCCAATCTCTCAGTTTTTGGTCTTCTGAAGATTTTAAACTGGAGAGAGACTAAACTGGCAACGACATCAAAGAAGCTGGTAGATGTTCACTAGGCTATCATAGTCATAGCTAATGCCAACCTGCAATACTTTTGTAGAGTGTGGGAGATATAAAACGATTTTTATCAGAGTCAAACACACCATCATTAAAGCTGACTTTATAGCGTTCCATGAAAAGAAGGAATGGGGAGCTTACACATGGACGAAACCACTGTAACTGCTCTCGTGGATGCAAAATGGAGATTAAATTTCCTGAAGAATAGGGATATTTCACATCCCAGGGGATTGGATCAGTCAAGTATGAAGAAGCAGTCCATCTATTTAAAGAAGAAGCCTTGGAAATATTCAAGGTATACACTTATCTATCCTTTCCATTTCTCCGAAATATTACTCCCAAAAGCCTTGTCTCTCACATACCTCCAACTACCAAATGGCATCTCTTATCAAACAACCGGAGATCAACCAAAATGCCTTCGACCAAAGAGACCTTATGGTTTCTCAGTTGGAAGGGAAAATTAGCATTCTTACGAAAATGTTGTTTGAGATAATTTTCCTATTACTCAGTTTTTACCTCAAAACCGAAGGGACGCCGGAAATCCCTATCATCAGGCCATGACTTCATCCTTATAAGGCGTATGATGGATTGTCATGTGGGTCTAAGTAGGATCTTCCATATGTCATAAGAAGTGGAGGATTCATTGATGGGGTGACCTGATATGAGCCTCATTGCACCTTCGGGTGGATCCTTAAGGTCAACCGCCTCGTTTTTCCACCTTTTGTTTTCCCCCATTGAGCTTCCAAAATGGGGAAAGAGATACGTAAGGGAGGACTTGGGAAGGTGTGTGGAGAAGCTTCTAGAAGCAAGGGTCCTTTTCAGGGTCCAAATTCTTCATTTGCTTCTGGTCAAGCAGTGCTCTACCCTAGAAGAATGGTTGATCGCTCTTTGAAGCCAGTTTCTTAAGGAAAGAATATTGTTGACACTATAGTGCAAGTGGCGAGACTTGCTTACAATGGAGGCTACAAATGAAGATTGATGGCGAGATCAGTTCAAATCGAGCATCGTCGTAAACTAGTGGTGAGACTAGTGGAGGCGAGGATGAGGCAAGATGACAGGTGAATGGGTTCTCCCTTAATCCCATCACCAGCTTCAGACGAGGAAGATGATAATTGATCATTGTATTTTGTAAATACTACTTTTAATAAGTTGTAAACAAATCAATGAAAAATCATAAAACTCTGCTTAGTTTGAAGACAATAACTTTTTGTCTCAAAATGATTGCCTCTCTAAAAACTGATGTTACATATTTAGGTGTAGTCAGTTTTTTATTTTTCACCGTTGAACTTAATCGAGAAATATCTCTCTAATTTAGGGGGGAGATTTATAGGGCAGGCCGAGTAGTTAAGTTTTCAGTTCTCAAGTATTAGCTTTGTTAGAATATCTTTGTAAGCTCGATAAGCTGACTTATCTACCAGCTTAGTAGTGGTTTTCACAACTTCAAAAAGGGGAAATTATTGAGGATTTAGGATAGAAATTCCTTTACCGTTTTAAGTTTTGATGTGTCAAACATTCATAGAAATCACCTTAGGAAGTGTCTCTAGATTAGCTTAGTCGATAGAAACTTATAATGTCCACTTAGAATATTTATCGAGTTGTAAAGAAGTTGATCAAGACAAACTGGGCTTGCGATCAAAGCCACCAATTTGATCATCACGAAGACAATAAGAAACTCAGACTCAGGAATGAACTGGCAGACTAACGACCACTTCAGCCTGAAGCTCACCACTCAAATAAATTGGTTAATATCACCAGCTTGGATAATCACCAATTTATCAAGTCGAGTTTCATCTCACGAGTCTAGACAAAGAAGATAAGCAAGAGGAATCACAAAGACTCGGACTTAAGAAAAATGAGATTCCTTAAAGTCTGAAATTCACACATCCAGTTTAAGATTCCTTAGACTGGCAAGCCGTTCTGACACACTACAGCATGTCGACACCCTGTGTCAGGAAAGAACAGAGTAGGTGCGGTAGAGTAGGAAAAGACACATATCTCCATCGGGTTAGAGACCCAACAGATAGTTCAAAATTCGGATTGTCTCTAAACGACTCTTTTATCAAACCCTTCCTTGCTTCATGTACATATTTATTATGCATTTTATATATGATTATCAATGAATAAAAACAAATACGATTTGAATATAATTATAAGTGTGAGAATTTCAACTTAAGCAGGCTATTAAATATTGGTCCAAGATCACAGTTGATGCACAAAGAAAATAAGATTCAAACAGGTTTGCACGTCACAAACTGGTTGTTGCTCACTAGTTTGTTTTTCTAAAACTTGTTGTTTAGAGAGTTTGAGGTTAAATTGAGTTTCATATATACTTCAACACATAGAATGTGTTGAGTTTTTAATCCTTGCAGAAAATAAATAAAGCAGTAAAGTGCAAAAGATTTATAGAGGTTCGGAGCCTAAAGTCTTATGTCCTCTCTTTGGACCGAAGTCTTGAAATCATTAAGCTTTACAGGAATACTAATAGCTCATGATCTATAGCTACCTGGTAGATGTCAATGTCTACAAGTCCACTAGCTCACTCGCCTAAGCCTTCGTCTTCCTTCCGGCTTCGCAGATTTAGAGTGTGGGCTGATAAGCTCATTATTTCACTCACTTATCTATATTATTTTTATACTATTTTATGTAGTTTTATTGAGTTTATATATATATTATGTGCATGAGTCTATATTAGGTGGTATTATGCGCGTTTTGGTATTTTTGTAGGGTTTTAGGCCAAATTCAATGGAAACCCATTCCAAGAGCAGCAGATGTTCAAAGAAACAGTCACAACTTCTTTCACCGTTGGAATCTGAGCTAATGGAGCATACCATTTGAAAGATCTTTGAGTTAGCTTTCCAACTCAACTAGAATCGGGTCAATCGAAGTTTGGATGAGGAAGTTATGGCCGAAACCGTGAGACCGTGCAGACGGGGTTGACCTCAGTTTTCCGCGTCGAACGACGCCAATTGGAAGCGGTCGACAAAGCAAGAAGTTGAGACTCGGTCGACGTGGATCAGCCACGGTCGACGCGTGCATGTCTGCTGGGGTGGAAATCTGATAAAAATCGGATTTATTCATATCTTTAGCTCTAGATTTGATAGGATACACCCCCACCTCTATAAATATCCTAATAATGTCGATTTTCAGAGAACCTTATCATCTTTTTATCATTCCTCATTCTAGATTTCAGTTTTTAGAGAGATTCCAAGAGTTTTTAGGTTTATGTTTGAAGACAGAGTTTTGTGGGAAGACATTACAACCCAAGTTTTTATGCAATTCAGGTTTTATCTTTCTATGATGAATAT
>JAPKLW010000007.1:257153-335731 GCA_026898455.1 Plectranthus barbatus | reverse complement strand
TATGATCTCCCTATCGACGAGATAAGAGGATAATTGCGTTTGCGACATATGTTTGTTAATTCAGATAGGAGATGAACATACAACATTTATGATTCCCAGTATATTAACCAATCGACCTTGTACATAATATACCAATCATAATGCTTTCAGTATATAAATCCATCAAAGGCAAGTGTCAGTTTTACCACTCTACCAATCTACAACATACAGGCCTCCTTTTCTGATTCCTTTAAGTATGATCTCCTTCGAGTCTTTATCTTTGATGTGGCACTAGGCTTCAGCAAAAGTAACCTCATAGCCATTTTGAATGAGTTTGCTAATACTTAGCATATTGTAATTTTGGTTGGTGACTAAGGACACATTCTTGATGGTGATTCCATTGTATTCCTCGCAACATTTTCCAATCACTCGAGCCTTTGAATCATCACCGAACACTACTGGTGGTCTCCTCGCTATTTCCAATTTGGTGAGCAAGTCCTCTCCTGTCATGTGCGTGGAACATCCACTATCCAGAATCCAAGCCCTTCTTTTCTTCTGGGACTGACTTTGATGTCCCTGTTCCTGCATCACATAGAAAGTTAGAATCTAGGTACCCAATTTTCTGCGGGTCCTGCAGTGTAAGTCTTTGGGATCCACGCTTTTGGAATCCAAACTTGCTTCACCTTTATGTGTGGTAATTTTTCTCTACCTTACTCTTCCTTCTGTAATAATGGATGCTATTTGGATACAATGCATAAGGAATAGTGGGTGTGTGTAAACTTATTTTGGAAAGTGAGTTTTTGTATGAATCTCGGAATCATAGTTGCGGGTGTGAAGTCTTCATAACCCTTAAAACTGAAACTTGGTTGGGCTCAGACCTCAAGTAGGTGTTTCCCCTACTTGGATAAATCCTTTTCTCATAAGAGTTATGATGGAAGGATCTCGGCTTTCTAAAATCCGAACTTGAAACTAACTTTTGCTTAGTCTTTTTCAGTTGTTGAAATTGAATTCCTCGCAATGGGAACATATTGCTTGTTCAGGATCTGAGGCATATTTGGCTTCCTTTCAGGTTTATTTAGTTTTTGAACTAAATTCTTATTCAGTTTGGGAACTGAGTTTTTCCCTTTAACCTGATCGGCCAAACTGGAGTTTTTGCCTACTTGGACTACTCTTTTGCCTAAAAACTTAACTTCGAAAGTGGAGTTTCCTCTAAAATTATGGTATTTAAGTTTTCCAGTTTCTGAAGAAGATGCATGATTGCTCGAAATATTTTCTTCAAAACCTATCTGTGATTTGTTAGAGGGATCTGTTTGAATTCTCAAGGTTTCTTCAGTTTTGCTCGTGCTTGAATAAAGTGAGCAAGCACTTGAATAAAGTGAGCAAATAAGTTTTTCTTCGTACCTTCTAAATTGATTATAAAGACTCTAATAGAATTGTGGACTGGGCGAAAGCCTAGTTTAAAACCATATTTTGGTTTAGGGGTGCCCAACATATGTGTTGGATAAGGAAATCGATAAGTTAGCACCTAGAATGGAAGTACGGTTGTTTATAGGATATCCTAAGGGTACGAAAGACGGTTACTTTTATAATCCTAAAGAATCAGAGGGTGGTGGCTAATACCAATGCCCGATTCTTGGAGAAAGACTATATAACTGAGCATAAATCTAAGAGTAAGATCATTCTTAATGAGTAGAGAGAAGATAATGGTACATCGAGTGTACTAAGTGTTATACCACAAGAGATTGCGCAACGTGATGACTCTGGAGTATCTACACTGGTACTACCTTGTTGTAGTGGGAGAGTTGTTCAATCTTATCGTTTCATGGATGTGGGAGAGTCTTTGGACTTGGTCCACATTGTTGTACATGAAGCGAACGATCCCTGAACTTACAAAGAGGCAGTCCAAGATGTAGATGCGATGTCTTTGCATAAGTCTATGGATTCTGAGATTGAATCTATAGACGTTATGGATGGGTACGACCTTCAGACCTTCCTAAAGGTAATATAGCCATTGGGTATAAGTGGGTCTATAGGTGTAAGAGAGGATTTGATGGAAAGCTAATCGCTTTTATAGCATGGTTGGTGGCAAAGGGATTCACTCAAATAGAGAGAATTGTTTGTGATGATAATTTCTCACCTGTAGCCATGCTGAAGTTGATCTGCAATCTCTTATCCATAGCAGATTACATGTACTTTGAGGTTTGGCAAATGGATGTTATGACAATTTTCCTTAATGAAAATCTGGATGAAGACATTTATATGCGGTAACCTGAAGGTTATGTAAGGAAATGCTAAGAGCATCTAGTTTGGAAGTTAAAGAAGTATCCTTATGAACTTATACAAACTTCTAGATCTTGGAACATTCATTTTGACGAGGTAATCAAATCTTTAGATTTGAAAAATGTCAAGATGAAAATTGTGTGTACAAAGTGAGCAATGGAAACATGGTGGTATTCTTAGTACTGTACGTAGATGATATCTTCTCACTGGCAACAACATGAGGGTATTGTCGGACGTATAGAATGTAGGGATTTTCAGTGAACCGAATCACAAAAACCCATGTGAACCGGATCGATTTATGGATATTGCATATAATCTAAATTCACAAAAACCTAGCATGCTCCTATGAATTTAATGCGATTCGTAGATTATCGATTTTACTTGAACTCCGTTGATTCTGTACCGATCTTTCGCGTTTGAATTGATGGATTTATCACAAATCCCTTCATGAATTCCAAAATTTGAATCAACCACGCGATATTAATTAAATCTGCGGAAACAGAAATTAGATAGATTCTAACTTCAAGATTTAATTAAACAGAAGAGAAAGAAAGAAAATCTGTTCTCCAGATTAGATCTTCAGGGATGTGTCCCAATGCTGTTCAGATCTGCTACTGGTGAGGATTCCACAGATCTGTGATGTAGGCCAGAGGAAAAAAATTCCTTCTCCTCCCTCTACAGGTGCGCCACCCAGCTCTCTCTCTCCCTAGGGTTTTGACTGATTTGAATTATGATCAAGGTGGCTAGGGTTTCAGAAAGAGAGGGGTCTATTTATAGACCTATGGTTTTATCCCCAATGGGCTACTGGGCTCCATTCAGCATATATTACGTGGGCCAGACATGGGACCTGATAAACACTCATTTTGTGCATTTTACTGATGTAAATCTACTCAGTTTTCACCTTAGATTAGACCATTATGTGATATTCTCATGCGTTATTCATATTCTTTAAGGAATTATTACGTTTGGGTTGGTTTTTGGTTGTTTATGCAGATTTCTCGCATAATTGAGTTGTTTACAAGATATGATCGAGCACCATGAAGTTAGTTGATGTGTCGTTGCACCGAGAAGAGGAAAAAGTGAGAAGAGATCGACGAAAAAGCTTCAAATTGCAGTCGCGACGTGAACGGCAACCCAAAACGCATGAACGGCGGTTGCAGATCATGCATATGGGTCGCCGATCGTGCAAATTCCACTTTTTTGCTTCGGCGCATGAACTGCGACCTAAATGCATGAACGACGGTCGCCAATCATGCATATGGGTAGCCGATCGTGCAAAATCCTTGGAATTGGTACGGTGCATAGATGGCGACCCGGGCGCACGCTCGCCGATCACCATCGACGCTTTTTGTGTCACCGATCGTGACTTTTTGGGCGAAAATTGATCCAAATCCCATATCTTTTTGGGTTTGAACAAGATAAATAGAGGCTTCCAAGACTCAAAATGGGTCCTTCACTTTTATTTTTTTGAATCGATTTTTGAGAAAAGAGAAAACGGAGCAGAGTTCGAAGATTGAAGACTTGAGATTGAAGAATACTGGTTTTTGGTTTCATGTTTTCTATATTCTTGTATCTTTTTTTCTCTGTAGTTATGGAATTTAGCATGATTGGCTAAATCCTATTGTGGATTCTAGGGTTTTGAAACTTCTTGATTAATCATTCGAACGTTTATATGACTTGATTTTCCCTTTCCATTGATGTTTTAATTATATCTGAGGTTTTCGTTAATTACGAGATACTGGCCATTGATTGTAATTCGAATTGGTAAGTTTTGAACCGAGAGGTCTAGGTTATTGATTAAGATGCGTAATAATTAGATTTGATAGGTCAATTGCCCGAGAAGAATTTGAACCGTTGAAGGGTTTTAAAAATCTAAGATTTTATTAAGAGTAAAAGTCCTTTTGCGCATCCGAGATGAGTCACTAGGTCTTTTTTTTTTGTGTTATGGTTTAGAGTCTGAGAGGGTCGCCTGATAATATTTATGAGATTAACTCACGTTTTTGGAAATTAAAATTGGATTATATAAAAGATTGTTTGATAGTTCTTCAAAGTGGATTACCCTGGAATCCTAGTTCCTCTTATTTTCTAAACTTTAATAATTCAATTGTTTATTTTAATTATTGCCCAGTTTTAAATAAACCTAACTCTTGATTTAGATCGTCTAAATAGTAATAAAATAACTGTGTTTTAGTGCTTGAGTGTATTTCGAGCCTGCAATCTTCGTGTTCGATAAATTATTACTTGCCCTCTGCAGTGGTTTGTACACTTGCAGTTTTAGCGTGTTGCAAAACACGCTATCAAGTTTTTGGCGCCGTTGCCGGGGATCGCATAGATCTATATTTGACAATAATTCTGTTATTGCGTCACTACTTTAGACATTAACTGTTTTATTTTTGTACTTTTTTTTCATTTTGCTACTGCGCTGCTCACTTCTAGTGTTCTATTTCAGGTAGTATATGCGAACCAGGTCAATGGGTCCAACACTTGAACCCATAGATCCGGAAATCGAATCCACCTGCCGAAGGAATTCTGCCAGAAGAAAGTTAGCATTCCCAATGGCCGACAATAATCAAGCAGCGCAGATAGCTGATTTGCAGAGGCAGCTGCAAGAGATGAATTTGAGACTCCAGCAGCAGCAGCCTCCGGCTGCACCTCACCAGCCGACTATTGATGAGATGTATGAGCCGATGACTGACATGCATCGTCATGCAGATTTTGGGCTGAAGGTGGATACACCAAACTTTGAGTTGAGAACCGGATTGATCCAGACCGACTAGCAGAATCAGTTTGGGGGACTACCGTCTGAGGATCCCCATATGCATATCCAGTCTTTCTTGCTGTTGTGTGACACGGTCAAGCAGAATCAGGTGCCGATAGACTACATCAGACTGCGTCTGTTCTCCTTCACATTGCGTGATAGAGCCCTCTCTTGGTATCTGTCTCTCAATCGCAGTGAGATCACTACATGGGAAGAATTATGCAAGTTATTTCTAGTCCAGTTTTTCCCGCCTAGCAAGACCATTCAACTGCAGACTCAGATCACACAGTTCAGACAGTTTGCTGGGGAGTCACTATATAAGGCATGGGAGCGCTACAAGGATCTACTGCGCGCTTGCCCTTGCCATGGTTTTACTGAGAAGCAACATGTCTGCCATTTCTATAGATGGCTGGACAAGGAGACTCAGAAGCATGTGAATGCCTCAGCTGGAGGGTCATTGACTGCTAGGCCACCACAGGAAGGGTTAAGCTTGCTGGAAGTCATGGAAAAAAGCGAGTATAACTGGCCTACAGATAGGATGGAGCACAGGGTAGCAGTAGTTGATGACACTGGGGATTTAGCTGCTGAAATAAAGTTGATGAGGCAGGAAGTGGCGGCATCCGCAAAATCAGTGGAAATTCGCCTCTCTAAATTGGAGAACAACATGCCACAATCTGGGTTTGAGCACGGGGGTGACATGCAAATGGAGGATGCTAATAATGTGAACCAGAGGAATTTTCAGAACAACAGGGGATACCCAGCGGGGAACATGACTTACCACCCCAACAATAGGAACCACCCAAAATTTTCCTATGCCAACCCAAAGAACGCCCTGCAGCCCCCACCTGGATTTTCTTCAAATAATGGGGGTACTACTGAGCCCAAGGAGCCAAGCATGAGAGAGCTTTTGACCCAATTCATCTCTATTTCTAATGACAAGTCTACCAAAATGGAGGGCGACATCTCTACGCTACAGACTGGTATGGGGGAGATGGGGAAACATATGAAGCAAATGGATACACAGATCTTGCAGATTGCCAATGCGGTTGGCAACCAGCACACCCCTGGACAGTTCCCCAGCAATAATGTAGTAAACCCGAAGGACCACTGCAATGCAATTACTACTCGTAGTGGTAAAGGTTATGAGGGCCCATCTGTGCCCGTTGATACGCCTGTGCAACCTAAAGTTGCACAACCTGCTCTTGTTCTTCCTGAAGAAGAGCAGACTCAAAAGACCAAGGGAATTTGTCCTGAAGACAATCCCAAATCAGCTGGTCCCATCGCTGTCCCCTTCCTACAGCGATTTGCTAATAAGCAAAAGGAGGAGAGATATAAGAGATTTCTAGAGCATATGAAGAAGATCCACATCAACCTCCCTCGGATTGAAGTTGTGCAGGAAATTCCTGGGTACATGAAATTTCTGAAGGATATGGTTACCCAGAAGAAGCCCTTCGGCGCATTCGAGACTGTGAATTTATTTGAAGAATGCAGCGCCATTATTCAGAAGAAAATGCCGGTAAAAAAGGCTGATCCTGGCTGCTTTTCTATCACCTGCGTGATTGGAGGGCAGACTTTTGAGAAGGTGCTATGCGATTTAGTGGCCAGCATCAATCTGATGCCCCTCTCTATTTTCAAGAAGCTAAGGATCGGAGATATCAAACCGACCACCATCAGACTTCAGATAGCTGACAGGTCGGTGAACTACCCTAAAGGGGTAGTAGAGAATGTGCTAGTGAAGGTAGGGGAATTTATTTTCCCAGCTGATTTTGTGGTCCTAGACATGGCAGAGGACCGAAATATTCCACTCATCCTTGGGAGGCCTTTCCTCAACACTGTTGATGCCCTAATTGACATCAAGAAAGGAGAGCTCACGTTGAGGGTGAACAACGAAAAGATCACTTTCTCCATCTACAAGGCCATGGAGTGCCACGACTCAGATGACTGCTTTGAGGAGTGCGATATGGTACAGGTTTTGTATCCTTGTGACTCATCTGTGATTTCTACTGATTCTTTAGATTATGGGGTACAAAATTCTGTTTATTCTTGTGATGAGCTTTATGATGCATGTGATGAGCTGCTAGAGTCTGTTCTAGCATTAGATGGTGTAGGTGAAAAGAGCAGGTTGGAAAATGCTAATTTTCTGAAGCTGAGGAGTGAGGAAGAAGAAGAGGAAGCTCGCAAGAAAGCCTTGCTGCAGGAGGACACGAAGGAGCCTCCTGTGCTAGAACTAAAACCCCTACCGGACCATCAGAGGTATGCCTACTTGGGCGAAAACGACACATATCCGGTAATAGTATCTGCCACCTTATCTACTAGTTAGTTGGATAGATTACTGCGGGTTTTGAGAGACGACCAATCTGCTATTGGGTGGTCGCTATCTGACATAAAGGGTATCAACCCTTCTATTTGCATGCATATGATTCTACTTGAAGATGGGTACAAGCCTAAGGTGCAGCCGCAGCGAAGGTTAAACCCCATTATGCAGGAGGTGGTGCGAAAGGAGGTGCTGAAACTACTGGACGCTGGCATGATCTATGCCATCTCGGATAGCGAATGGGTGAGCCCCACACAAGTGGTGGCCAAAAAGGGAGGTACTACCGTCATCAAGGACGAGAGTGGCCATGAGATCGCCCACAGGCCTGTTACGGGCTGGAGGATGTGCATCGACTACAGAGCACTTAACAATGCTACTCGTAAGGACAACTTCCCTCTCCCTTTTATTGATCAGATGCTAGATAGGTTAGCGGGGTATGATTTGTACTGCTTTCTTGATGGTTATTCTGGATATAACAAAATAGCGATAGCCCCCGAGGACCAGCATAAATCTGCTTTTACTTGTCCTTATGGTATTTTTGCATACAGACGCATGTCATTTGGTTTATTTAATGCCCCTGCTACATTCCAGAGATGCATGATGTCTATATTTAGTGGGCTAGTTGAAAACATTATGGAAGTCTTTATGGATGATTTTTCTCTGTTTGGTCATTCATTTGATAACTGTTTAGAAAACCTGATTACTGTTCTGCAGCGCTGTCAAAAAACTAATCTGGTTTTGAATTGGGAAAAATGTCATTTTATGGTGCTAGAGGGCATTGTCCTCGGTCACAAAGTTTCTGCTATAGGTTTAGAGGTAGATCGTGCCAAGATTGTGGCGATCTCAAAGCTGCCACCCTCCACCAATGAGAAGTCAGTGAGGAGCTTTTTGGGTCATGCAGGCTTCTACCGGAGGTTTATAAGGGAGTTTTCTAAAATCTCTAAACCTCTGAGTTCTCTACTTATGAATGATGCAAAATTCATTTTCGATGAACACTGTTTGCAGGCCTTTGAGAAGCTGAAGTTGGCCCTCACAACTGCTCCAGTACTTATCTCACCAGACTGGTCAGAGCCCTTCGTCCTGATGTGCGATGCCAGCGATACTGCAATTGGGGCCGCCCTGGGTCATACAAAGAACAAGATTTTCAGGGTCATTCACTACGCCAACAAGACTTTGGATGAAGCCCAGGTCAATTAGACTACCACTGAAAAGGAGCTTCTAGCAGTAATCTTTGCATTTGACAAGTTCCGGGCATATCTGGTTGGGGCGAAGACGGTGGTCTACACGGATCATGCTGCGATCCGGTATTTGTTTGAGAAGAAGGAGGCCAAGCCGAGACTAATCCGGTGGATTCTCTTGCTGCAGGAATTTGATATTGAGATTAAGGATCGGAAAGGATGCGAGAACGTGGTAGCAGACCACCTGTCTAGGCTGGAGAATCCGGTGGAGGGAGATGATCTCCGGATTCGGATCACTGAGGTTTTTTCTGACGAGCAGCTGCTCGTAGCTGAGGAGGTAGATCCATGGTACATGGATCTGGTAAACTATTTGGTTGCAGGCGTTCTACCGCCTGATATGTCCTCACATCAGAAGAGGAAGTTCTTGCACGATTGCAAGTTTTACTACTGGGATGAGCCCTTCCTCTACCGCTGTTGTGCTGATATGGTGATCCGGAGGTGCATCGGGATGCAGGAGCGAGAACAGCTAATGGGGAATTGTCACCTATCCCCCTATGGAGGCCACTGTGCGGCGAACAGGACAACCATAAAGATCCTCACAAGTGGATTTTACTGGCCTACTGTTTACCGCGATTGTCAGAAATTTGTGGCTAGCTACGACAGATGCCAGAGGATGGGGAACATCTCAAAGAAGGATGAGATGCCTCAAAAATACATGCTTGAGATCGAGCCCTTTGATGTATGGGGCATTGATTTCATGGGACCATTTCCTAAGTCCCATGGATATCAATACATGCTTTTGGCTGTGGATTATGTGACCCGTTGGGTTGAGGCTATCCCCACTATGACTAGTGACTTGAAGGTGGTGCTCAAGTTTCTACAAAAGAACATCCTAACTCGTTTTGGAGCACCTCGAGCACTGCTGAGTGATGGAGGGTCACACTTCAAGAACAAGTGGCTGGGGAGTCTGCTGGCAAAATATGGAGTTCATCACAAAATAACATCTCCATACCACCCCCAGGCTAATGGGCAAGCTGAGTTGGCCAACAGAGAAATTAAGTAGATCTTGGAAAATTCTATGGTTTCCAGGAAGGATTGGGCTACTCGCTTGGATGATGCTCTATGGGCGTATAGGACTGCATTCAAGACTCCAATTGGTATGTCACCGAGTCAGTTGGTGTTTGGGAAGTCATGCCACTTACCGGTGGAACTGGAGCATCGAGCATATTGGGCAGTAAAGAAGATCAACTGGGATTTGAAGACTGCGACTGAGCAGAGGTGCCTGCAACTGACTGAGCTGGAGGAGTTCCGGACTGAAGCATATGAGAGTTCTAGACTGTATAAGCAGCCGCGACTTCACGCCAGGGGATCAGGTACTTGTATTGAATTCCCGCCTCCGTTTGTTTCCTGGAAAGCTTACGTCTAAATGGACTGGTCCATATGTGATTCAGAAAGTAAATTCTAATGGTACTTTTGATTTACTGGGTTTTGATGGCACACTCTTCACTGTTAATGGTCATAGAGTCAAAACTTATGTTCAGTCCGAGTCTGTGTCGTTCGTTCGCGAGCTTTATCTAGCTGTTCCATAGGATGTGTACTGTTGTGTCTAGCTACAGACAATAAATAAAGCGCTTGTTGGGAGGCAACCCAATTTTTATCTGCCCTTATTGCTTTGTTTTGGTCATTTTTCGAGTCACTCTACCCCATTTTCCACATAGTACGTTCACTTTTGGTTGTTGAGTTCATTGGGTGCAAGAAAAGAGACAAAAAGAAGGATTTTCGCTGGAATTTACACAAACGGCGACCCATGGACGTAAACGGTGGTCACCGTACGAGAAAGTGTGGGTCGCCGGCCTCCATGTCAAATTTTTTTAGGTTCGCGACATGAACGGTGACCTGAAAACATACTCGGCGGTCGCCGAGTATGTTGGTTGGGTCGCCATTCATGTAAAATTCTAAATTTCAGTTCGGGGGTCAAACGACGATCTATTTACATGAATGGCGGTCGCCGTTCATGTAAACGAATCGCTGTCTATGTATTAAATCCATTTTAGCGTACGTGACATGAATGGCGACCCAGATGCATGAATGGTGGTTGCCGATCGTGCAATCTGGGTCGCTGATCGTGTATTTTCAGTACAAAATCGGATTTATCCCCCTTTCCTCCTCACTTTATAATTGCATCTTCATAAACCCTTAAACCCACGCCTCCTCACCATCTTCTCTCTACAAATTCTTCTCCAATACACAAAATCGCTGCAAATCCCTCCGCACATTGCCTACCCGTCATAGTTAGAAGCCTTCCATCCGTTTACTTTTTCCAATTTCATTCAAAAACCTGGAATCCCCAAATTTTAGGGTTTGAAATTTTAGTTCATATTTTACTACATATTCAAGGTAATTCTCATATTCCTGCTATGTATTTCGTTTTCATGCATGTTATTTCATTCCATAGTTGATAATGTAGGTTAAAGATTGGATAATTGTATTAATTTTCGTTTTATCTATTACTTTGAGTTTTAATATCATGTTTGGGCATAGTTATGGTTATTGTTGATTAGTTTAGCATTCCTAAGGCTTAAGAGTTGAATTGGAGGTTTGGATTCTTGAAAAATTGAAGTATGTTAATTTAGGTCTTTAAGTTTGGAAAAGTTGCATATGGAGATTTACTTTGCTACATTTAGTGATATTGGTTGTTTCTCTAGCTATCTTGGATTATTGATTGTTTTCGTTGCGTTTATTTAATTCCGTTGGTATTGATTTCGTTTAGTTCTAGGTCTCATCTGCATGCTCACTCTTGATTGAGCTTGGGGGATATGGTTTTTGACATTAGAGTTGTAGATGGTGGAAATTGCTAATTAGAGTTTAGGAAAGTGAATTTAGTTCAGCTTACTCGAGGGGAATTACTTTACTGGTTTTGTTCGGCTTCGTTGTTGTCATGTCAACTGGTTCTGATTATTGTTTTTCTCAAGTGCAGATTGATAGCCATGCCTCCGAGATGCCAAGCAATTGAGCCCCCCCGCCCCCTCGGAATCTATGGGGATTGACTTTGGTGAGGGAGACTATGCAGGAAATTTTGAAAGGTTGGTCGAACGGGGAATTGAAGGCACGCATTACTTCGACACCGACGCTCTTCAACAGCTTGGATTGTATGATGGTGTTCTGGAGTTGTTCAACAACATTGGGTGGGGACCCATTCTTGCTATTTCGGCCCTCACTCACAAAAGAATTACCTATGAAGTTCTCAGCTCACTTCGGGTCATCACAACTGATAGGACTACACCGAATGGGGTTCAATTCCGGGCAATGAATGAGGATAGGAACCACTCTGTTAAAGAAGTCAACCGTGCATTTGGGGTCCCTAATCTATGCGACTATTTATGGACTCGAGGATTCAATGTTGCGGTCTTTTGGCCTCAGCTTACCCTTCCAGAGGACAGCAATTGGGTGTCGGGGACATCCAAGGCCACCCAGATCCGCAAACCGGTACTAAGGGTTATTCAGCGCATCCTGGCGCATACACTTTTTGCCCAGAAAGACAATAGCTCTGTTAGGGAGTCCGAGCTCTTGGTCATGTACGCCATGCTGCACCAGCAGAAGTTGAACTTTGCTATGACTTTTCTACAGCAATCTCGGCGCGTCGCATCTGCTGAACGGGGAGTCATCTGCATCGGGGGTCTTTGAACCCACATCATACACTCTCTAAGGATTTCTACGGTCTGGATGCGTGCCGAGCCTCAGGTACTCATGAACTTGGATCGGTTGGCCGACCTCCGATTCATCACCACAAGCCACCCACCTTTCTACCCCCGACAGCGAAACAAGATGCATTTTCCTCTGCCAAATCCCGAGCTAACTAATGTAGGGATTCAGCATTACCGCACCAACTGGCGCTTGGACAAACTGGCCCACACTCAGGCCATCCAGGCTGCAGAGGCTGAGCATGGGCCTCACCGACTGGACGGAGAAGACAGAGAGTAGAGAGGCGATCGACTGTAGGAGGCAAGCGAGGACAGAGCTCGGGCCACCCACTTCTCTTAGAGCAGCCACCCCCGGCTCATACTCAGGCTGGGTCTTCCAATCGAACCACGGGGGAGTCCTCCACTTTCTATGAGCATCGCACGCATCGTGTGGCATTCGAGGACCGATTGAGCCGCCTGGAGCAGTAATGGGGTGACTGGAACGCTCAGCTCCAGGCGTTAGCTACAGCTCAGACTACTTATGCTACCGAGCGTCGTTCTTTTGAGGAGGAGTAGCGGCATGAGTGGAATGCCCGGAGATCCTTTGAGGATCAGCAGCGAGAGCAGTGGGCGGCGCAGCAACGTCATTTTGACCAGGAGCGGGAGCAGTGGCGACGCCAGCAAGAAGCTGAAGATCAGATGCGTCAGTTCATGGCCCGTTTTCCACAGTACTGGCTGCCACCGTGGTGAGATTACATCGAGGTTTCCACTAATCTCCGTGATCTTTTTCCCCACAAACTTATTCTTTCTCTTTGTATCGAACAAGTTTGGGGGAGGGGGATGTGATCGGGCGATGTGTGTTTCTTCTTTTCTTTATCTTTTCATGTATCTCTAACTGCTCCTACCTGTATTTGATTTCAGACTGCATTTGATGTACTAATTTGTGAACCAGTATTTGATTATGTTATTTACCTTCCGTTATTTCCGTTATTTGCTTTAGTTTAGTTGAGTCAGGTCTGTATTTGGAAAAGCTCTATTATCTAATGATATTGTAATGGGATTGAAATGGTTTGAGTCGTGTTATCTGCATTATTGATCAAGTTCATGATGACAATGTTTTCTTTCTCGTGAAACCTGTACTTATTATTTGCACATGAATTAATGAGGTGTAGACTATTACAGAATTGATTTGTGGCCTCTAGGACATGCTTATAGCCTGTGAGAATTTGAGTCTGTGATTCGGTTGATTGAGAGAATATCACTATGCACTGTACCTCTAGAACTTGCTCGGGTTTCTGTCTCAAAATTGCAGTAGGAATTTCAAGGACTTAGATATGATCTTAGGCCATCATTTCAGTAGCCTCATTAAACCCAAACACTAACCCCCTACATTCTCCTTTGCTAAATCAGTTGAGCCTAATTGCCTTTTCTTTCTAAACCGGATGATAGGAAGTGCGGATGGAGTTATATGGGTATCTGTTGATGATAGGTGGTGAGGTTAAATAGTTTTGTGGTAATACAGTGTCCAAAAGCCTTGTGGTGGACAATAGAGTTGTACTTTACTTCTAGATTTAAAAAAAAAAGAGAAAAAGAAAAAGAAAAGGGTTATGAATAATCCAATAAAACAAATGCACGAAGTGTGCATAATGTCATTGTTAAGTTTTAAAAAAAATGCACAAAGTGTGCACAATATCATTGTTGAGTTTGAATCCTATTAAATTGTACTCATGGGATGCGTAATTTTTCAGTTGAGTTGTGGTATATTGTATAGTGTCAGACAGTCAATAAAGTGGTATGTGATGAGGAGTTAGTTGTGTGAATGAAGTATAAGGATGAATATATTCAGTCAATTAGCCAAAATATTCCATACCTTTCACCAATGTGCCTACATTAGAACCTAAAATAAAGACCTTTTTGATCTTTGTTCTAACATTCCCAAAGTCAGTAGAGAGTTTAGACGATGAGCAAGCCTATGGTAGGGAAAGTGTACCGTTGACAATTAGAGAGTATACACTAGCCTTTCTTACCATTCGAGCGAAATATGAGTGATACACTATCTTGTGAGAAGCAGACTTCTAGAGGTCAAGATTGAAACTGTTTGGTTTGCATTGAGTTGATGATTATTGTAGTGTTGGTGTGGGAATCACAAACCCTTTTTGTGTCTGAAACAAATAATGATCAATTAATGCACCCCTCGTGTTTATCTTTTTCTTTTAATTATTTTCCTCATTGTTCGAGGACGAACAATAGTTTAAGTTTGGCGGGTTAATAAACACTCATTTTGTGCATTTTACTGATGTGAATCTGCTCACTTTTGACCTAGATTAGACCATTACGTGATATTCTCATGCGTTATTCATATTCTTTAAGGAATTATTACGTTTGGATTGGTTTTTGGTTGTTTATGCAGATTTCACGCATAATTGAGTTGTTTACAAGATATGATCAAGCACCATGAAGTTAGTTGATGTGTCGTTGCACCGGAAAGAGGAAAAAGTGAGAAGAGATCGACGAAAAAGCTTCAAATTGTAGTCGCGACGTGAACAGTGACCCAAAATGCATGAATGGAGGTCGCCGATCATGCATATGGGTCGCCGATCGCGCAAATTCCACTTTTTTGCTTCGGCGCATCAACGGCGACCCAAATGCATGAACGGCGGTCGCCGATCATGCATATGGGTCGCCGATCGTGCAAAATCCTTGGATTTGGTACGGTGCATGGATGGCGACCCGGGCGCACTCTCGACGATCGCCATCGACGCTTTTTGGGTCGCCGATCGTGACTTTTTGGGCGAAAATTGATCCAAATCCCATATCTTTTTGGGTCTGAACAAGATAAGTATAAATAGAGGCTTCCAAGACTCAACAAGGGTCCTTCATTTTTATTTTTTTGAATCAATTTTTGAGAAAAGAGAAAACGGAGCAGAGTTCGAAGATTGAAGACTTGAGATTGAAGAATATTGGTTTTTGGTTTTTTGTTTTCTATATTCTTGTATCTTCTTTTCTCTGTAGTTATGGAATTTAGCATGATTGGCTAAATCCTTCTGTGGATTCTAGGGATTTGAAACTTGTTGAATAATCATTCGTTCGTTTATATAACTTGATTTTCCCTTTCCATTGATGTTTTAATTATATCTGAGGTTTTTGTTAATTACGAGATACTGGCCATTGATTGTAATTCGAATTGGTAATTTTTGAACCGAGAGGTCTAGGTTATTGATTAAGATGCAAACTAATTAGATTTGATAGGTCAATTGTCCAAGAAGAATTTAAATTGTTGAAGGGTTTTAAAAATCTAAGGTTTTATTAAGAGTAAAAGTCCTTTTGCGCATCCGAGAGGAGTCACTAGGTCTTTTATTTCCATGTAATGGTTTAGAGTCCGAGAGGGTCGCCTGATAATATTTATTAGATTAACTCACTTTTTTGGAAATTAAATTGGAATTGGATTATATAAATGATTGTTTGATAGTTCTTCAAAGTGGATTACCCTGGAATCCTAGTTCCTCTTATTTTCTCAACTTTAATAATTCAATTGTTTATTTTAATTATTGCCTAGTTTTAAATAAACCAAACTCTTGATTCGGATTGTCTAAATAGTAATAAAATAACTGTGTTTTAGTGCTTGAGTGTATTTCGAGCCTGTAATCTTCTTGTTCGATAAATTATTACTTGCCCTCTGCAGTGGTCTGTACACTTGCAGTTTTAGCGTGTTGCAAAACACGCTATCAGGACCTAATGCAAATAATAAAGTGGGCCTATAAATTAATTAATTCCCATGTCCACAACCCAGGACATATTTAATTAATTAATATTAATTTTTTTTCACCACAAAATTAATACTGACCTACCGCTTTATTACCACGTTATGAGAACGGGCTGCATTAATTGAGAATCCCCATATTTAAGGTTACCGGACATTCATTAATTAATCAGAGCTTCTGACAAGCTCTATCTACAATTAATTAATATCTTATTATTCCTGAGTAGTACTGCTCAATCCTTATCACTCGTGCCTGAACTTAATCTGCCTGCTGGACTTTGGCACGATGAATGTCATTGAGCTTTTCAGGGAATGTCCCCATCCTATTACTCGGATATGGTTACCTAAACCTAGTCTCAGGCGGTACTACACGAACTGCTGTTACCTAAGATGCGGATATACGAGCACGTTACTCAGGCTCTCCACCATGGCAAGTCAAAGCAACAGTCAACCCGTACAAACCCCTGAACCTTCGTTAGGGTTTGGACTCAATCAATATCGAGATCTTGTATTCGCTGATGTCAGACAATCAAATACATCTCACTCCGGTCCATCAATACGCCACCCTTGCGTACTAGCATGTCAAGTAATCAAGACAGACTACTTTTTCCGACTATGCCGCAGCCATCCGGACAGACGTATCCTCATACGTTGTCTCGGCTGTGATCAGGTTTATGTCTCACTTGGTCAAGTGATCATACTGTCTTCTGCGATCTACTACACGCCGTATGATCATCCCTATCGGTGAAACAAGAGGATAACATTGTTACATACATGTAAGATTGTTTGATAGATAGGAGAAATAAACCGTTGTATACTCATTATAATAAATGCTTTCAGTATACAAAACCCGTCAATCTCCCACTTATACTCAGGCATAACTAAGCTATTACAGAGTATACAGTCCGTCTATCTAGCCTGCTATCTCTTTAACCACTGTCAGTGGTCGGCATCCACCACAGATCCAGCTCACGAATATATCTTTCGTAAACTTTCTGCGGTAAGCTCTTTGTGAATGGATCAGCAAGGTTGTCCTTAGTGTCAATCTTCTTGATCAGCACATCACCTCTCGATACGATCTCTCGTATGATATGGTACTTTCTCTCTATGTGTTTGCTTGCCCTATGAGACCGCGGTTCCTTTGAATTTGACACTGCACCAGAGTTACCACAATAAATTGTGATGCTCCTCGGCAAACTCGGAATCACGCCCAACTCTAAAAGGTTGTTCCTGAGCCATACCCACTCTTGCGAGGCTTCAGAGGCTGCGACATATTCCGCCTCCATGGTGGAGTCAGCAATGCATTTCTGCTTTGAGTTCCTCCAAGATACAACTCCACCTCCCAGGGTAAGTACATATCCTGAGGTCGATTTCTTCTCATTCTGGTCCCCTTGGAAATTCGAGTCTGTATAACCCACAGGGCACAAATCCTCACTTTGATAAACTAGACAGTAATTCCTAGTTCTCTTCAAATACTTGAGGATGTGCTTTACTGCAGTCCAATGCGACTGTCCAGGGTTAAGACTGATATCTTGCTACCATGCCAACGACATAACAAATATCAGGCCTGGTACACCGCATCGCATACATGAGGCTACCCACCGCCGAAGCGTATGGTACAAGACTCATCTCATCTTTCTCCCGCTGTGTCTCAGGACACTGCCCACTAGAAATATGAACGCCATGTCTGAAAGGTAGCAAACCTTTCTTGGCGAGTTGCAAGCTGAACCGGGCTATCATAGTATCCACATAGGATGCTTGGAATTAGCTCAACATCCTTCTCTTAGGATCTCGTAAGACCTTAATTCCAAGAATGTAGCCAGCTTCTCCCAAATCCTTCATTTAGAACTGTTCGAATAACCAAACCTTGATTTCCGACATCACTCCCTCGTTTTTTCCAAATAGGAGTATGTCATCAACGTAAAGTGCAAGGAAAACCACACTCCCACTGACACAAAGTCGGTAAACACAACTTTTGTTTTCCAACTGTGCAAATCCGTAGGATTTAATCACATCGTTGAAACATAAGTTCCATGACCTCGAAGCTTGCTTAAGTCCATACAAGGACTTCCTAAGCTTCCAGACAAGATGTTCTTCACCCTTGTATATGTAACCCTCGAGTTGCTGCATATAGATATCCCTACCTTCTTCAAGGTAACCGTTTAGAAAAGCGGTTTTGACATCCATCTGCCAGATCTCGAGGTACATATGCGCAGCTATGGCAAAGAGTATCCGGATGAATTTGAGCATGGCTACGGGTGAAAAGGTTTCATCATAGTCAATGCCCTCTTTCTGACTATAACCCTTTGCCACCAACCTGGCTTTAAAAGTCGTAACCTTTCCATCCGCTCTTTTCTTTCTCTTGTATACCCATTTGCACCCTATGGCCCTAAAGCCATCCGGCAAATCAGTTTTCTAGTATACATCCTTAGCAGTTATGGATTCAATTTCGGAATCCATGGCGACATGCCATTTTTCAACATCCTTGTCCAGCACTGCCTCTTCGTAAGTCAGTGGGTCAGAGTTTCCATGTCCATCTTCCGGGCTCAAGTCCGAGGACTCACCCACGAACATGTACCTTTCCGGCTGGAAAATACCTCTCCCACTACGACGAGGCATCGGTGCCGTAGCAGTAGTAGGTGCAGTAACTTGTGGTTCTGCACCTTGCATTGAAGAACGTGTCTGTGGTGCTGAACCTCTCACAGGTGCACCCACATCTACACGTTCCTTTTCCCTTGGAATCGCATTCTCGTTTTCAATTTCTTGAAGAACGATATCACTCCTTGACTCGTGATTACTCACATACTCGTCCTCCAAGAATCTAGCGTTGGTGCTAACAACGACTCTCTGACTCTCAGGACAGTAAAAGTAACCACCTTTCGTTTGCTTGGGATACCCTATAAACAACATTACTTTTGACCTGCATTCTAACTTATCAGGTTTCTTCGACAGTACGTGTGCCGGATAGTGTAGGGTTTTTACCGTGAACCGAATCACCAAAAACCAATTTAAACCGGATCGATTTATGGATATTGCACATAATTAAAATTCACAAAACCCTTTCATTCTCCTATGAATTTAATGCATATCGTGGATTGAGGAATTACCGTTATTCCGTCGTGTCTGAACCGATCTTTTGCGTTTGAATTTCCAATTTGAAATCAACCACGCCATCCGATTTAATCTGCAGAAACAGAAATTAGAGATCTAATTTCTTGATTAAAATCGAAAATAAAGAGGGAAGAAAGAAAGAAATCTGTTCTCCAGATTAGATCTTCAGGGCTGTGTCCCAATGCTGTTCAGATCAACTACTGGTGAGGACTCCGTAGATCTGTATTCTGAGCAGGACCAGAATCAAAATTCTCCTCCTTTTTCTTCTCCAAAATCGGCGCCTCCACTCTCTCACTAGGGTTTAGTGTGTTTCTACTGTGTTACAACTTATGAGAGAGAACTGTCTATTTATAGACCTAGGGTTGTAAACCCTAATGGGCCTTTTTGGGCTCAATTCAGCATATTTAATTTGGGCCAGTCCTGGGACCTACCTATAAATTAATTAAGTCCCATGTCCACAACCCAGGACACAATTAATTAATTAATATTAATTCTTTTTCACCATAGAATTAATACTGACCTACCCTTTAATTACCACGTTATGAGAACAGGCTGCATTAATTGAGAATCCCCATATTTAAGGTTACCGGACATCCATTAATTAATCGGAGCCTCTGACAAGCTCTAACTACAATTAATTAATATCTTATAATTCCTGAGTAGTACCACTCAAACCTTATCACTCGTGCCAGAAATTAATCAGCCTGCAGGACTTTGGCATGATGAATGTTATTGAGCTCCTCAAGGAATGTCCTCATCCTATTACTCGGATATGGTTACCTAATCCCAGTCTCAGGCGGTACTACACGAACTGCTGTTACCCAAGATGCGGATATACGAGTACGTTACTTAGGCTCTCCACCATGGCAAGTCAAAGCAACAGTCAACCCGTGCAAACCCCTGAACCTTCGTTAGGGTTTGGACTCAATCAATATAACGAGATCTTGTATTCGCTGATGTCAGACAGACGAATACATCTCACTGCGGTCCATCAATACGCCACCTCTGCATACCAGCATGTCAAGTAACCAAGACAGACTACTTATTCCGACAATGCCGCAGCCATCCGAACAGACATATCCTCATACGCTGTCTTGGCTGTGATCCGGTTTATGTCTCACTAGGTCAAGTGATCATACTGTCTTCTGCGATCTACTACACGCCGTATGATCGTTCCTATCGGTGAGACAAGAGGATACCATTGTTCATACATGTAAGATTGTTAACAGATAGGAGAAATAAATCGTAGTATACTCATTATAATAAATGCTTTCAGTATACAAAACCCATCAATCTCCCACTTATACTCAAAGCATAACTAAGCTATTACAGAGTATACAGTCCGTCTATCTAGTCTGCTGTCACTTTAACCACTATCAGTGGTCGGCATCCACCTCAGACCCAGCTCACAAATATGTCTTTCGTAAACTTTCTGCGGCAAACTCTTTGTAAATGGATCAGCAAGATAGTCAGCAGTGTCAATCTTCTTAATCAGCACATCGCCCCTCGATACGATTTCTCGTATGATATGGTACTTTCTCTCTGTGTGTTTGCTTGCCCTGTGAGACCGCAGTTCCTTTGAGTTTGCCACTACACCAGAGTTATCACAATAAATTGTGATGCTCCTCGGCAAACTCGGGATCACGACCAACTCTAAAAGGTAGTTCTGGAGCCACACCCCCTCTTTCGAGGCGTCAGAGGCGGCGACATATTCCGCCTCCATGGTGGAGTCAGCAATGCATTTCTGCTTTGAGCTCCTCCAAGATATAGCTCCACCTCCCAGGGTAAACACATATCCTGAGGTCGATTTCTTCTCATCTTGGTCCCCTTGGAAATCAGAGTCTGTGTAACCCACAGGGCACAAATCCTCACTTTGATAAACTAGGCATAAATTCCTAGTTCTTTTCAAATACTTGAGGATGTGCTTTACAACAGTCTAGTGCGCCTGTCCAGGGTTAGACTGATATCTTGCTACCATGCCAACGACATAACAGATATCTAGCCTGGTACACAACATCGCATACATGAGACTACCCACAACCGAAGAATATGGTACAAGACTCATCTCGTCTTTCTCCCGCTGTGTCTGAGGACACTACCCACCAGAAAGACGAACGCCATGTCTGAAAGGTAGCAAGCCTTTCTTGGCGAGTTGCATGCTTAACCGGGCTATCTCAGTATCCACATAGGATGTCTGGGATAAGCTCAACATTCTTCTCTTACGATCTCGTAAGACCTTAATACCAAGAATATAGCCAGCTTCTCCCAGATCCTTCATTTGGAACTGTTCGGACAACCAAACTTTGATTTCGGACATCACTCCCTCATTGTTTCCAAATAGGAGTATGTCATCAACGTAAACTGCAAGGAAGACCACGCTCCCACTGACACAAAGTCGGTAAACACAACTTTTGTTTTCCAACTGTGCAAATCCATAGGATTTAATCACATAGTTGAAACGTAAGTTCCACGACCTTGAAGCTTGCTTAGGTCCATACAAGGACTTCCTAAGCTTCCAGACAAGATGTTCTTCGCCCTTGCTTATGTAACCATCGGGTTGCTGCATATAGATGTCTCTACCTTCTTCAAGGTACACCGTTTAGAAAAGCGGTTTTGATATCCATCTGCCAGATCTTGAGGTCCATATGCGCAGCTATGACAAGGAGTATCCAGATGGATTTGAGCATGGCTACGGGTGAAAAGGTTTCGTCATAGTCAATGCCCTCTTTCTGACTATAACCCTTTGCCACCAGCCTAGCTTTAAAAGCCGTGATCTTTCCATCCGGCCCTTTCTTTCTCTTGTATACCCATTTGCACCCTATGGCCCCAAAGCCATCCGGCAAATCAGTTTTCTGGTATACATCCATTGCAATTATGGATTCAATTTCAGAATCCATGGCGACACGCCATTTGGCAACATCCTCGTCCTGCACTGCCTCTTCGTAAGTCAGTGGGTCAGAGTCCTCATGTTCGTCTTCCGGGCTCAAGTCCGAAGACTCACCCACGAACATGTACCTTTCCGGCTGGAAAATAACTCTCCCACTACGACGAGGCATCGGTGCCGTGTCAGTAGTAGGTGCAGTGACTTGTGGTCCTGCACCTTGCACTGAAGAACGTGTCTGTGGTGCTGTACCTCTCACAGGTGCACCCACATCTACATGTTCCCCTTCCCTTGGAATTGCATTCTCGTTCTCAATTTCTTGAAGAACGATATCACTCCTTGACCTGTGATTACTCACATACTCGTCCTCCAAGAATCTAGCGTTGGTGCTAACAACGACTCTTTGACTCTCAGAATAGTAAAAGTAACCACCTTTCGTTTGCCTGGGATACCCTATGAACAACATTATTTTTGACCTGTTTTCTAACTTATCAGGTTCCTTCGACAGTACGAGTGCCGGACAGCCCCATACTCTAAACTTGCACAAACTAGGTTTGCGACCAAGGAAGAGCTCAGAAGGTGTCTTAGGAACTAATTTAGAAGGCACCACATTAAGCACGTAAGCTGATGTTTCCAATGCGTAGCCCCAAAACGAAATTGGTAAGTTTGCATAACTCATCATTGATCTTACCATCTCTAGAAGAGTCTTATTTCTTCTTTTAGCTACACCGTTTTGCTAGGGAGTACCCGGTGTAGTCCACTGGGATGTAATCCCATTTTCTGACAAAAATTGCAGGAACTCGTTACCAAGGTATTTGCCACCGCGGTCAGATCACAGTGACTTGATAGTTTTCCCGACCCTCTTTTCTACCTCAGCCTTGAACTCTTTGAATTTCTCAAAGCATTCAGACTTGTAGCGAAGTAGGTAAATGTATCCGTACCTTGAGTAATCGTCAATGAAAGTGACGAAGTACTCATACCTTCCACAAGCCTGCGTGGACATCGGTCCACATAAGTTAGAAGGGATCAATTCCAACACTTCCTCTGCTCGAGACTGACTATCCTTGAAAGGCCTAGTTGACATCTTGCCCTCGATGCAGGATTCACAGACTTGATAAGGTACAGCCCGGACTAGGTCCAATGTACCATTATCTGGAAGTCTTTGAATCCGCTTCAAGCTGATGTGACCCAGTCTCAAGTGCCAGAGATATGTAAGATCCTCATTAGTAGAAGTAAGTTTTCTCTTCCAAGGATTATCAATTATGGATGAATTACATGCAATATAAAAGACATGTTTGATCGAAGTAACATAGAGGTTGTAAATCAACATTCCATAATGGATAACA
Organism: Plectranthus barbatus; assembly: GCA_026898455.1. NCBI lineage: Eukaryota > Viridiplantae > Streptophyta > Magnoliopsida > Lamiales > Lamiaceae > Plectranthus > Plectranthus barbatus. The sequence continues at coordinate 312,444 of JAPKLW010000007.1, read as the reverse complement.
TTGTTACTACCAATGATAAAATCATAAATAACAGATATCCATAAAAGTTGATAAAATTTGTCCTGGCGATAAACCACGGCCCACAAATAAACTCTCAAATGTACTTAATTCATCAAAACACAAGGAAAAGAAAACTCCATGAAGCTCCGTCATAAAACGTTGCCTTCATCCAGTTTGGTATCTTCTTGCCATCACTCACCAGCCTTGTCGGCACGGTCCCCTGCAAAGTACAACAATATGATCAACAAGTCAGTGCTTACAGCTCTAGAAGAGCAACAACTAACTCTAATCATGCTTATAGTTATACATGCAAAATGGCATACCTTGTCTAGCTTTGTTGGCTTGACAATCTTTCCTCCAGTGTCCTTTCTTACCACACCTGAAGCACCTGTCCCTTTCAGTCGCCACCTTAGGCTTTTTCCCAGCCCCACCATCCTCCACAGGTGTTTTCTTGGCCCACTTCTTAATCCCTTTCTTCCGCTTCATACCTTTCGGTACAACAGAGAGATTACCAGAAGTGGCCAAGGCAACCTTCTGAGGGTTCATGACTGATTCCACTGCCATCAAGTCATTGAGTAACTCGTTAAGAGTATACTCTTTCTTGTTCATGACAACATTCAGCCTAAAACTCTCAAAGGACTTGGGTAGAGAGTTCAGTATCATATCGACCTTAGCCTCAACATCGATACCTCCACCATGCACAGTTAGCTCATCCATGAGGTGAGTCATGGTAACTACGTGCTCTCTCACTGAGGTGTCATCAGTCATTTTCTTACTCACGAGTTCCCTCATGAGATTGAACCAGACGGCTCTATCAGTTTCCCAATAGGTCTCCTCCAGACTTTGCATAATGTCATAGGCACCCCTATGGTGCTGATGCTGCTGCTGCAAGGCTTTCAACATAGTGGTCATCATGTAGCACTTGACTACATTGTTCGATTTCTCCCACTTGTTATAAAAGTCTATATCCAGTTGACTGGATTCAGCAGTTGGCACTTCGGGACGAAGTACTTGCAGAACGAACATATGTTCTTCTGCAATCAGGAGGTACTCGAGATTGCGCTTCCATTCCAGGAAGTTCGGACCAGTTTGAGTGTTTTGTGAAAGAATATTGATGACATTAGACATAGACATATCTGAAACAATAAAGAATCTTAAATAAGAACATACATGTTGAACTTCGAAAACAAATGCATTGAAAACCTTTTAATAAATCAAATACAAATGTTTTCCACTAATTGCCCAAGAGTTCCCACCGCAAGCTACACTCGTAGACGTTTACGATGTCACCCTCAACCAGAACTGCGGGGTTTAAGCCCAAATCCATTTAATTTCACTACCATGTCAGGATGTTTTTTAACTAGAAATTAATAATTGGTGAAAACCTTAGACCAAGCCATCTCTCAAGAACAGGGATGCAATTCTTGCATTATATTCTAAGATGCTTCTAAGCAATTAACCACAAATTTAACTCCGGCCAAAAGAGACAGTTTAGCATGGCACGTAACCATATCGCACAGCCCTTAAAGCTTTTGTTATCTATAATTTAAATCAATCCTAGAATACTTGTGAAAGAGGTCTACGCAAGCTACACTCGTAGACGTTTACGCAAAGCCCTCCCACTATTCACATGATTTAAATTGTTTGTCTAGAAATCCCAACAACCGTACCCATGCACCTCTAGGAACTAGCAAGCTACACTCGTAGACGTTTACTAGAACGAGAGATACACTTACAGCTTAGGACCGCTTTGTGGAGGTCTATTGATTTTAATAAAAAAATCTGCTTAGTATTTTTCTTTTAAAAGGTTTCTTTATGCGCACACATAATTTCCTTGTTATTATATTTTCCAAATTTTTGCATGTAATTAAACAAGCAAGAAAATTCCCAAAATATAATCCAACAAAAGAAATTAATCACATGAGCATGCTTGAAAAGCTGTAAATAATAAAAGCGATAAAAAATGCTTTTCCTATTATCTACACATGCTTAATTGGGCACATAAATAAATCACATATCATACGAGGACAATTAAGGCAAACAAAAATTCCTCGTGGCCCCAAAATAGAAAAAAAATAAATTCTATCTATTACAATTTGAATTTTGAATTAATTTGGATAAATCCAAATCTTTTCAAATCTTCCAAATCTTGAAGGGCCTTCAAATCTGGATACACCAAATCTTTTGGATTTAGGCCTTTGTGATCTGATGATTTGCCCTAACCCTAATGCAAACCCTAGGGTTTACACAGGATTGTGCAAACCACCAAAACACGAGCCACCACGACGGGACAGCAGCCAACGACGACTGCAGCCGCCGACGACCAGCCACCCGCCGCCGCCGCAGGACCCAGCGCCGCCCTGCGCTGCCGCGCGCACGGACCGCACGCTCGTCCCAGCCTCGCGCGTGCAGGTCTCCTGCCGCCGCCGTGCACCGCCCTTCGTCGGCTCCGACTTCGTTCTTCGTCCTCGACCCATCCAAATATAAAATTTGAAAAATTACAGAAACCTATTCTATTACAATTTTTCAAATCTACACTAATCACGGATTTTCTCGTGATTTTACAAAAACAATTCAGCCCTACAAGGATAAACCACCGCGGCTGAGTCAACGGGTTGCCACGAGGAACAAAAACCATACATCCACAAAATAATAAATTCATACATGCATATCGAATTTAATTATGAACAACAGAGCCATAAATCAGAAACCTGGCTTTGATACCAAAAGTAGGGTTTTTACCGTGAACCGAATCACCAAAAACCAATTTGAACCGGAACGATTTATGGATATTGCACATAATTAAAATTCACAAAACCCTAGCATGCTCCTATGAATTTAATGCATATCGTGGATTGAGGAATAACCGTTATTCCGTCGTGTCTGAACCAATCTTTTGCGTTTGAATTTCCAATTTGAAATCAACCACGCAATCCGATTTAATCTGCGGAAACAGAAATTAGAGATCTAATTTCTAGATTAAAATCGAAAATAAAGAGGGAAGAAAGAAAGAAATCTGTTCTCCAGATTAGATCTTCAGGGCTGTGTCCCAATGCTGTTCAGATCTACTACTTGTGACGACTCCGTAGATCTGTATTCTGAGCAGGACAAAAAATTCTCCTCCTTTTTCTTCTCCAAAATCGGCGCCTCCTTTCTCTCACTAGGGTTTAGTGTGTTTCAACTGTGTTACAACTTATGAGAGAGAGCTGTCTATTTATAGACCTAGGGTTGTAAACCCTAATGGGCCTTTTTGGGCTCAATTCAGCATATTTAATTTGGGCCAGTCCTGGGACCTAATGCAAATAATAAAGTGGGCCTATAAATTAATTAATTCCCATGTCCACCACCCAGGACACAATTAATTAATTAATATTAATTCTTTTTCACCACATAATTAATACTGACCTACCCCTTTATTACCACGTTATGAGAACAGGCTGCATTAATTGAGAATCCCCATATTTAAGGTTACCGGACATCCATTAATTAATCGGAGCTTCTGACAAGCTCTAACTATAATTAATTAATATCTTGTAATTCCTGAGTAGTACCACTCAAACCTTATCACTCGTGCCTGAAATTAATCAGCCTGCAGGACTTTGGCACGATGAATGTTATTGAGCTCCTCAGGGAATGTCCTTATCCTATTACTCGGATATGGTTACCTAAACCCAGTCTCAGGCGGTACTACACGAACTGCTGTTACCCAAGATGCGGATATACGAGCACGTTACTTAGGCTCTCCACCATGGCAAGTCAAAGCAAAAGTCAACCGTGCAAACCCCTGAACCTTCGTTAGGGTTTGGACTCAATCAATATAACGAGATCTTGTATTCGCTGATGTCAGACAGACGAATACATCTCATTGCGGTCCATCAATACGCCACCTCTGCGTACCAGCATGTCAAGTAACCAAGACATACTACTTATTCTGACAATGCCGCAGCCATCCGGACAGACTTATCCTGCAGGAACTCGTTACCGAGGTATTCGCCACCGCGGTCAGATCGCAGCAACTTGATAGTTTGCCCGACCTTCTTTTCTACCTCAGCCTTGAACTCTTTGAATTTCTCAAAGCATTCAGACTTGTAGCGAAGCAGGTAAATGTATCCGTACCTTGAGTAGTCGTCAATGAAAGTGACGAAGTACTCGTACCCTCCACGAGCATGCGTGGACATCGGTCCACATAAGTCAGAATGGATCAATTCCAACACTTCCTCTGCTCGAAACTGACTAGCCTTAAAAGGCCTAGTTGACATCTTGCCCTCGATGCAGGATTCACAGACTTGATAAGGTACAACCTGGATTAAGTCCAATGTACTGTCATCTGCAAGTCGCTGAGTCCGCTTCAAGCTGATGTGACCCAGTCTCAAGTGCCAGAGATATGTAAGATCCTCATCAGAAGAAGTAAGTTTCCTCTTTCTAGGATTATCAATTGCGGATAAATTACATGCAATACTTGCGGAAGACTTATGATTACAGTTAATAACATAGAGAGAATTATTCACATCCCACGACAGATAACACCGTTATTACCAATGATAGAAACACCACTATAAAAAATAACTGAATATCCATCAACATAAAGTTTGGAAACTGAAATAAGGTTTCGCCGAAAATCCGGCACGTACAAAACATCTATCAAAGTTAAAACAGAATCATCAAAGTACAAGGTGAAATCTCCAATGGCAGCTGCACTCACTAGTCCTGCGTTCCCCATTGAGATGGTAACCTCGTCATTCTTCAGCACCCTCTTCGGTGTGAACCCCTGCAAAATGTAACAAACATGATCAGTAGCTCCAGTATCCACTACCCACGAATGAGTAGAAACCGATGCTAAACATATTTTTGTTACAAATGCAAATGACGTACCTTATCCTTTAACATTCGGACAATCCACCTTTTTGCATCCAGCACACTTCTTCTTCTTTGGAGTGACCTTAACCCTCTTCACCTTTTTTGACTTGCTTTCACTGTCTGCTTTCGTGAGCTTGCTTTCAGCACCGTCATCCGTGCTCGCATGGAAGATTGCTCCACCACAAGGTCCTCAAGTAGCTCATGGAGAGCATACTCTCCCCTTGCAGCAGCAACCACCTTAAAGTCATAAAAGGAGTCCGGAAAAGAGTTCAGGATGATATCAATCTTGCCTTGCGCACTGATATTACCACCCTCTCATGAGATCAATCATAGACATCATGTGCGCTGTCACCGAACTATCTTCGACCATCTTCTTGCACACAAGATCATGCACAAGTTTATAGTTAATAGTTCGCTCCACGTTGCCATAGGCTGTCGAGAGTTCCTTCCAGATCTCTCAAGCCCTTTCGAGATACTCATACTTGTGCTTTAATTCTCTAGAAAAGGAACCCGTGATGAGCCAGAAGGCGAACTCATCAGTATCCTCCCATCTTTCATAAAATTCAAGCTCAAGTTTATAGATCTTATCACGAGTACACAACAGTGGATCCATGAAAAGAACGTATGCTTGATTTTTCAGATAAAGGACGTGTTTGATGCAAAAACTCCATTCAGGGAAGTTTGGAACAGTTAGAGGATTGAGAGCAAGTAAATGATCGACAATAGACATAGACATATCTGAAACAATAAAGAATCTTAAATAAGAACATACATGTAGAACTTTGAAAACAAATGCATTGAAAACCTTTCAATAAATCAAATACAAATATTTTCCACTAATTGCCCAAGAGTTCCCACCGCAAGCTACACTCGTAGATATTTACGATGTCACCCTCAACCAGAACTGCGGGTTTTAAGCCCCAATTCATTTAATTCCACTACCATGTCAGGAACCTTTTGGTGTTAGTGAAAATCTTAGACCAAGCAATCTCTCAAGAACAGGGATGCAATTCTTGCATTATATTCTAAGATGCTTCTAAGCTATTAACCACAAATTTAACTCTGGCCAAAAGAGACAGTTTAGCATGACACGTAACCATACCGCACAGCCCTTAAAGCTTTTGTTATCTAAAATTTAAATCAATCCTAGAATACTTATGAAAGAGATCTACGCAAGCTACACTCGTAGACGTTTACGCAAAACCCTCCCACTATTCACATGATTTAAATTATTTGTCTAGAAATCCCAACAACCGTACCCATGCACCTCAAGGAACTAGCAAGCTACACTCGTATACAAACACTAGAACGAGAGATACACTTACAGCCTAGGACCGCTTTGTGGAGGTCTATTGATTTAAAAAATCCGCTTAGTAATTTTCTTTTAAAATGTTTCTTATATGCACACATATAATTTTTTTGTTATTATATTTTCCAAATTTTTGCATGTAATTAAACAAGCCTAAAAATTCCTAAAATATAATCCAACAAAAAAATTAATCACATAAGCATGCTTGGAAAACTATAAATAATAAAAGCAGTAAATCATGCTTTTCCTATTATCTACACGTGCTTAATTGCGCACATAATAAATCACATATCATACCAGGACAAAGGACAATTAAGGCAAATAAAAATTCCTCGTGGCCCCACAAAATAGGAAAAATAAAATCCTATCGATTACAATTTTGAATTTGAATTTAATTGGAAAAATTCAAATCTTCTTCAAATCTTCTAGGGCCTCCAAATCTTCATCCACCAAATCTTTTGGGATTTAGGGTTTTGTGATTTGGTGATTGGCCCCAAACCCTAATGCAAACCTAGGGTTTACACTGGATTGTACCATTCACCAAAACACAAACCCCCCGCGACGGGACAGCAGCCGCTGACGATGACTCACGCCGCCGACAGCACCGCCGCTGCGCGCGCCCTCGCGGCTGGTGGTCCGCGCGCCTGCTACCGCCGCCGCCTGCCTCCCACTGCTGGCTGCCCGAATCGCGTGCCGTCGCTCGTGCTGCCGCGGCCCGCCGCCTGTCGTCTCCGTCTTCGTTCTTCGTCCTCGAGCCGTCAAAATTATAGATTTGAAATAAAAAATTACAGAATCTATTCTATTACAATTTTTAAACAAATCTACACTAATCACAGATTTTTTCATGAATTTACAAAACAGATTCAACCCTACATGGATAAACCACCGCGGGCTGAATCAAATGGGTTACCACGAGGAACAAAAACCATCCACGACATATAATAAAATTCATACAAGCATATTTGAATTTATTATATACAACAGAGCCATAAATCAGAAACCTGACTCTGATACCAATTGTAGAGATTTTCAGTGAACCGAATCACAAAAACCTATGTGAACCGGATTGATTTATGGATATTGCATATAATCTAAATTCACAAAAACCTAGCATGCTCCTATGAATTTAATGTGATTCGTGGATTATCGAGTTTACCTGAACTCCGTCGATTCTGTACTGATCTTTCGCGTTTGAATTCCAAAACTCGAATCAACCACGCGATATTAATTAAATCCGCGAAAACAGAAATTAGATAGATTCTAAATTCAAGATTTAATTAAACAGAAGAGAAAGAAAGAAAATATGTTCTCCAGATTAGATCTTCAGGGTTGTGTCCCAATGCTGTTTAGATTTGCTACTGGTGAGGATTCCAAAGATCTGTGATGTAGGCCAGAGGCGAAAATTCCTTCTCCTCCCTCTACAGGTGCGCCGCCCAGCTCTCTCTCTCCCCCTAGGGTTTTTACTGATTTGAATTATGATCAAGGTGTCTAGGGTTTCAGAAAGAGAGGGGTCTATTTATAGACCAAGGGTTTTATCCCTAATGGGCTAATGGGCTCCATTCAACATATATTACTTGGGCCAGACCTGGGACCTAATGCAAATAATAAAGTGGGCCTATAAATTAATTAATTTCCATGTCCACAACCCAGGACACAATTAAATAATTAATATTAATTCTTTTTCACCACAAAATTAATACTGACCTACCCCTTTATTACCACGTTATGAGAACGGGCTGCATTAATTGAGAATCTCCATATTTAAGGTTACCGGATATTCATTAATTAATCGGATCTTCTGACAAGCTCTATCTATAATTAATTAATATCTTATTATTCTTGAGTAGCACCACTCAATCCTAAACCCAGTCTCAGGCGGTACTACACGAACTGCTGTTACCTAAGATGCGGATATATGAGCACGTTACTCAGGCTCTCCACCATGGTAAGTCAAAGCAACAGTTAACCCGTGCAAATCCCTGAACCTTCGTTGGGATTTGGACTCAATCAATATCGAGATCTTGTTTTCGCTGATGTCAGACAATCAAATACATCTCACTGCGGTCCATCAATACGCCACCCTTGCGTACCAGCATGTCCAGTAACCAAGACAGACTACTTATTCCGACGATGCCGCAGCCATCCGGACAAATGTATCCTCATACGCTGTCTCGGCTGTGATCAGGTTTATGTCTCACTAGGTCAAGTGATCATACTGTCTTCTGTGATCTACTACACGTCGTATGATCGTCCATATCGGTGAGACACGAGGATTACATTGTTACATACATGTAAGATTGTTTAACAGATAAGAGAAATAAACCGTTGTATACTCATTATAATAAATTCTTTTAGTATACAAAACTCATCATAGGTGTGACTGTCGAAACAGTAACAGATGAAGGATTTTGGAAATGTTATGTACATTCTTGGTGTTAAGATCATTCATGATCAAAATAAGAGATTGTTGTATTTGTACCAAGCTTCCTACATCAACACTATTATTGCCCTGTTTAGCATACAAAACTCCAAGAAAGGATTTATGCCTTTTGTGACATGGAGTTCCTCTGTCTAAGGACATGTGTCCTAAAACACCAGACAAGATGGAGGAGAGAGTTAAGGTTCTTAATGCATCGGCACTAGGAAGCCTTATTTATGCTATGTCCTGTACTAGACATGATATCTACTATGCAGTTGGCATGGTGGCAAGATATCGATCAAACCCGGGGCTGGGGCACTAGACTACGGTAAAATATGTTCTCAAGTATCTGAAAAAAATCGAGATTATATGGTGGTCTACCTATCAGACAAGTCTGACCCATTTGGGTTATTCAGATTCAGATTTTAAGCTAATTGAGATATGAGAAAGTTACCCTCGAGTTATGTGTTTACCTTGGGAGGCGGAGCCATATTACGTGGTTGCCTCATAGGCTGCCAAAGAAGCTGTCTGGCTTAAGAGCTTCTTGTTGGACTTGGGGGTGATTACGAGTATGCCTAAGAGTATCACAATTTGTTGTGACAACACTGGTGCAGTACCAAACTCGAAAGAACCTAGAGCCTATGTGACAAGTAAACACATAGATAGACAGTATCATATTTTACGAAAGACAGTACTTGGTTGATTCTTTCAGGAAGACTTTGGAAACTTGGATCTTCGGAAAACACGTAGAGGGTCTTGGTTGATGAAACATTGCAGCTACACTTTAAGTCTAAGTGGGAGATTTGTAATGACATGGTGTATACTAAAAGTTTAGCTTTAATATAAGTGGGAGATTGTTGGATTATACTATAAAGCAAACTTTTAAGCGAGCTTTGTCATGTACTTAATCTCCTGTAAATAACTGAAATAAATGTTATCACCTTGTTTCAATCTCATGATTGCATGTATATCCACTAATCTTATATTGTAGACAAGGTGGTGGGTGCGTCGTCCCACTGAAGATAGCATTGTTGGGTTCCTTATAAGATATATAACTTATTCACAACTGAGATAGTTCTGTCGTTTTAGGTTGTAGTATAAATTTGAGATAACTAGTCTTGGTTATTAGTTTATGCTAGTGTGTAGTGTCGCATTGAATAGATCGCAGTGAGACGTGTTCTTCTGTTTTGACTCTATGAAGAACCAAGGTCTCGGCGACTTTGTTAATTCTTAACCCTAGATGTGATATATAGATATATGCAAATGATTGTTTGTTACTTTGACTTACCATGGGTGAGAATCAAAAGGATGATTCAATATGCTTCGTATCTTGGGTAACAACATTATTTGTATGTGTTTATTTAGTCACATTAGGGCACCGTGTCCTGGACATCCAGGTTGAGGACATCCCCTTAAGGAGCTCATAAGTTTTATCGTATTAAACCCTGCAGGTGGAATTTATTCCGATACGATAATAATGTTGAGCGGGTACTACTTAAAGAATTAAGATATTAATTAATTAATGCTGTCAGAGCTTTTAATTAATTAATGGATGTGCGTTATCTTAAACACGGGGAATTAATTAAGTCAAATAGAAGCCCTGATTCACATCGGAATAGGATGGCAGTTGCAACATTAATTCTCTAGTGGAATGAATTAATGTTATAAATTCAAATTATATTTTGGGCTGAGTATATGTGTTTGGACTTATGGGAGGCCCAATCATATACCTTCTAGAGATCCCTGGACTGGCCCAACTAGAAACCCTAGAAGATGCCTATAAATAGGATCTTATGGATGAGAGAAAAACCCTAGTTGTCATTTTCATAATTTCATGAGTTGAACGACAGCTAAGTTTAGTTCTCTCAAACATTGTAGATCTAGTTTTGGTTGACATCTAACGAATCGGAGGATTGCTGTCCACCCGGCATCCGATCGTGGTTCGCGGGACACAGGGTAGAAGATCTCCAGTGGAATTGATCTATAGATTTGTATAGATCTATTGGTAATCCTTGATCTTCTTGATTTAATTTTATTAAACCATGTATGTGTACGTTTGGTATCCAACATCGATCGTGGGGACGAACCGCCTTCACTGGCGTGTTCCTTTAAAAACAAGGTGACCAGCTTCGAAAAAAACCTCAACAAGTCTACTCTCTCAAAATACTAAGACCCTGCTCAAAAGATAACTCCAAAAAAATCCAACAGATCCAGAAACAATACATCAAACCAAACAAAAACCAACTTCGAATAGATCTCGAAACAAACACCCACAAAACCAACAATTCTGCTCAACCAAAGCTAACCAATGCGAAGGGAAATGGATCATACAACACATCCTGCAAGCATATATCCGAACTAGGTCAGCACATACACCTGTAGAATGCTATCACTGTAGACCCGTCACCTTACAGGCATCCCAACTAGGTTGGCACACCTGCAATATCAAACCAAGGAAACCTGGAGTAGAGTTGTTGTCCATATGTGATACAACAACTTCAACGGGAAATATAGAGTACAGGACACGATAAACATCTGTTTTAATTTCCTTGACCACATCAGCTACAACAAAGGGTCTGTCTTCAAAATTGAGTTTGTTTCTTGTATACCAGATGTGGTTGAGTACTGTTGCAGCTAGAGCAATCATACTCGCTTTCTTAACTACCTTAGAAGCACTCGAATCCCTTTTCATCCTTTTGATTGCACTCTCGATAGTATACATTAGTCTGGGTATGTGAAGCCTATGTTTTATGTCTGTCCAAATATCCTGTGAAACACTGCTGCAATCAAAGAATAAGTGCTTATTAGTTTTATTATCATTACGACATGGAAAACAATTTTGAGAAATATCAAGAAATTGGAGGCGATCATTATTCTTCAAGCGTCTTTGGATAGCAAGCCAAAGGGAAACTGAGAATTTAGGGGGGGATGAACTCCTTCCAGCTTTCACCCTGCTCCCTGCGGTACTCATAGGCAACACTGGTCCCTTTTGGAGAGCAGTACCATGAAGCCAACAAATATTTAGCTTTATCCACATCTCCTCCACAATCTTGCAAAAGATGATCACGAATAAGCAAGATATTTTAAGTAAATTAGAATGAACCAATTTAAGTAAAAATATGGCTCGCCAAGAACTTCAATGGTTGGCAATAGCCCGTAAAAATCAGAATTTTGGAATGGAAAACTGATTGTTGTGTTAATTACTTTAAAAGTAATAAACACCAAATGATTAGCTTGACCTTAGAAATCTTAAGCCTCGTGTTCAGAAACATGGAATGTTCAAAGAACTTTTGAGAGCTTTGAGTTTTTACTTTGACATAATTTCTGCTAGTTCGAGCATAAGTTTCAGGTGTTGAATTCTATCGAAGTGGTCTGCTATTTATAGGCATATTGGAGACCATTTGAATTTATGTCCGTTAGAGACAGAAGATCATCCATTAGAGACAAAGAGAATGTCGTCCAATCATCGCCCATTATTCTCTGATGTAGCAGCCTGCTTTGCTCTGATCTGTTTATGACTTTGGCTATGTACTTTCACCTGCTTTCTATCAGAGCAAGTTTCAGTACGATAAACTTAAAACTGACGATTTCTCGTAAATGATTGTTAGTCGACACTTTAAGGAATCTTGGATAAGAGTTCGAGTTCCACTCAGATTCCTTTTGTCTTTGCTTTTCACGTGCTCTTTAAGCTTTGAAACTAAAAACTAAAATTCTCCAGATTTCAAGTTTTAAATTTCTGGATTCCTTTGGTGAAAAGTCAGTTTCCAGAAACTGACTTTCTGGTCATTTCAAGTTTCAAGTTCCGAAACTTGACTTCAGCATTTCAAGTTTCTTAGATTCTTCACTTTAAGTTCTGAAACTTGACTTCAAACTTCTTGATCTTCAGAGCTTCCAGTTTCTAGTTTCTATTACAACTAGATTTTATCGTATACAAGGATTACATGTAAAAACATACTAGAATCTTAAAGTTAGTTTTTGCTTACCATAAAATATCAAAAAAAGGGTAAACCAATTTCACAGTTTCTAACACATCTCGTACAAACCTTTTTATAAGAACATAAAAGGAACCCTTATATGATGTGAACAAATTTTAATGAATCTGCAAAGCAAGTTTGCATTTTTTTTTTTTTTTTTGAACATAAAAACTCTTCTCTTTCTTGTTACCAAAGAAAAGCTATTTGTATTTCATAACATCTCCATACCAAAACCATTTTTTTTTAAAGAAAAAAAAAGGGAAAAAGAGCCTAGCTAGTAACTTCTCCCTCGTGAAGAACTTTATTCCCTACTTTCACGAGTCAAAAACCAAGTCCAAATCACGTGAACTGAAAGAAGCTCCCATAAAATGTTAAAATAACTAGAGGCTGATGCAGTCAGGTTTTTCTCAACCTCAATTTCCCCCACATAAAGTAAAAATATCCGTGAATTCCAAGTTTTAGATATGTATATATACTTACTATTCGCTAACAAAACAACTGAGATTTTCTTTTATGAGAAATCTTGTATTTGCATTTCATTCATGGCAAAGTTCTGTTGTTCCATTGAGTCTGAGCCTCGCACCTTGAAACAAGACCAACTCGATCATGCTAGGGTACGTGCATTGTTTAGATACATTTTAATATTCACTTATTTTCTTTAAAAAGTAAATGATATAATATGATTGGTAGAGTTCTCACTTTCTTTGAGAAAATGTTTGAGTTTACATGCAAGTTATCTTATATTTTTAATCTATGTATTGTACAGATCCAATATCAATTTCAAGGAGACATAATTCTTGGCTAAGTACATAAATCTACATGTAGGGTGTGTGTTTAATTTAATGCAATAAGAAATTAAAAAAAAAAAAAAACAAAAGATTGTCTTAATATTATCCATAATGTGATGGAGCTATTTTTGTCGCTTAATCAGAAATGATCAACTACCCACTGTGGGCACGTGTTAGCGTGCCCACGAGTGACGTGGCAATATAAAATTGGTTAATTTTAATTATTATTACCACTTGTATTTTATTATCACATTACTCGTGAGCATATTAACACGTTTCCAGGATGGGTAGATGATATTTTGTTTGCTTAATTGAGTGCCACAAAAAAATGACTAATAGAGAGTATTTATTAATTGTGGAGGGGATTGTAATTTGTTAGTAATGTGTCAAAAACAAAGAAGTTTATGTTTTCGATCGAATTCGATGCAGGAAATTGCTGTTGACATTGTGCAGAAAAAGGAACCTGATGAAGCTTCATATATATTCAATGAGGTTTGATTCTTTAAGAAAATTTGTTTGCTCTACGCGCTTAGCGCATCATATAATATTTCTCAATAAGAAAGTAGGTTAATCTTTTCTATAATATATATCTCATTTGAATATCTGATTCTTTGTTCTTGTGAAACATATTTATTTCAAAAGATATAAGGCAAAATATTCAAATATATCTCAAAATACGTGAGGTTTCTTGAATTTATCCAAATTTTCCGAATTATCTTTTTTCGATCAACAAAAGATGATAGTGTTGTCGAAAATTCAAGTCAGAAAATTAATTAATTTTTATTTAAATGTTTAGTATAATAGGTTAGAATTTAGATTTCTGATGATACATTCAGTTTTTCGTTAATCGAAAAAATGTTTTGGGATATACTGAAATAGTTTTTAATAATTTTACTATTAATTAAAATATTTAAATAGTTTGAAATAAGTTTGAGAAAACCCGTATAATTTAAGATATATTTAAACTTTTTGCTAAAATATTCTTTATGACGGAATAAGAAAATATGTTATTTATCAATATTGTGATATTCAAATATGGATTTGTTAAATATATTAATGAAATCAATTCTTTCGCGTACACATAGATGAAAAATATATTAATTACTAAAATATAGACATACTCAAAAATACATCCTTATATGGAGTAATATTTATTCCAAAAAAGTAAGTAGTGATAGCTATTGTTTGATTTTACCAGATCTTTTGTTTGTTTCTTAGACTTAATATAATTTATTAATATTTTTGATAGACAAAAAGATCTGGTAAAATTTTATAATTATAATATTGTCTGATTTTTTACTTAAAAATTATGTTTAATTAATCTAGTTGTTAAAGTTTTAAATATTAACTTTTGAATAAGTAAGATTTATTTATAAACATTAATTTTTTTATTGAGTATTTTGTTACAGGGTAAGTTTGATATTTTCTAAAATATAAGGAATAATATTTCGATCCAAATGAAATACGAATGATTTATCCCAATCCTAATTAATCAATTAAAAAATAAAATAATTTAATAGTCCTATCCTCTTATATTATATGCGGTCACCCTTATCCTCCCATCACCAATACAAAAATTCAATCATATGGAAGGAGATAATTTTGAATTTATCACTTTATAAATTCAGATTTATAATTGATGAGACATTTATAGTGCATCAACGATTACGAATCTATCGATGTATATATTAATGTAAAATAGTCTAAGTAACTGATCCCACCAAAAGTTTTCTATATTTTTAAAGTATATTTAACTTTTATTAATAAATTTAACTTCTAATAATATACTAAATAATAATTTCACCACATTTCCTCTAAAAAGTATCACATCAATATTAATTTTTTTCATTTAATTTTAATTACTAATATTTTATATTATAACATATATATGTATAAAAAACAATAAAAAATCCAAATAAAATTATATTTATTACTTTTTCTTTAAAATATCACATTTTCACTAATTTATTTTATTTACTATGTTTAAATAATAAAAATGTAATTTATTTTATGAACTAATAACTTTTTAAACATTTTTACTCAAAAATATATCATATTATTAATTATATTATAATATAAATTATTTGTTCAATTGCACAAGGTACGAGTGCAAAACTAGTTAAATTAAAATTTATTGCACACAATTAATGTCAATTCCATCCAAAATTCAGTGAATTAATATGAAAAATCGAAAAAAAAAAGTCAATCAGGTTAAAAATATTTTAATCTAAAAACTTTTAGAATGAAACAAAATAGACCAACCTCACATGTGGCCCAACAGAATGTGACTCTTGACCCGCTATAAGCCCATCTATCCAAGTAATATTTAAAAATAATACTCCACCATCAACTCATCCCAACTACTCACTCCGTCCTGACTGAATTGTTTCGGATTGACCGGATACAATAACCAAAGAGTATGAGTGCAAAGTAAGTTGAGTGAAATTAATATTTTATTGTTGAGTGTGAAAAAATTGTATTTTTAAGTAATGAGATAATTGAGGTGGGACGGACGAAAAAGGAAAGTGGGACAATTGAGATGGGACTGAGGGAGTACTAAACTAAATTAAAATAAATATACTAGCCCTTTTTTAATGTATATTTATATTTGGCAAAATTTATATGCGATTGTATCACGGTTTTTATAAATTATGTATTTCATTATTATTAATGATATTATTAAGAAAAATATATTTTACTGTTAATTATAATATATTTAATCAATTTAAATGATGCATTTTACTATTAAGATGTGTCTCACATAAGATTTGTGAGAGTATTGACGTAGACATTCTCATAATTCTTATATGTAGAGTTATTTATAGAGTTAAATCTTGTTGGGTAATTATTGCGACTTAGTAAACAAATAATTTTATCAAGTAAATTAATTTTAAATGTAATAAATAAATCGCAAGAGAATTGCTACTGTAGCATATATTTTACTATTACTATTATTTGTCAAACGAGTTCATAAACTTCTATTTTAGTTAATTAAAATAAAAAGGGTTAAATAAACTATATATCGAGTAGTCTACATTCTAATCATAGTAATAAACTTGCTAATCCTACAAGACTCCAATCTAAATTGATCCGAACTAAAATAAGCTACAATACAAAAATGTTGATCCTAAACACAATAAGTTGGTATGATTAAGATATACATAAAACATTGGTAAAACATGAAATTTTATCCAAAAAAAAATTATTTCTCGAAATTTTATTCAAAGTTTTATTTGTTAGGGGATTTTATCCAAAAGAATATTTGGCTTAAGAATTTTATCCAATTTAACTGAGGATAATCATAATGATAAACCAGCTGTTAAATTCTACATAGTGTCTATGTCACGCCCAACAAATGTCCACGTGGATTATTAATAAGTTTGACACTATGCGAAATTTAATGGGTAATTCATCGTAAAAAAACTATGATTAGTTAAGTTGGATAAAATTTTCAAACATAAAACTCTTTTAGATAAAATCCTCTAACAGATAAACTTTGAAAAAATTCCAAACATAATTATTTTAAATATAAAATCACATAACAGATAAAATTCCGAGAAGTGAAAACTTTTTGGATAAGATTTCGTGTTTTTCCTAAAATATTACCAACCTCAAGTATAAATTTTTAATTTACCATGTATCTTTCATGTTTAAGTATCCAAGATATTCTACAGCTGCAGGGACTGACAGAGATGATTGAAATCAAAAAACCGCCGCTGGCGGTGGCAATTTCTATTGAAACTAGGCCGGAGAAGGCTGAAGAGAAGGGCGGCAGGGCAGAAATAAAGGAAGAGATTAATGTGGAGACTTGTTGCCAGTGTTTTATGGTGGAATCCTCCCGGGAGTGTGGAAATCAAAGAGCCTCTCTCTGCTCCTTTTTGAGCCTCATTTTCTCTATCATTATTTTCATTGAATTTTATAGTATATGGATATTTTGTACTCTGTGGTTTAATTCAATAATACTAACTTTACATTTTATTTTTTTATTGCACTATTTTTCGTGGTATGATATTCTTTACCATTGGAATTCAGTCAAGTCAAATAGTATTTAACTCAAGTATAACTCCTTTTATTATAAATTCGAGCTTAACTCATTTATTATAAATCTGAGCTTAGAATATTTTTTTCAAAATATCTTAAAGTTCATAAACTTAATCCAACTTTATTGAAACACAAATACTTCTTATCTTTATATTACTCCCTTCGTCCCGCCAGATTAGTCCATATTTCCATTTTCGTCTGTCTCACAGATTAGTCCACTTTCCTAAAATGGAAAAAAATCTCCTCACATCAATAAAATATTAATTCCCACTACACTCACAAACATTGGTTTCTGTGCCGAAATCAAACTGGACTAATCTAATGGGACGGAGGGAGTATATTTTAATTATTCTTTATTTTTTTAATAAGAAGTCATTTTATCCTAAAAATAAGCTATTTTATCCTCAAATTCAAAAAGGTTCTTGTAATTAATTTCGTCAATCAAATGTATCATACTTGTTACAATTAAATTTAAATTACAGATTCCATACATTTGATACTTTGAGACTCCATGAATCTGTCCACCAGAGCATCTAGCTCTTCTCTCTTGATCCTCTCTCTCTCCTTCTTTCTTCCTTCCTCATTTTCTTCCTCTTCCTGTTGCCTTCTTAGATCTTCCTCCAGCTTCCGACGAGCTTCAAGGAGAATTCTTCTATCTTCTTCTTATTTCAGCCTCTCCACTTCTTCAGCCAACTTTTGATCTTCCCCCTTTTTTATCGTAGCAAAAAGGTCAGAGGAGAATGAAGCAAAATCAACCTGCAGAGTTTGGCAAAGTTCTTTTTTGGCTTTTTCAATTTTCTCCTCTACCTTGGCTTCTACCTTGGCATCCACGACTGCTTCAATGTACATATGGATATCCCTATGGAATGTGCTAGCGCTTAAGGGCTCGACAGTTATGACCGGGATCCCCGAGATGTCATCATTTGGCCGGAAGATGAGGGAATATCAGTAGAGTTTGCTATCTCTTGAGATTTTTATCAGCATTGGGATCAGCAGACTCTTCCTCATATTCAAACTTATCAGCAACTTCCTCATCAGTAGCTTCTCTCTTCAGCAGTTGGAGTGGGAGGCTCATATATGACCATCCGAGTAGGAATGCAAGCCAAAGTATTCAGCAAGCGCTCCCTAAACTCCTTCATCTTCCTCTTCTCCTCAGCTCTCTTCTTGTCCGCCTTCTCCTTAGCCAATCTAGCCAATAACTCAACAGCTGCAGTAGCCTGCTTCCTTGTTGCAGGAGACCTTAGTACAATTGTTGATGATGAACATTCAGCAACCGACACATATTCAGATTGAGGCAAATATTGGTCTCCAGATGCAGCGCAGTGCTCCTTAATCTTCCACAACCTAGCCACAACTTGCTTCACAGTAGTTTGCCTCTTAGATGTCTGATCCATCCAGTCATCGTCCCAGTCTTCCTCAATTCTCCAATAGTTCAAGCCCATGCGTGCCATCATAATTGCTTGATCCTCATAGTGTAGCTCATGGGTGGCATAATCGAAGAATCTCCATCTCAGGAATTCAGTTTTCAGAAAATCAAGTTTAGGAGTATAACCTTCGAACTCTGGAGCATAATTAAACTCAAATTCCTCTGCCAATTGAGCATCTATGAAAGTGCTAACATCATTCGCCCAAGGAATCAGATCGACATCTTCTTCATCTCTGACCGTTACTGGTGGACACCATTGGGCAATATGTTTAGCCCTGAATCTGATATGTGGTCGTCCATCCAGTGGCACTCTCAGCATATCAGCACTTGAAGCCGATTCTCTTCCAGCAATCACTAGAGCTCTCTCAGCAGCTTCTGATCCTCCAATCATCTCGACCTCCTCCCCATCACTAGGAATATCATTAATAGAGATGCCAGAAACTCCATGGGAGGAAGTCTACGGTCTACGGTCTCTGCCAAAGAAAGTCTACGATCTCCTTCAGCAAAGATGAAGAATCCTCAGCGGTGGCCCATCCTGGGACTTTGGCTGGGTCAAGTCCTAGGGCACATATGTATTTCTCATTCCTCTCCTATACTTCTTTATTTACTTCACTAGCCAGTTGTTCCGGGGTGGTCGCCCGATCTTGAGATTGTTTAGCAGCTACTTCCAAAGCGAGTCCTGTCTTCTGTAAATGTCCCTGCAAATCTTCTGACATAGCGATGCTAAGTACGTTAGCAGAGAAGCATTTTAGAAAGTATCGATCATACGCTGCATCTGATTTGGCTTTAGCTTCCGCAGCAAGCTTGGCAGATGCTGCCTTCTCAGCAGCCTTCAATTCAGCTTATTTCTTCTCAGCAGCTAACTTCTCAGCATCTTGCGGTTCAACATTCTCTCCTTCATCTGTTGGCTGTTCAACATGTTGAGCAACACTGCTTTCACCTTGCGCCGTAGTCTGCTTACTTATCTCCTCAGCATTCACGTCATCCTCAGCATTCTTCTTTCCAAGGCCAGCATCCCCTTGCGCTGGTGCCTTATCTCCTTCCGATTTATCAGAATTGCCCTCTTCCTGCTACAAATATTTCTCAACAAGAATGTCAGCAACATGGTCTCCTCCTAGCGCGATCGGTTGTTCTCCAACAACAACATCTTTTCAACAACACTACTTACCCCTTGCGCAGCAGCCTGTTCTTTATCAACTACAATACTAGTATTAGCATCAGCTCCACCACTTCCCCTTTGCGTAGTGGTGGGCTGCTGAGGAACCTGACTCCCTTCTCATTGTGCAGGAGTCAGTCCTCCAACCATAACTCCTCATTTTTCAATAGTCGGTACAACAATAAGATCATTAAAAACCCCTTCCCTCAGCATCTTGGAGAACTCCTTGTTAGATAGAGCATCTGGGTTTTTGACAACTTGCTCTTCCTCAACTACCTTTCTCTTACGCTTGTCAGCTTTTGCTTTCTCCCCGACCTTCTCAACAGACGTCTTGGACTCAGCAACAACCTTTTCAGCAGCTTTCTCTTTCTGAACCAACTTCTTCTTCTTCTTAGCATGCTCTTCTGCAGCTGCTTTAACCAACTCAAAATTTGCGTCCCTTTGCTCTAGGGTGATCTCCAGCTTCTTCTTCTAAATCCTTTCACCTCCAGCTTCTTTTTCAACTCTTTCTCCTGTCTGGCTTTCTTCCTAGCTTCTTTCTCGCCCTGTGTGAACAACTTTCGCTTTGTGTTCTTGGTGGTTGTACCAACAGAAGGGCCTTGTGGATTTTCAGCAATATCATGTATGGGGATGGTTGTATCAACAATAGACATTTGTACTTGAACTGCCAATCCTATGAAAGAATCACTCTATGCTTCCCCCTAAGCAACAACCATCTTCCACTTCCTCTACTGGGGTTCACTGGCGTTCTTTTTCTCTTTGGAGGTGGCTTTATCACTAGATCTAGCTTGGTAAGCTCTGGCATGTCCTCCATCTCCTTAAACTGGGCTTCAGTTTCTGCCTTCTTTCTTTCTTCGTCAATCTCCTCAACAGTCAGCAGGATGGCAGTGTGTGGGATCATCTCTCCTTCATCATGGTCTTCTTCTCCAAACACCGGATCATTTGGATCCACATTGCTTTTGCCCTTTGGAAACCTCGGAAGTTTGGTATCCTTTGGAGGTTGTTGTTTGCGGATGGGAGGCATGTAATCTGTTGGTAGCAAATCCTCTCCCAAATCGAGCTTCTCCTTGGGTAGGAATCCCTCAATAAAGTGACTATTTTTGACCCCAAAACTGACATCTTGAGTAAAAAGGTGAGTCTTTTTTATGTCCACATTTTTGTGTACGTGCGACAACCATTTATTGTATATGAACGGCACCCAGTTTCCTTTAATTTGATCCTCAATCGCCATCATCACAACAAACTTTTTGGCACTGAGCTCCGAGTGCGATCCTGCTTCACACACCAACATCTTAATGACCGTGATGGCCAAATCCTTGACTAAATCAATAAGCGTCTTCAAAGGTGTGGCCACCTTCCAGGTTTTCTCGGCAAAGCTCTTCTTCTTCCATTGTAGCCACCTCTGCTTCATCTCTTCAAGTATCTTCCACCTTGTAGGAAGCTACACCCTTCCCGTTATTCTTCAGACCGTACTTCTTAGAAAGTACCTCAGGACTTATAACGATTTTTGTGCCTATCACACTGGTAGTGAAGAGTTTTTCATCCTTACCGATTACTACCCTGACATAAAACTCAGCTACCAGGTGCTGCCTAAACTTCAGAGGTTCAACCGTCATGTATTTTATCAATCCTTCATGATCGAGCCAATTAATGATCCAGGTCGAGAAGTGACTCTTACATAGTAGCTCGTATAGGATCTTGTCTTTATACATTTGGGTTGCTCTCTTTTATGCGAAAGTGAGTTCACCCGACTTCTTCTTCTTAGCGATGGAGACAAGACCTCCATAACTTATTGATTCATCAATGTGCTCCTTCTTGAATATTTCAGTGAATGTGGACAAATGTTGTTCCGGCTCACCAGCGATTGTAGGACAACTGGAGAATTTGGCTGGGGGACTGGAACGATTGGATGATTCTGCCATTTGAAATTTTGAACTTAGGAAACTGTAGGGTTGATGAACAGAGAACAAAGAGATATTGAAAATTGGCTAAGTGTTTGAAATTGCAATAGTGTTTGAATATCCTCGAATCAACCCCTTTTATAATTTGAATGAATGGTTGGATCGTGGTATTGAGCTGGATAGTTCAACGGTTGGGGAGATGTGTAACTGTTCGCATTTTTAACCCACAATTTGAAAAGTGCGCGCGTGAGTAATGTGGCACAATTTCATTCGATGCTGCCCTGCAAAGTGAAACACCGACATTAATTTTTAATTTAGCAACCGCTCTTCGTGATTGGATACTTCTGCCTTTACTGAGAGCTTGGACTCATTAATCACATGGGAGTTTGCTGATGACGTATGTATATTCAGCAACCAGTCTCGATTCTGCTGAGAGCTTGGACTCAGCAGACCAGTAGTTCAGCAAGTAAAATACGTCGAATTTAGAATTTTGCTGAGTAGTGAACTTGGAAAGTGTGTGCTTGGACACACTTTAATCCGCATCAACTCAAGAAATCCAAGAAAAACCAGAAACAGAATGAGAACTGGGACTCATTCTTCCAACACATCATCTAACTCCAGCAATCCGAGCTTAAGACACAACTCTTTAAATCTTCTCTCCGCTAGAGGTTTGGTGAAGATATCAGCAAGTTGGTCTTCTGTTCTGATATACTCCACTGAAATATCCTTATTTTCCATGTGATCACGGATGAAGTGGTGTCTGACATCGATGTGCTTCATCCTTGAATGTTGCAATGGGTTCTTCGTAATGCACATCGCGTTGTTGTTGTCACAGTAGATAGGGACACATCTGGTGCTGACTTCATAATATTGAAGTTGTTTGATCCACAACACCTGGGTAGAGCAACTCGCAACAACCACGTATTCGGCTTCCATTGTGGATGTTGCTACCGAGTGTTTCTTTTTGCTAAACTAGCTGATTAGCTTGTGTCCAAGAAATTGGCAAGTCCCACTCGTACTCTTTCGATCAATTCGGCAACCTCCAAAATTTGAGTTCGAATATTTAACGAGTGTAAGATCATCTGGTTTGGGATACCAAATTTCAAGTGACTCTATGCCTTTGAGATACTTGACAACCCTTCTTGCTGACTCTATGTGTGAGTTTTTTGGGTTGACTTGATACATAGCACATACGCCCACAAAATACAAAATATCTGGCCTGTTGGACGTTATATATAACACTGAACCATTTATACCTCGATATGCTGTTGGATTTATGAATTCGCCTTCTTCATCCAAAGAGATTTGACATGTTGTGCTCATTGGAATCCGCAGAGTCTTTGTCTTTTCTGGGCAATAATTGCTAATGAGATCATTCGTGTATTTCTTCTGATAAATGAAGATCCCTTCGCTAGATTGCTGAACTTGTAGTTTTAGAAAATATGACATTTTCCCCATCATGCTCATTTGAAAGTTATTCTGCATGAGTTGAGCAAACTTTTCACAAAAGGTTAGATTCTTAGAGCCAAAAATAATATCATCCACTTAAATTTGTACAAGTAGTATGCCTTTAACATCCTTGATCAAGAAGAGCATGCGATCGATCTTCCCCTTCCTGAATCCATTCTTCAGCAAGAACTGTGGTAATGTTTTCTACCAAGCTCTGGGAGCTTGTTTTAAACCATATAAGGCCTTTCTTAACCTATACACCTTGTCACCTCGTTCAAATACAGGAGGTTGCTCCACATATACTTCCTCTTTAAGTTCACCATTCAAGAACGCACTCTTGACGTCCATCTGAAGGACAGTAAAGTTGTGATGAGAAGCATATGCAATGAATAACCTAATTGCTTCTAATCGTGCTACTGGAGCAAATATCTCGTCGAAATCAATTCCTTCACATTATGCGTATCATTTGGCTACGAGTCTTGTTTTGTTGCATACAATGAGCCCGTTCTTATCGCTCTTGTTCTTGAACACCCATTTTTTTCGATCACTTATTAGTGCGTTGGCTGATCCACTAAATCCCACACGTGATTGGACATGATTTTTGACAATTCTTCTTGTTTTGCGTTTATCCAATCAACAGATTGAAGAGCATCAACAACCTTTGTTGGCTCTTGCTGTGATATGTAGCAAGCGAACATGGCAATATGTCTTGTATGAATTGGGTCTGTAAAATCCCCTAAAATTGCATCTGCTTGGTGATCTCCCAGCAACCACTTTGATCTTTGTAGCTCAGTAACCGGAATGGTTTGACTGCTGGGTTCTAACATTTGACTTCCTGCAATAGGAACATCAACAAGTTGTAGGTTTTGAAAATTTTCAAGAATACTTGCTGAGTTGTCATCTGCTAGAGTGTTGTTTGTCGGGAGTCCATCTGCTGGATTGGGATTTGCTGGAATGATAACAAGTCTTCGCTCATCAGTTTGCTTTGTTGTATTCTCACCAGACTCATTTTCAACATTCTTTTTTCCATCTTGGGGATTGTCATCAACATCTTCGTTTTGCTGAATGTTTTCTTCTCTTTGAGATCCCCCTTAACTTGTGCTCTCCTTAGGAGGATTATTTTGTGAGGCCTCAGCAGTACCAGTCGCATCACCGGCCCTCTTAGCTATTTGCTGACCAGCCGAGATTTTCAGCAGATATGAGTATTCACTCATATACCTTGTCGGAGAAATCGGTTCAACATTGGAAAAATTCAAGCCCGGTTGTCCATTGACATCATTGGTCTCCTGAATCACATCTCTTTGCTCTTTCATGGTCATGCGCACTAACGTAGCTTCATAAAAAATAACATTGCATGTTATTTCCACAAGATTGGTGGTCTTGTTAAGCACTCTATAACCCTTGTGAGAAGGATGTCCATATCCTAAAAACACCCCTTCGTCAGCTTTGGGAGAGAAAGTACTTAACTTTGACTTTCCATTGTTATGGATATAACACAATGAACCGAAAGAACAAAAATGAGATAAGGAAGGCTTACGACTATGATAGATTCCATAGGGAGTCTTGTGGAACCTAGGATGCAGTCCACTTCTGTTCCGTGTGTAGCAAGCAATCATCATAGCTTCTCCCCAATACCTTTGTCCAAGTTTTGTATCTGCAAGCATCATTCGCACGACCTCTTTAAGCGTTATGTTCCTTCGCTCTGCTAAGCTATTTTGCTGGGGTGTTCTAGCAGTGGACCTTTCATGTCCTATACGAGTTTTGGCGCAAAAATCAATTAGAGTACCATTGCAAAATTATGTGCCATTGTCAGATCGAATCCTTTTCACCGTGACCTCTTTGTCATTCTAAACTCGAAGAATGAACTCCAGTAGGATTATCTTGACATCATCCTGTCTTATCAGCAACTTCACCCATGTGTACTTGGAATAGTTGTCAATAACAACTAATGAGTAGCTTTTGTTACCTACAGTGGGTGGAGTCACTGGGCCGAATAAATCCATGTGCAACAACTCAAGGATTTGCTCTAAAATGGCCTTCTCAGAATTCGATCTAAAAGTTGCTTTGGTTTGCTTCCCTTGCTGGCAAGCATTGCACACTCCTTCCTTTCTGAAGGTTACCTTTGGCAATCCCTCGACAATGTTGTTCTTGGCTATGTAGTTGATGGTCTTGAAGTTCAAATGTGTCAGCGTTTTGTGCCATAGCCAATTGGTTTCTTCTTTGCTGAATGGGATGAAGCATGTGTCTTGTTGTCCACTTTGACAATTAACCACATACAGTCCTCCTTTTTTGACTCCTCGAAGCTTTCTCCTGTGGTTTTGTTAGTAATCTCGCATCATGTGTCAATAAAAGAAACGATATACCCATTTTCACTCAGCTAGTTGATGCTCAGCAGGTTGTGCTTCAAGTTGTTGACGAGGGCCACGTTGATTATGCGCATGATATTTTGCTCGATGCACCCTCTTCCTATCACTCTTCATTTGGAATTATCACCGAAGGAGATTGAAGGTCCTCTGACTTTCTGAAGGTCTGTAAAGATATCCTTGTCTCCAGTTATATGTGCTGAGCAACTACTGTTCAGGATCCATTCTTCTAAGTTCTTCGAAGTTCTGTTTGCTGGACCCTATCCCTGCAAAATAAAAGATTAATTCTTAGTTTCTCAATCAACAACGGGTTTTGCTGGATTAGTTATCTGGATTAATCCCTTAGGAATCCAGACTTCCGTGATTTTGACAATCTTCTTATCATCACTCTTAGCTACCTTTCCCTTCCTTTTGAAGTAATGCATTGAATTAGCATGGGAGGGTGTAGTTGTGTGCTTAGCCTTCATAGTCGTTTGATAATGAAATGAGTTAGAATCAGGCCACAAGTAAGTGTTCCTCATACTTGGAGTGTTTGTTGGCTTCCTTGCCATCACAGCAGATTGCTTAGCCTTGCTAGGTTTTGAATGTTCCTTCCTAGCAGATGGAACTGTCTGCTGAGTCACATTCAAGAACTTTGCTGACTTCCTCTCAGCAGGTATTCCTTAGAACCTTTGCTCATTGGTCAACATGGGATTCTTCACTTGCCAACATTTCTCCTGAGCAGTGTTTGCTGATTTCGCATTATCCCCTTTATTATTCCTAGCATTCTGCTGACTATTCCCAGTTGTTGGAACAAAGAATATGTTATTTGATCACTGGGTTTCAGCATTGCTCAAGTCATTTTGTTCAAAACCAATTCCCACAAAATCATTATTATATCTTTGAGCACGCAAAATTTCATCAAGAGCTCTCGTGCTTTTTGAAAACTTGCACTGACAAGGTATTTGCTCGAAGTTTTCTTTCTTTAGAAATTCATTCTCATTTTTTAAAATTTTAAAATTTTCAGTAAGTATGGAAAATTCAGTCCTAAGTGTTAAAAGTTCCTCGTTTACTGACCTAGAATTTTCAATCTCACTTGTCAAGGTAGAGAGGTTAGATTTCAACGAGGAGTTTTCATTTGCCAAGGCACCTTTCAAAACATGAAATTTTGATAACTCTATTAGAAGAAGATCCTTGGTCTCATCTCCTGAGTTATAGCAATATGATTTAGCAGTGTCATGCAAGTTTGTTGAACTAGACGTAGCAGACATAGTAGAATTTACTTTCTGATTGTTCGTGACTGCTAGGACTGATTCTGCCTCTTTTTCTTCTTCAACATCATCATCACATTTATCTTGGCTGTGAATACCATTAGAACATCTTCCTCATCTTCCTCTGAAGAGTAACTGCCATCATCGTAGTCCAAAATGGATGGTATTTTGGTTCTAATCAACAGAGCCTTTGTTACTGCCTTAGATGCACGTCTTTCGAAGATCTTTTTCAATCTCTCCCTTTATTCCTTGTCTACTTGTGGACAATCAAACTTTAGATGATCAGGGGAGTTACATTCGAAGCACGATCTCGGTATCCTCTTTGTTTGGTGACTCTCTGCTGGCTGGGTTTACTGAGTTTCCTCTTTCTTTCAGCAACAACTTTTGCAACTTCTTCATTTGTTCCTCCAACTCGCTGATGGAAAACTCGACCTCCTTTGATTGAGACCCACTTGTTGAGGTGGTCTTCTTTACTGGACTTGATTGAACATGATGTTCTGCGTGAAAGGTCTTCTTGTCTTTCCACTTCGAGGCATCTCTTTTCACAAAGTATGTTGCATTCTCAGTGTGATTCTCAATAGATGTAACAACACTCATATCTTTGTTCTTGTTTGTCTGCTGAATGACTTATTCATGGGCTTGAAGCTGTGCAAATACTTCCTTTGTCGTCATGTTTGAGAGATCCTTCTCTTTGAGGCTTGTAACCTTGACAAACTAATCATCTTTAGGTATCTTTGAGAGTATCTTTGCATTCATATCTGTAGTCTCATATTCTCTTCCCAAGGTTTTTAACTCACAGACGATGGAGTTAAATCTAACTTCTTTTTGTTTAATGCTTTCGCCAGGAATCATTTTGAATGATTCGTACTTGTCTACGCACCGTTGAAGCTTATTTCGCTTCATCTGATCTGTTTCTTGACAAAGGGTGCCAAGAAAGTCCCAAACTTGTTTGACATTATTATACTTCAAAGCTTCGATCACTAGAGGCTCACGTAAAGCATTTAGGATCAGTTCCAAAGCCATAAAATAAAGTTGTGAGTGTATTCGATCTTCGTTGGTCAATTCAGCGTATGGCTTGTCTACCAATTCTGGTCCATCTTCATTATCACCAATCCGAGTATTCACCCTCGTTATTTTTATAAGTACTTCTTTGATCACGTACATCATTTCTGGGTGAATATTCTTCAGAGTGATCAATGACCACTTCTTCCAGATGTTATAAGTTTCTGGAGAGTAATTTAATTGTTGGAATTGTATACATAAAAGCATTATGATTGGTATATTGGGAAACATTATGTTTGATATACTGGTAATCATTAATGACTTGCAATAAACAACTCCTGTCTTAATTAACAATCATACGATGCGAACAAACACATCTAGTTATCTCATCGATAGGGAGATCATACGGTGTGTAAGATATCACAGAAGATCGTATAGATCGTTCGATCTAGCGAGATATAAACAATGATCACAACTGAGATAGTTTCTGGTTCGGCTGTCGGTTTAGGCTGTGGCACACAAGTCCATAAGTGGCTTATCTTGACTGCTTCGTGTGACCGGTACATCTCAATGTATTGATAGGATCAACAGTGAGATGAACCATTCTACTTGACATATGAATGAGTAAAGATCTCGGTAACTTGGTCGGATCTAAAGTCTATTGAAAGCTGATGGTCACACATGGGTTGACTGTCACTTTGACTTGCTACGGTGGAGAGTCTTACAGGTACTCATATATCTGCATCTTGGGTGATGACAGTTTATCTGGGGTTCCCTCAGGCTAGATTTAGATAACCATATCAGTTTTAGGATGGTGACATTCCCTGGGAAGCTCACAAGGTTCGTTATGCTAAGTCCTGCAGGCTGAATCATTGATTCAAGCATAAGCGATAAGGGTTGAGTGGTACTACTAAGGAAAAATAAGTGATTAATTAATTACAGCAAATTGTCATATGCTGAATTAATTAATGAATGTCTGAATCTTTAAATATGGGGATTAATCCAGTCAATGCAACCCGTTCCTAATAACGTGGTAATAAAGGGGTAGGTCAGCATTAATTCTCTGGTGGCATGAATTAATGTTTATTAATTAATTATGTTCTTGGTAGAACTTGGGATTAATAAATAGGACACCCACTTTATTATTTGCATTTGATCCTTGTTCTAGCCCAATAGTGCCCAGAGCCCATTAGGGTTTATTAAACCCTAATAGCCCATTCTCCAGATCTATATAAATAGATCAATTCTCTCACTTCCCATATAAGTTTTTGAAGTATCAAACCAGAAACCCTAGAGAGAGTGAGAGAGTGGGCGGTTGTGTCAATAAATTTTGAAATTCAGTTTATGCATTTTATTTAATTTATCGTGGATGGATTCATATTTTGTCGTGGATGTTTTTGTTCTCGTGGCCCCTCTCTATTTTTTTGGTTTTGTTTTAAATCGCAAGAAAATCCACGATTAGATTGATGGGAAAATATGTAATACATCTAAATCTGTTGTATTTTTTATTCAATCTGTAATCGATTTAAGAGAGAGAACACGAACAGCGATGCAGCGGTACGGTGGTGTTTTTCCAGTTGGCTGAACAAGCTGTGGCCGCGCGCAGCCACGAGCGGTGGTCGCCGGCGGCGGTGACCGCAAGCTGGCAATGCTGTCGGCGCGAGAAGGGGGTACGCAACTTCTTCTTCCTTGTGTGTGGCAGCTGGCTCAAGCCTGGGCTGCGGTTGACGTTTGCTGGCGACGCTAGCAAGGTCGGTCGCCGGTGTTGCACGCAGGCGTGAGGGTCTCAACAGTATTCGCGGCAGGCCAACGGTGGCAACCGTGCACACACTCGCGAGTTCCTACGTTGTGTAGCGAGCTCCGGCAACAGCGACATGAGAAGGAGGGAGGGGCGGCAACACTGCAGCTGCAATGACCATTGGGCGCAGAGACGCGTCTCCAACAGTAGCATCGCGTGCAGGTCGGTGCTGTTTGTCTGCGCGAGGCTGGGCAATGGTGGTGCGGCTACTGGCGGTGGAGGCAACCGTGCAAGCGATGACCGGCGATGGCAACTTTGCTTTTCCAGGCGGCGGCGATGTCTAGGTTGTGTTGCAAGGTAGGCGGCGGCGGTTCAGGCTAGAAGAGGGTTGCGGCTGCAACCCTAGTTTGAAACTAGGGTTTGCAGCAGCTAGGGTTTCTGGGCACGGGCTCGGAGCGGGCTTGACAGCCCGGAGGCGACCCGAACCCTTGAAAAAATTAGGGTTTTACAACCCTATGGGCCTGAAACCTTATTTCTAGCCCAATAATCTTGTAAACACAAAATTGCAGATTTCAAATTTAAAAGTGGGAGCCCAGTTTGAAGATCTGTATCAAAATAAATCATTGTAATATATAGATTTATTTTTATTTCCATGTAATTGCATCAAGGGGCCACGAGAATTTTTATTTTATTTATTATATTCTCGTATGATGTGATTTATTATGTGCGCACTAGTAAATATTAGGAAAGCATGCTACTGCTTTTATTATTTATTTTTAAAGCATGTTGTAGATAATAGGGAAACATGTTACTTCTTTATTATTTACTGTTCAAAACATGCTTTCTGTGATTTATTTTATGTATTAAATTATGTCTATAAATTTTGGAATCATGTTGGGAAATATAATGGAATTTTATATGTGACATAATTTATGGATCATAAAATAATCTGTGCGCATAAGAACCTTTTGAAATAAAAAGACTAAGCAAGATCTTAATTAAAATCAACAAGATCTCCACAATGCGGTCTCTTATTAGAAGTGGGCAGTGAGGTGAGTAGACGTCTACACGACCGTAGTCTGCTTACATTATTTGTTCATAAGTTTTAATAGATGAGATTTCTAATTAAATCATTTAAACATGTGAGAAGTGGACAAGTGAAGTGAATAGACGTCTACACGACCATAGCCTGCTTATTTTATTTGTTCATAAGTTCTCTGTGATTGTTTTAAATGAGATAACAAAGGTTGTAAGAGGCATGCGTCATGGGTCTAGTACGTATGACACATCGTCCTTTTAACTTCCGGAGTTAGAATTGTAGTCAAATGCTTAGATGTTGCCTGAGTACTAACTCATGAATGATGTCCCTGCTCAGATAAGTTGAACATGGTCTTAGTTTTATCTCCGATTATTAATTTCATTTGCCGGCGAATACCTGGCATGCATTGAAATTAAAGACTGGAACTTCAAAGAGCAATCTGGTTAGGTGGTCTGCTGTAATTGTCTTCGAAAGGAGCTTGCAGTAGATGCACCTAGGCAATTGGGGGAAACAATTGTATTGGTTTATCAAAAGGTTACAATGCATATTTGATTCAATGTTCTGCATGTATGTCCTTACTTTAATCAATTATTGTTTTCAGATATGTCTATGAATAATGTCATCAATATCTTGGCTCAAAATCAATTAACTGGTCCAAATTTCCAGAAATGGATGCGCAACTTGGATTATATCCTAGTTGCAGAGGAACATCAATTTGTTCTTAACACTCTGTGTCCAACCATCCTCATTGTTGAGTCAACTGATGTGGAGCGGAACCTCTATAACAAGTGGGTCAAGTCTAATAATGTAGTCAAGTGCTACATAATGACCACTATGTCTAAGGTGCTCCATTAACAACACCAGCACTATGACAAAGCCGCTGTGATTATGGATAATCTCACAGTTACTTATGGGGAATCAGATAGAGCTATCAGATTTAAGGTCATGAGAGAAATCGTGAGTTGTAAAATGACTGATGGTAGCTCAGTGAGGGAGCACGTTGTTTCCATGACTCATCTCATGGATGAACTAACGTTGCATGGAGGAGGTATTGATGGGGAAGCCAAGGTCGATATCATACTCAACTCACTTCTGAAGTCTTTTGAGAACTTAAGACTGAATGTTGTCATGAGTAAAAAGGAGTACACTCTTAATGAGTTATATAGTGACCTCATGGCAGCTGAATCAGTCATGCAATCTGAAAAGGTAGTCTTGGTTTCTTCCGGTAGTCGCCCTGCTTCATCGAAAGGTGCTAAAGGGGTGATTGGAAAGAAATTCAAGAAGACAACCTCTAGAAGTAAAAGTTCTGAGAAAAAGAAGACCGCAACACCGGGGAAGAAGGGCAAGTGTTTCCGTTGTGGCAAAACTGATCACTAGAAGAAGGATTGTCTGGTGATGCAGATTGGACAAGGTACGTCATTGGAATTTGTAACAAAAACATGTTTAGCATATGTTTCTACCCATTCGTGGGTAGTGAATACTGGAGCTACTGATCATGTTTGTTACACTTTGCGGGGATTCAAGCCGACGAGATAGCTGAATGATGACGAGGTGACGATCTCTATGGGTAATGCTGCTCGTGTGTCTGCAGTAGCAGTTGGAGATGTTACATAATGATTTCAAGACAATGTTCTGATTTTAAGAGACGTTTTGTATGTGCCGGATTTTCGGCGGAACCTTATTTCTGTTTCTCGTTTAATAAATGATGGTTTTTCAGTTATTTTTGATAGTCATGTTAATATCTATGGAAATAACGGTGTTATCTGTCGTGGGATACAGAAAGACTCTCTTTATATCATAACTTGTTTGCATGAATCTTCCGTGAATGCTGCATATAACTCATTTAATCATAAGAAGAGAAAATTTTCATCTTCTGATGAGGATCTTACATATCTATGGCATTTGAGACTGGGTCACATCAATCTAAAGAGGATCAAGAGACTCATGGATGATGGAACGTAGGATTCAATCCAGGTAGTTCCACATCGAGTTTGTGAATCCTGTATAGAGGGAAAGATGACGTCCAGGCCAGTCAAGGCAAGTTATTCTCGTGCAAGTGATGTGTTGGAATTGATCCACTCTGACTTATGTGGACCGATGTCTATGCAAGCTCGTGGAGTATTTAAGTATTTCATCGCTTTTATTGATGATTACTCGAGATACAAGTATGTTTACTTGCTTCACTATAAGTCTAAAGCTTTGAGAAATTCAAGGAATTCAAGGTGGAAGTAGCGAATAAGTTAAACAAGACCATTAAGTCATTACGATCTGATCGTGTTGGTGAGTATCTCAGTGATGAGTTCTTGCAATTTTTTTTAGATCATGGGATTACATCCCAATGGACCGCACCAGGCACTACT
Source organism: Plectranthus barbatus (assembly GCA_026898455.1). Classification (NCBI taxonomy): domain Eukaryota; kingdom Viridiplantae; phylum Streptophyta; class Magnoliopsida; order Lamiales; family Lamiaceae; genus Plectranthus; species Plectranthus barbatus. The sequence goes on along the minus strand of JAPKLW010000007.1, from coordinate 279,372 downwards.
CAGCAGAATGGTGTGGTAGAAAGAAGAAATAGGACTCTTCTTGAAATGGTTAGATCCATGATGAGTTATGAAAACTTGCCTGTTTCATTTTGGGGCCACGCGTTACTAACAGCGGCGTACCTGCTGAACCTGGTACCTTCTAAGTCAGTTCCTAAGACACCCTTGAAACTCCGGCATGGGCGAAAGCCCAGTGTGTCAAAGATAAGAGTGTGGGGTTGTCCGAAATATGTCTTGCAAAGAAACCTGATAAGTTAGAAGGTAGGTCCAAGCTAATGCTGCTCGTGGGATACCCCAGACAAATGAAAGGTGGTTAAATCCATTCAAATTCTTCTATACAGAGCACCACATATAGACCTAGAGATCTAGCAGATGGATTTCAAAACGTGTTTTTGAACGAGTACCGTGAGGAAGGTCATGACATTTATATGCAGCAGCCAAAGGGTTATGTGAAGGGTGGTAAAGAGCATCTTGTGTGGAAGCTAAATAAGTCCTTGTATGGACTTAAACAAGCTTCACGGTCATGGAACAAATGTTTCGATGATGTGATTAAATCCTATGGATTTTCATAGTGCAAAACCGAAAGTTGTGTGTACCATTATGCATCACTAGAAGCGTGGTATTCCTTGCACTTTATGTAGATGACATTCTTCTATTCAGCAACGATGTTAAGATGTTGTCAGACATAAAGAGATGGTTATCCGAACAGTTTCAAATAAAGAACCTAGGAGACGCTTGATACATCCTTCAGATTAAAGTCTTGCGTGATCGTAAGAAGAGGATGATATGCTTATCTCAGGCCGCTTATATTGATACTGTGATTACCCGTTTTAGCATGCAAAATGCCAAGAAAGGATTGCTACCTTTCGGACTTGGTGTTCCTCTGTCTAAGGTACAATGCACTGCAACAGAAAAGGAGAAGGATGAGATGACTAATGTACCATATGCTTCGGCAGTAGGATGTCTCATGTATGCGATGCTATGTACGAGGCCAAAATATCTGTTATGTCGTGGGCATGGTGGCCAGATATAAGTCTAACCATGGATAGGTGCACTGGACTGTTGTCAAACATATTCTCAAGTATCTGAAAAGAACTCGAGACTATTGTCTTGTTTATTAGTGTGAGAATTGGTGCCCTGTGGGTTATACGGTTTCAGATTTCCAGGCGGATCAGGATGAGAAGAGATTGATCTCGGGCTATGTGTTCACCTTGGAGGTGGAGCTGTGTCATGGAGGAGTGCGAAACAGAAATGTATCGCAGACTCCACAATGGAAGTTGATTATGTGGTAGCTTCAGAAGCTTTTAAAGAAGGAGTGTGGCTCTGGAGCTACCTCCAAGAGGTAGATATTGTTATGAGTTTACCCAAGACTATCACGGTATATTGTGATAATGATGGTGCAGTAGCAAACTCTAAGGAACCAAGAACTCACAAGGCGTCAAAACACATAGAGAGAAAGTACCACATCATACGAGAAATCATAGCAAGGGGCGATGTGCTAATAGAGAAGATTGACACAAAGGACAATCTAGCGGATCCATTTACAAAGGGTTTACCACAAAAGGCATACGAGGGTCATGTTCGTAGCCTAGAACTGAGGTAGATGCCGGCCACCTGGTGGCCAAATGTAATAGCTAGATTAGAATAAACACATGTTATACTCAGGAAAGTAATAGTATAATGCTTTGAGTTGAAGTGGGAGATTGTTGGAATTTTATACATAAAAGAATTGTGATTGGTATATTGGGAAACATTACGTTTGATATACTGGTAGTCATTAATGACTTGCAATAAACAACTCCTGTCTGAATTAATAATCATACGACGCGAACAAAAACATCTAGTTATCTCGTCGATAGGGAGATCATACGGTGTGTAAGAGATCACAGTAGATCGTATAGATCGTTCGACCTAGCGAGATATAAATAGTTATCACAGTTGATATAGTTTCTGGTTTGGCTGTCGGTTTAGGCTGTGGCACACAAGTCCATAAGTGGTTTATCTTGACTGCTTTGTGTGACTGGTACATCTCAATGTATTGATAGGATCAATAGTGAGATGAACCATTCTACTTGACATATGAATGAGTAAAGATCTCCGTAACTTGTTCGGATCTAAAGTTTATTAAAAGCTCAGGGGCACACATGGGTTGACTTTCACTTTGACTTGCTATGGTAGAGAGTCTTACATGTACTCAAATATCTGCATCTTGGGTGATGGCAGTTTGTGTGGGGTTACCTCAGGCTGGATTTAGATAACCATATCCGTTTTACGATGGTGACATTCCCTAGGAAGCTCACAAGGTTCGTTATGATAAGTCCTGCTGGCTGAATCATTGATTCAAGCATAAGCGATAAGGGTTGAGATGTACTACTAAGGAATAATAAGAGATTAATTAATTACAGCTAATCGTCATATGCTGAATAAATTAATTATTGTCTGAAACCTTAAATATGGGGATTAACCAAGTTAATGCAACATGTTCCTAATAACGTGGTAGTAATAAAGGGGTAGGTCAGCACTAATTCTCAGGTGACATGAATTAATGTTTATTAATTAATTATTTTTTGGGTTGAACATTGAATTAATTAATAGGAGGCCCACTTTATTATTTTCATTTGATCCCTGGTCTGGCCTAATAGTGCTCAGAGCCCATTAGCATTTATTAAACCCTAATAGCCAATTATCCAGATCTATATAAATAGATCAATTATGTCACTTCCCATATAAGTTTTTGAAATTTCTAATCAGAAACCCTAGAGAGAGTGAGAGAGTGGGCGACTGTGTCAATCCGGTGGCGCATCCTCACCAGATTTTCAATTCGAGCAAGGGAACAGATCAGAAGATCAGATCTGTAGGAACACCATCAATGATCTACTGGCATTATTCAATCCGCAGGAGTTGATGAATTCCTTTGAATCTACGTATTAAATTAAATAGGAGCATGCATAGGGCATTTACTGTTTGTCATAACATTTATTATGATATCCAAAAAATGAATCTGGGGTTAAAAAATAAATGGCGATTCACGTCACCTATTGTAGAATCAGATCCTACATTAATAACTTCACGTTGTTTGCCATTTCAATAACCTGAGCTAAATACAAGAGACAAAATAAGTGCAAGGAAAATGGATCTGGTCCTAAGCGACTTAGAAGCAACTAGTCTATAAAGACCAACGCTCTAATACCACTTGTTGGTCCATGATCAGAGTTATGTTTAAATGAAGCAGAATATAAAAGTCATGCACGTATCTTGCTGAGGTCTCGACTCATCAAGTCTTTATAAAATATGTTTATGCTCGTGAGGTATTTAAGTTTATTCAAAGTAATACATCAACACTTGAGGTGTTGTGTTTTAAATCACCAGATAAGCAATAAAACAATAGACAGATAATGACACAAAGGTTATAGTGGTTCGAACAAATGTCCTATGTCCACTCTTCAGTCTGCTGACTAGAAACTCACTAAGATTGATTACACAAGGTAACACTAGATCTCTTACTGCAAGCAGCTCCTCCGTCTGGTCACAACGCACCTTCAAGCACCTTAAATTTCAATCTTCCCAACACTCCTCGGAGTGTGAACGCACCTCGCAGCCTCCTCGAATGCTGCATTAGGAATTTTATAGTTCTTCCTGGAACTTCTCTCATTTGCGGCTGTAGCTCGTAATAGCCAACCTTGCAGATCAAGGTGACTGCTAAGTCTTTCTTAGACAGAAGGAACTCGAAGATAACCTTAGAAATGAACTTCTTTGGTCTCGTGATGAAGACAGTAGCTTTTGCAAAGCCTCGATAGATACTTGATCAAATTTTGAATTCTCCAGAGTTTTTGCGTATTTGTGCATAATTCGTTACTTTTGAATGCTGTGAAACCTACTTTTTAGACCATAACAATCATGCTCACTTATCAACATGTATCATGTAGAATTATACTACATCAATATCTCATGCTTCTTTTAACAAATTGATGCGGTTAACAATTATGCACCAAATTATGTATATACAATCATTGTATACGTTCCTTCTGTTTGAATTGTATACATAAAAGAATTATGATTGGTATATTGAGAAGCATTATGTTTGATATACTGGTAATCATTAATGACTTGGAATAAACAACTCCTGTCTGAGTTAACAATCATATGATGCGAACAAATACATCTAGTTATCTCTTCAGAGAGCTTTTAAGAGCTTTTTTAAGATTTCAGTTTGACAGAGTTTCTCCTAAGCTTTTCGTGAGATTCTTCTTGTTGTGTCTTGATCGCTGTTAAAATTAACAGTTTTATTATAATATAGCAATGCAAATAAATTTATAAACCCAAAGGTATGTCGAACCCACAGGGATAGTACAACGAAATCATCTCATGTACTGGCATAGTTTATCTATCTTTTGTTCGAGCAAATCCAAATTTGAGAAGAGTTTTTGTTTTGAAAAATAGAAAATAACTTGGGAATAAAATTCAATAATAAAAAGCACAGATTCTAGGGAATCAACCAATCCAATCAACATGTAATAACCAATCAATCCAAACCCAAAGTAATCATTAAGGTGGGAAATCTGTTAAATTGGAATTAATTCCTTTGTTGGGCAATTAAAACCTAGATTACTAGAAAGTGAATTTTACCTCTCGGTCTCAATAACACAAACTAGTCAATCCCAATAAAGATACATATTTGAAAATCCTACGACTAATTCTTCCTTTTGAGACAGAAAACAGTTGTATCAAAATTCTATTTTCCTATTATTAATTAACTCCTCTCGGTCTCAAATTAATAACTATAAACCTAATCCAATTTTCATCTCTCGATCCTTCAATTGAAAATAGATTTTAAGATCAAAATCATAGAATTTGAACCAATTAATTAGGGTTTGGAATTAATCGAATTAACACATGCCAAAAAGGATGGAGAAAAGCCTAGAACCTATTAAGGGTTCTAGCCTAACATAATTGAAATAGACATTGAAATAAACATAAAATAACTTGATTCATTAAAACAATAGGAACCTTGAACCTTCAATTGTCTTGAATCCAAAGCAACAATAAAATAAAGAGTACTGGAAATTAAAGAGTTTAATGCTGAAAAATAATTATAAAGAGAGCTGTAAAAACTGAAATTTAAGACCTAAATAATGCTGAAAAGAATGTGAGTTCTCGAGCTAGGGAAGTCTTATTTATAGGGGGAGAAATTAAATCTTCAAAAGGTAATGGTTTGGGAAGGAAAAATCTCCAAATTGGGTGAAAATATGCCTTTCCGGCGCGCATTTCAATCGACACAAATCCTGTCGATCGACAGGAATGCAGATCACAAGTTTCCGAAATTTCGACCTCTGTTTCGATCGACACAAATCCTGTCTCTCGACACAGAAACCTCCCTCTGCACAGTTTCACGGTTTTGGCCATAACTTTCGCTCTCGAACTCCGATTGACCTGATTCCAGTTGCGTTGGAAAGATAACTCAAAGATCTTTCCATCCATGTGCTCCATTAGCTCAGATTCTATCTGTGGAAGAAGTCGTGACTGTTCCTTTAAACATTTGCTGCTTTCGGTACGGGTTTCCATTGGATTTTAGCCTAAAACCTGCAAAATATTACCATGACAAGCATAATATCCCCTATAAACACTTCATGCTCGATTATTAACTAAAAACTCAAGTAAATGCAAGAAACAAATAAGAAAACAACGTGATAAGTGAGGTAAAATACGAGCTTATGAACCCCCCCAAACTTAAACACTTGATTGTCCTCAATCAACAAAAGAATGAATCAACAGTTCAAGTAGAAGAGAAGTGCAATGCCTCAAAAGATTCATCACAATCAAACTCGTAAATCCACAAAACATCAACACTTTGTAAGAATCAGAAAATCTGTAAACCATGGAAGACTCACAAGGGAAGTGTTTTCACTCATGCAAATCAAGTTCTACCATAGGCTTGCAAATATTCTAAATCTCCACTGTAAACATGTGCACACAAGTCTAAGATCAGAAAGGACTTTATTCAAGGTTGTAATGTAGGCTTTTTAGTGAAAGGTAGGGAAATATTTGGCCTAGTGACTAAAATCAATTGAGTTGCGCACCTCAACCAATCTAAACCACTATCTAATGATATCCACCCATCTCCTATAATATTCAACATCAAACAAGGCTCTTTTATTCTTTTTTTTCTTTTTTTTTTTCACACATCCTTTTATGCTCTAAACAAATTGAAGTATACATTTGAGCTTATAAGGATAAATAACACACATAAACATTTTTTTTCTCATTTTCTATATTTTTTTCTAGAGCCCAACCTTCTCTTTTTTTTCACCCTTCTAATAATATCTTATCTTTCTCACAATTATTCCTCCCTTATTCACCACCTTCTCTCATAGACAAGAGAAAACCAGAACTTTTTCATAGGCAAGCAAGAAAACTAAAGGCTCAATGGGGCTAACTAGGGATAAAACATTGAAAGGGACAGTGTATGGGATAAATAGGCTAAACAAAGATGGCCTAAAATCACTTCCTAAACCTGTGCACACTAGCAGTTTCGTAAAAGAAACAAAGCAAGTTCTAGAGATACTCAATAATGCAGACACACTCACAATCAAATTTAAAGCTCAAAATCTCACACTTGGGACAATTTTTCTTCCATAATAAACATCAAATAATCATCAATCATCATGCCTTTGTAAGTTTCAAAACAAGTAATCATGCGGTTTTCTACATTCATAGGCATTCTCAACCACTATCACAATCAATGCATACTAAGTCAATCAATTCAAATCTTGCATTCTTGCTAGGGTTATCTCATAGCTACGCAAATTTTCTCACAAAATCACAACTTTATTCAACAAATGCAATTATTTTTTATTTTTTTTATTATTTTTTTTGAATAGGCAAAAATTTAAACAAACTGAAAGCATTAAATAAACGGGAAGAAATAGTTTCAACTCCAAGTCCTCCTCCCCCCAAACTTATTCGATGGACAGAGAGAATAAGTTTGAAAATCAGACTAGGAGTGAAACTGTACCTCGATGTTGGTCTCAGACACCAACTTTTTATCCCTCGGAGGCTGCAAAACGTGAAAGATGAAAACTTCTACTGCTAGCACTTTGTGTCGATCGACAGGGGGCCTGTCGATCGACATAGAGCCTTCTTGTCGACCAGAATGGTGGGTCGAAGTGTGCTCCGTCGATCACCTCTGTGTCGATCGAAACAGAGCTCCGATTTTTTATTATTATTATTATTATTATTTTTTAATTTTTTACAAAAAACAACACACAAAAATTAAAGAAACAACTGAAATAAAGCAAGTAAACAATGGGTTACCTCCCATTCAGTGCCTTAGTTATTGTCGTGGCTCGACATTAGGGATCCTTCACCATGGAGGTCGGGTCCAGACTCGCCGCCCCATTGCATCGATCATGTAGACCATCCGATCACGAATAACAGTGGTGAGCTTGGAAGAGGATGGTGTAATTGGCAATTTTTCCATCCCGTTTTTGCGCTCCCATTCGATCTCGGCGGCTTCTTTATCTTCCTCTATGGTAGTGGAGATGTTGTTGCAAGCAGCTTCCTTTTGGCTTTGATCAATCACAAAGGTGATCGTCTCGTCATTCCCTTGAAGTGTAATCTCCCCACCTCGGCAGTCTATCAATGCACCACTTGTTTTCAGAAACTCTCTTCCAAGGATCATTGGCATTCCATGATGTTCCTTCATATCCAAAACAACAAAATCAGCAGGAAAAATTAAATGCCCAACACGAATTAAAACATCTTCAACTACTCCCCTTGGTCGAGAAATTGAGCGATCAGCCATCTGAAGAGTGATTGAGGTTGGCCTCATCTCGCCTATCTGCAGCTTTTGGAAAACTGAATACGACATCAAGTTAATGCTGGCTCCTGTATCGCAGAGGACATTCCTAAACTCCTTCCCCCCAATCTCGATCGGAAGAGAGAAGCATCCCGGATCGGACCTCTTTGGTGGTACCTGTTCTGCAAAAGAAGACTACACTGCTCATGAATTGAAATAGTTTGATCTTTGATTACCGGCTTTATCTCGCTCATCAGCTTCCTCAAGAACTTCATGTAGCTGGGAATCTTGCGGAGAGCCTCGATCAAAGGATTGTTGATGTTGACCTTCTTGAGATTCTCCACGAATCGAGCAAACTTTAAATCTTCCTTCTTCTTTGCAAATCTTTGGGGAAAGGGAATTGGAGGAGTTGGATCACCTTTCTTCTTTGAATCTTCAGCTCCATGTGGCCCCTGTCTCGGTCAATTTGTGTGTCTGTCGACCGCTGGTCCCTGTCCTGCCTGTCGATCGATAGGGAGAGTGTTGATCGACACGACTGCATCCCCCCCTGTCGGTCGATTTGTTGCCCTGTCGACCTCTTCTGCTCTCCTCGGCCTCTGTGTCAATCGACACAGGCTCTATGTCGATCGAGACAGAGGTATCTTGATGGAGATCCCGGTGGGCTGAAAGAAGAAGTTTAATTGAAGAAATTCGAGTTGATTTAATTTAGTTGTTTTTAATTATTTTTGAGTTTTTGCTTTATTTCCTTCTAGATATATTAGGATTTTCATTAATCTTTTATATATATTTTATTTCCTTATTTTATTAGGATTTGATTTCCTTATCAGATTAGGATTTGATTTCCTTATGAAATTAGGATTTGATTTCCTAATTAGATTAAGATTTGATTTCCTTATTACGATTTGAGTTTGCCTATATATAGGCCTTGTTGGAACAAATAATTCAGTTTTCAGTTTAATAAAATTTGTGAGGTTTTCTCCTTTATTTCTGAGAGCTCAAATTTTCGAAATTCTTATTCATCCATAGGGTTTTGATTTCGACTAATGAATCGGACAGTCATATCCATTGGTGGTGTCTTCACATATATCCTTCGTTGTTGGGTCAATTCGCTTATTGGGTCGTAGGAGAATTTATTCTGGACTACGGTACTTGAGGGTTTTCGAATCCAAAGGTGTTGGATCCTTCTATCTTCATGGATCAGTTTGCTTCCGCGTCGAGTCTGAGTCCATTCATTCGAGTTCCTGGGCTGCGATCTAAACCTTCCCAGCGAGGATCGTATCATTTTGGTTACCTTATTCAAATCTTTCCTAATCACATATTTCCATATCCATATTTTTTTCCTCCTTGATTACCAAGTAATTTTGTAATTACATTATTCAAATATTTCCTTATCCATATTTTCCTTCTTGATTACCAAGTAATTTGGTAATTTTCTTATTTCAAAAAAAGGAGAGAGAATATAAAAAAAAGAGAAAAAAAATCGTAAAAAAAAAAGAAAAGAGAGAGAGAAAATTGTTTTTGCCATAACTTTTGCTATAGATGTCCGATTTCAGCTTAGTTGTGCTTTTTGGAAACGTCTCAACGAGATCTACATGTGTCACTAATTTTCCGTGACGTTCCATAAACGGAATCGCTAAAATTGAATATGAGGAATTAGATGATGATGCTAGAATTCAGATGAGGTATATGATAAAGTTTTTGAAATCTGACTTTAGAAAGATGGTGAGGTCAGAGATGGAGATGTTGCATCAACGACTTGATGCATTGGAAGATAATTATTTGGGCAGCAAAAAGACGAGATATAAACAAGCAAAGTGGGTGACTCAACCAGATAGTTCCTCTCCATTTGATAAGTTTCTGTCAAAAGTGGAGCAGGCGGAGGAGAAGGTGTTGGTGGCAACCAAGTCTTAGTCGTTGCCTCTTTCTGTTCAAGAAGTCGAGGAAGACAATATAGCAGTTCAGATACCATTGGCGGTTCTTGGTGAAGTAGTGGTGACAACTCAATCTGAGTCGATGCAGCCAATTCAAGAGACCCAAAAAGAGGAGGTGAGAGTTGCTACACCCTTGGAGAGTCATATGAAAGACAATGAAGGATTCGAGGTTCCAGATACACTCACTATCATTAACAATCCAGTTATGGGAATCCAAAGCCAGTGTCAAGTGCAGAAGACGACAGAGTCAGAGTTAATGACGCCAGTAGAGAAGAAGGTTGAGAGGACCAGAGATCAATTCAGTTTTGTGAGGACCATTGGTTTGCAAAAGAAGGTGCATGAGACCAAGAAATTGTCGGTATTTGAAGATAATAATATGCCAAACAAGCCAACTAAAGGTGATGTACGATGGTCAATCATATCAAGTACCGACGAGGATTTGAGGACAAATCTTTTTGAAAAAGAGGGGAATGATGGAGATCCCGGTGGGCTGATAGAAGAAGTTTAATTGAAGAAATTCGAGTTGATTTAATTTAGTTGTTTTTAATTATTTTCGAGTTTTTGCTTTATTTCCTTCTAGCTATATTAGGATTTTCATTAATCTTTTATACATATTTTATTTCCTTATTTTATTAGGATTTGATTGCCTTATTAGATTAGGATTTGATTTCCTTATGAAATTAGGATTTGATTTCCTAATTAGATTAAGATTTGATTTCCTTATTAGGATTTGAGTTTGCCTATATATAGGCCTTGTTATGGAACAAATAATTCAGTTTTCAGTTTAATAAAATTTGTGAGGTTTTCTCCTTTATTTCTGAGAGCTCAAATTTTCAAAATTCCTATTCATCCATAGGGTTTTGATTTCGACTAATGAATCGGACAGTCATATCCATTGGTGGTGTCTTCACATATATCCTTCGTTGTTGGGTCAATTCGCTTCTTGGGTCGTAGGAGAATTTATTCTGGACTACGGTACTTGAGGGTTTTCGAATCCAAAGGTGTTGGATCCTTCCATCTTCAGTGATCAGTTTGCTTCCGCGTCGAGTCTGAGTCCATTCGTTCGAGTTCCTGGGCTGCGATCTAAACCTTCCCGGCGAGGATTGTATCATATCTTATGCGGGAAATTCCTCTGTTTCAGCCCCAAAATCATCCTTGGACATGCTGGGACCCTCGTACCTCATACCGGACCTCAAGGAAATTGCATTGACCTGTTTAGCCTTCTCAGGATTGACTTCTGTGGTGCTGGGGAGTTGGCTTGGCTTGTGTTGATTGCTCATAGCAGTGGAAATCTGACTGAACTGTGCATCGAGCATCTGAAGGTGCTTCGTCATATGCTGCATGTGAGTGGACATGTTCTTCACCTCAGTTTCCACCTTGCCAAACCTATTGTCGGAGATTTTGATGAACTTTTCAAGTGTCTCCTCTAGCACAGACTTCTTCTTCTCCACAATCTCTCCCCGGGCTCCAACACTGAACCCCGGTGGAGGATTTTCAGCTGCATAAGGGTTAGAATAAGAAAAACCAGGATGGTTCTTAGCACCGTAAGTGTACCCTTGATTGTTGGCTTGGTAGTTGTTGTTGTTGTAACCTCCATTGGCGTAGTTCACTTCAGCAGTATTGGAGGTGCTCGAACTGCTTCCTTGGTAGATGTAGTCGGCCTCAATAGGAACGATGGCCATATTGGGATCTGAAATAGCTGCTACCAAAGCTCTACCGGCCTCCAACTGTTTGAACTCCTCTCTAAGCTTCTTCACTTCTGCCACCACATCAATTTCGGGAGTAGTGGTCACTGCCTTGACTGCTTTCTGCCTTTCAGTAGGCCATTGATGACTGTTGAGGGCCATGTCTGCAAGAAGTTGCATCCCCTCTTATCCACTTTTCTTCATGAGAAGTCCTCCAGCTGAAGCATCAACCAATTATTTTAAGTGAGGGGTTAATCCTTCATAAAAATGGCATACCTGCATCTCAAGATCAATCCCATGGCCGGGGCACATCCTCAACAGCTCTTTGTATCTCTTCCAAGCTTCATGGAGGGTCTCATCGTACTTATGGCTAAAGTGAGTGATGTCGGACTTCCTCTTCATGATGACATTAGTCGGGAAGAAGTTGGTGAGGAACTCTGCTCGGAGTTGTGCCTATGTGGCAATTCTGCTCTTGTCCAAATCAGCAAACCAAGACCGGGCCTCGTCCATGAGAGAAAAAGAAAACAAACGCATCCGAATGGTGTCTTGGGGCACTCCGTTCTGCTTGATTATGTCGCACACCTCGATGAACTGACTGAGGTGGCTGTACGGGTCCTCAATGGCCTTCCCTGCATACTGGTTCTGCTGGACCATCTGAATCAGGCCTGTCTTCAGCTCAAAGTTGTTGGCATCAATGCCAACCTGGAATCCCGGCTCCTCTCTCTGTGGCAGGAAGCGATCAAGAATGGATCTTTGAGGCACCACAATTCGTCTTTCAGGGTTCCTATCATTGGCCATAGCTGCCAGTCTGGCAGCCTGCTCTGCTTGAACTGCTTGTGCTACTTGAAGTTGATCCCTGAGTTGTCGGACCTCATTCATGAACTGTCTTTGCTCCTCAGGAGTCATGTTTTGGAGTTTTGCTTCTGGTGGTTGCTCCACCTCTGGCTGTCTCTCCTTGTTCTTTCCTTTGCTTTTGTTTATCCTACAAGTGGCTTCAATTTCTGGGTTAAAGGCTTCAAGATTCTTCCCCCGAGCTCTTGTGTTCACGCACCTGAAGAGAAGACAAAAAACTGGGAATTGACAGGGTGACTGTCAATCGACACGGATGCTGCTTCTGTGTCGATCGACAGAAGCTCTGTCGATCGAAACAGAAGCAAAAATTGCACGCACACGCACGCGAACAGAAATTAAAAACTCAATCCAGAAAATATCAAAACAATCCAATAACAAGATAAAATCTGACTATCCCCGGCAACGGCGCCAATTTGATCGCTGTTAAAATTAACAGTTTTATTATAATATAGCGATGCAAATAAATTTATAAACCCAAAGGTATGTCGAACCCACAGGGATAGTACAACGAAATCATCTCATGTACTGACATAGTTTATCTATCTTTTGTTGGAGCAAATCCAAATTTGAGAAGAGTTTTTGTTTTGAAAAATAGAAAATAACTTGGGAATAAAATTCAATAATAAAAAACACAGATTCTAGGGAAATCAACCAATCCAATCAACATATAATAACCAATCAATCCAAACCCAAAGTAATCATTAAGGTGGGAAATCTGTTAAATTGGAATTAATTCCTTTGTTGGAAAGTGAATTTTACCTCTCGGTCTCAATAACACAAACTAGTCAATCCCAATAAAGATACAGATTTGAAAACCCTACAACTAATTCTTCCTTTTGAGATAGAAAACAGTTGTATCAAAATTCTATTTTCCTATTATTAATTATCTCCTCTCGGTCTCAAATTAATAACTATAAACCTAATCCAATTTTCATCTCTCGATCCTTCAATTAAAAATAGATTGTAAGATCAAAACCATAGAATTTGAACCAATTAATTAGGGTGGAATTAATCGAATTAACACATGCCAAAAAGGATGGAGAAAACCCTAGAACCTTTTAAGGGTTCTAGCCTTACATAATTGAAATAGACATTGAAATATACATAAAATAACTTACTTGATTCATAAAACAATAGGAAATTAAAGAGTACTGGAAATTAAAGAGTTTAATGCTGAAAAATAATTATAAAGAGAGATGTAAAAACTGAAATTTAAGACCTAAATAATGCTGAAAAGAATGTGAATTTTCGAGCTAGGGAAGTCTTATTTATAGGGGGAGAAATTAAATCTTCAAAAGGTAATGGTTTGGGAAGGAAAAATCTCCAAATTGGGCAAAAATATGCCTTTCCGGCGTGCATTTCGATCGACACAAATCCTGTCAATCAACAGGAATGCAGATCACAAGTTTTTGGAATTTTGACCTCTGTTTCGGTCGACACAAATCCTGTCTCTCGACACAGAAACCTCCCTCTGCGCAGTCTCACGGTTTTAGCCATAACTTTCGCTCCCAAACTCCGATTGACCCGATTCCAGTTGTGTTGGAAAGCTAACTCAAAGATCTTTCCATCCATGTGCTTCATTAGCTCAGATTCCATCTGTGGAAGAAGTCCTCACTGTTCCTTTAAACATTTGTAGCTTTCGGTACGGGTTTCCATTGGATTTTAGCCTAAAACCTGCAAAATATTACCATGACAAGCATAATATCCCCTATAAACACTTCATGCTCGATTATTAACTTAAAACTCAAGTAAATGTAAGAAACAAATAAGAAAACAATGTGATAAGTGAGGTAAAATACGAGCTTATCATGTCTGTCGAGGTTGTCTCCAATTTATAGCTAGGTGGGCCGACTATATAATTTTGTCCATTAGAGACAAGAATTCAGCTGTTAGAGACATAGACCATGTCATCCAATCATAGCCCATCATTTTCTGCTCTGCTCTGTTTTGGTCTGCTTTTGACTTTTGGCAGTGTACTTTCACCTGCTCTTGTCAAACTCAATTTTAGTACGAGAAACTCAAACTCAAGTTTCCTCAAACTGAATCATTGCTCGACACATTAAGGAATCTTTTATATGACTTTGAACTCTGCTCAAATTTGTTTTGTCTTCATACTTTTCACTTGCTCTCTTTTATTGTGAAACTGAAAACTTAAATCCTCTTGATTTCAAGTGAAAACTCAGTTTCCCGAAACTGAGTTTCAGGACATTTTAGTCAAGTTACCAAACTTGACTTCAGCCATTTCAAGTTTCACAGAGTCTTTACTTTAAGTTCTGAAACTTGATTCTCAATCTTTTTGATCTTCTGAGCTTTCAGTTTCTAGTTTCTATTATAATTCGATATATCCTATACAGGGATTGCATGTTGAAACATACTAGAAACTTAAAGTCAGTTTTGGCACACCAAAATATCAAAATAGAGGGTGAGATGAAACTCAATTTCCAGCAATTTCCCCCTTTTTGGTGTTGTCTAAACCACTTAAGTCAGGAAAAATGATAAGTTGAGTTTACAACAACAGTACTCAGAACACCATTCCTTTAACCGACCTACTCTAGTTAATCTTCCCCTTGAATTGGAGAGATATTTCTTGATTAATCAAAATAGAGTGAATTAGATTGCTGATCACACTGGAATATGTGAATTCAGCCAGGTTAAAAACAAATTAAGTAGAGGGGCGAGAGACAGAGAGAGACAATGAGAGTTTGTCTTTTAATTCAGTTTTCAGTTTTTTCATTAATTGAGAGAAATTACAAGTACATCAAAAACTGAAAACTGAAAACTGAAAGCAAAAAAAATATAAATTTAAGATTTCAGCAGCTTACGGAGGAGGTTGCTCTGATGAAGATAGCTTATGATCAGCAAGTTTTTGGGCCAACTCCATAAGGGCTTGAATTTGAGCTTTCCTCATCTGTTCCTCGGTTTCCTCCCTTTCCCTTCTCTCCGCCTCCTCAGCTTCGCTTTTCTTCTTTTCTTTTCTTTCTTGTTCCTCTCCTCCTTCTCCTTTTTTCCTGTTTGCTTCCCCTTTTTTGACAACATAAAAATGAGTGGCTGCAGTTTGCTTGATCGACGAGACGGTTTCAACATCCTTCTTCTTTTTTTCTTCCAACTTTAGTTTCACCTCTTGTGTCTCCTGCCTGATTGTTTTGAGTTGGGATTGGACGTAGTGTTTTACCTCAGCAATGATAGCAGATTGAGAATAACTTCCGGAGGCTCATCTTGTATCCTCAAGAAATTTAACGACCGATAGATTAGACGATACAGGGATATTTGGAGTAACAAGCACCAGCCCACTAATCACCTTGCGAGCTTCTTCTTCTCTTTTGAACTATTCCTGCCTCAATCTCTCTGCCTCCTCCTCTTCTTTCCTTCTCGTCTCCTCTTCTTCCTTCTGCCTAGCGAGGTCGGCCAACTGGAGTTTGAGTATTAGGCCTTTTATGATGAGTTTTGCAGTTTTTCCAAGTTCAATGGCCTGTCCTTGAATGACTTCGATGGCATGAGCAGTCTTCTCAGCAACGGAAAGGATGGTAAGCTCAATGGATAGAGAGACCGCCTGCTCCATTTGTTCCTTCTCCAATTCTGCATCAGTTTGCTCTTGCTTTGCTTTCTCCAACTCAGCTTCCACACTCCTCTGTTGTGCTGCAAGTGTTTTTACTCTTTCAAGTTTAACAACTATTAGACTCTGGTAATCTCTGGGAGCTGGAACTGGAATTTCTTCAGTTTTAGTATGAGGAAGAGAGATTTGAGAAACTTGTATTTCTGGAATAGGAGTTTTAGTTTCTTGAGCTTGAACATCAGGAACATAGATAAAATCAGCAGGAGGGGGTCTGAGTGCATCCTTCCAAGTTTGAGTTTGCCCCCTGTAAGCCCGAATGCATAGAAGTCTATTCCTTATCTCCTCCTCTGACATCTGTGTTCTTTCTATCTGGCCACTCCATTCATTAGCCCAGACCTCTTCAGATCTCCAGAAAGTGAGCCCGAGCCTGGCTTGCATGATAGGCTTGTCTTCTTTGTCCAGCTCTTGCTTCACCATATTGAACTTTCTCCACATCTGAAACTCAGCTTCCAACTCAAAATCCAGTGAATCTTCATCCTCGAGATTATCAACGTGGAGGTCCATAATTTTCTCAGTGATCCTCTTCTCTACCCTTTGAGAGATCTCTGTAGCCCAGGGAATAAGCTTGGCATCTCCTACATCCTTCTTACGAATTGGAGGGCACCAAATCTTTAGTCTCTCGGTTGTATGCTCAGGGTGAGGTATCCTACTGAGAGGGATCCTGTAGTTATCGAATTCACTTATCTTAAAGAGTCCTTCGTTCTCCCTTGGATCCCAGGGATGGTACCTCCACTGGCATTGCTTATATTTGGATAAGTTGCATACTTCGCCCAAGGTCATCTTATCGTTAAGTTCGGAGTGTGAGGCTTCAGTGGATGAAGATAAAGAATCATCAGGCACTCCAGAATTACCACCCTTACCTTCTTATCTTCATTTCGAAGTTTCAGCATGGCCTCCCTTAGCACCCTTTTCAGTCTCAACTTGGCTTTTAAAGGATGGAGTTCCAGTTTCAGTTTCCTGACTCGCCAGTATTTCCGGGGTGGTTGCCCACGATTTCTCAGCATCTTCGATTGCTTTCTCCTGCACAGCAATCACTCCATCAAGAATTATTTTCGTCAGTTGTGCTGGGTTGGTCCCCCCCTCAGTTTTAGTAGCTTCTCCTTCCTTTGTTGGTTGTTCAGGGTCAGTCACCCCTTCAGTTTAGCACCAACTGCTAAATTTGGATCAACCCAAATTTCAACAGATGGTTGCACTGAGCCTTTGTCAAAACCTTGGGCTTCCTTGTTCAGAGTGGCAAAGGCATCTTCAGAAACTAATTCGGAGAAAGGAGGGATAACAGGCTCTTTAAGAGTGGTAGCCACAGGCTCCCTGAATACTAGCTTCTTCTTCACAGAAATCGAAGGATTTTAATCATCTCCTTTTCAACTCTTCTTCTTCACCTCTACCACTTTCTTCTTACCCTTGTTTGCACTCTTAGCTTCAGCTTCAACTTTCTTTCTTTGTTCTTCTTCTACCCTCGTCTTCTTGCTACCGTGCTCAACAACCTCCTTCTCACCTTCCTTCAAGGTCCTTTTCTTAAGTCTGCTGGAATTTGACCTTTTCTTCCTCACAATGATGGGAATTGCAGCACCTGAGAATATATCTCCTTTGACTTTGCTAGAGATATCTCCAAGGTTGGAAAGGATAGGCAGATTCTCCATTGTCTACAGCAGACTATCCTCCTTCTCTCCTTCAGATTCAATTCTCTCCTCATCAGAACTGACTGTCTCTTTGATATTATGGTTGGGAGGAATAAAATTGGTGGGAATCTGAGGTTCTCCATCATACACTACCTTGACTATCTTCTTGATCAAATAGCTGACCTTAAGACCAAAGCCAACACCCGTGGAAAAAGTGTCACTCTCAGCAATAGATGAAGTTCTCCCCACATCATCCAGCAACCTCTAAAAAAAAAACTCAGCCCAATTTCCTTCAACCTCATCATCGAGGGCCATCAAAATTAAATAACTCTTCTTACTCATTTCTGAGTAAGAGCCAACATCACATTGGAGCAACCTGATAGTCTCCCAAAAATTTGTAAAAACCATCGAATTCAAAGGTTTTTTTGGCTCCTTCTAGGTGGTTAGAACTGAACCTTTCTTCCAGTCCATCCAGTGCATCTCCATCTCCTTGCGATCAATGGACCCTCCTTGTTTGTAGGTGTGGATTTCCACACCATCATTCCTCAGATAGAAAATCTGGCTCTGCAGTCCGGGGTGGACTCTGATTTGTACTCCGGCCATGGAGGTACCAAACAAGCTCTTGTCGGAAGCTACCACGGCGTTGGCATAGAACTCCTCCACCATGTAGGGATAGAACTTTTTAGGAGAAGCAGTCAGAAAGAAGATCAAGTCTTCACTTCTTAGTTTCTGTCCAAGACACGGGTCTGGACACACATTCAGGGCTTCCTCCAAGAACAAGATCTTCTCCTCATGAACTTGAGCAGCCCTCTTCTGCTCGGGTGTCAGCTTCTTGGGATCATCCTTGGCAAGTTTCAGCAATTCAGCGTAAGGAATATAAAGATCCACCGATTGAGTCTCATCTCGACCAGAAGTGGATTTGGATCGCTCTGGGTCCTGGGTAGAAGTTCTTTTAGGCATATTGAATGTTGATAATTGGAAGTAAATGAAGAGAATGTTGGTCGGATTTGCCTTGAATGCTTTGGGGAATTTATAGGATTGAAGGTTCCAGTATAAGACAGAAATGGAAATTTTTTAGAAAGTAGAACTGGTTGATTAACTGCTTGTTGAACAAAGGATGAACATACTGGATTGAGTAAAAAAAATTGGATCAATGGTTTGGATCAACTGCTTGTTGAATTTCTCTGTCTTCATCTGATGTGGGGAAGAGGGGCTTCATACGTGGCACTCCAAGTTTGAACTGCGTCTGCTCCCCATTTGATACAACGTGTCTGATAATTCAGCATTTGAATTTGAATTATCCTGCCTCTTGTACTGAAAATTGAATTTTAATTTTAGTTTATCTATTTCTTAACCGAGAGCTTGGACTCATTTTAATTTCGCAACCTTCCTTCAAAGAAATCCAAAATTGAAAACTTAGAAATTCAAGTTTTCAAACTTCAGTTTTTCAGTTTCTCTGCTAATACCATTTAGTGAGAAAAATGGCTAAGTATAGAACCATTAAACAGAAAACTGAGCGCGAACTTCATCAAACTGAAAATTTCAAAATCTTCAAATATTTAAATGCCTTCAACTACACCACTTGAAATTTTAAAGGATTCAAAGGCTGAAAACTGAGAGCTAGGACTTAACTTTAATCCACATCTAGTCTTCTTCAATTTGAATTTCTTCAATCTTGAGATTTGATAAAGTAAGAAATCCTGATACTGAAAACTGAGAGCTGGGACTCAGTTTTAGTCTGCAACTAATCCTCTTCGATTGAGATTTCATCAAACTCTAGCAATACAAATTTGATGCAAAGCTCCTTGAATTGAGTTTCTGGAAGTGGTTTGGTGAAGATATCTACCAACTGATCTTCAGTTCTGATGTACTCCACTGCCACATCCTTTCTCTCCACATGCTCTCTGGTGATATTATGTCGGATATCAATGTGCTTTGTTCTTGAGTGGTGTATTGGATTTTTCGTGATACACATGGCACTGCTGTTATCACAATAGATTAGCACGTGAGAAGTTCCAGCTTCAAAATCCAATAGTTGTTGTTTGATCCAAAGTACTTGAGCACAACAGCTTGTAGCTGCTACATATTCAGCTTTAGTGGTCGATGTACCTAAAGAATTTGGCTTCTTGCTGAACCAACTAATCAATTTATGGCCTAGGAAATGACAAGTTCCACTAGTGCTTTTTTGATAAATTCTACAACCTCCAAAATCTAAGTCTGAATAAGCATTAAGAGTCAGTTCGTTAGTTTTGGGATACCAGATACCTAAGGATTCAGTTCTTTTAAGGTACTTTACAATTCTCTTTGCAGCTTCCATGTGCGATTTCTTAGGATTTGCTTAAAATCTCGCACAAACTCCAACAACATAGGAGATATCTGGCCTGCTTTCGATCAGATATAATAGAGATCTAATAATTCCTCTATAGCTCGTTGGGTTTACTAATTCTCCTTCTTCTTCAAGATTAATCGGAGCACTAGGCTCATAAGAATCCTCAAGGGCTTAGTTTTCTCTGCACAAAACTTATTGATGAAGTCCTTGGTGTACTTCTTCTGGTTGATGAAGATTCCTCCTTAAGACTGAATAACTCGAAGGCTGAGAAAATAATTCATCTTGCCCATCATACTCATCTGGAAATTGCTTTGCATCAGTTGGGCAAACCTCTCGCATAACTTCAAGTTTTTGCATCCGAATATAATGTCATCGACAAATATCTGAACTAACAGAATGTCAGTTCCATCCTTGATTCTAAACAAGATTGTGTCGATTTTTCCCTTTTGTAAACAATTCTTGAGAAGAAACTGAGACAGAGTCTCTCATACTAAGCTCTAGGTGCCTGCTTCAACCCATAAATAGCCTTTCTGAGTTTGTAAACTAGGTTTCCTAATTCAAAGTCTGGGGGTTGTTCAATGTATACTTCTTCATTCAGTTACCCATTCAGAAAAGCACTCTTCACATCCATTTGAAAAACTATGAAGTCGTAGTGTGCGACATAGGCTAAGAATAATCTGATGGCTTCAAGTCTGGAAACTGAGCATAAGTCTCATTGATATCAATCCCTTCACATTGAGCATAGCCTTTTGCAACCACTCTTGCTTTGTTTCTCACAATGGTGCCTGTTTCATCTCTCTTATTCTTGAAAACCCATTTAGTTCCAATCACAGCTTGATGGGTTGGTCTGTCCACCAAGTACCATACATTCTGGCGCTTGAAATCAACTAATTCTTCTTGCATGGCATTAATCCAGTTTGTGGACTTCAGAGCATCTCCAATATTCATCTCTTTGAGAGATAAAACATGATAGAAGAGCATTACCTTGGCGTCTGCGAACTGAGTTTGCAATGTTGTCCAACACATCATCTTCAGGATGGTATCTCAACCACTTTGGCTGAGTGACTTTGATTTTTTGAGTGAAAGATCCTGGAAAGTCAGTTCCAGAAATTGGAACAGAGGTTAGTGTAGTCTCCACCATGGCTAAACTATCGTGTCTTGAAGCTTGATCTTCCAAAACTAGATCCTGCGATCGTTCTTCTCCAGTGTTTTCTTCTTTAGTTTCCAGTTCTTGGCCTTCAGGATTGACTTCGGGGTGGGCAACTTCATTTCTAGCAACTCCAGTTTGTGGTCCATTCTCAGTTTGAGCATCTTCAACTTGAACTGAATTTCCGATTCCCCCTTGATTCATGTATGCATTTAATGTTAGGGAATCTAAGGCCTTTGCAAGTACAATAACATCACTTGACATTTCGTTCATAGATCTAGTATGAGAAACTGGATTAGTATCATTTTCAGAACTCAATTTCTCATTGACATACTAGATCTCATGAGTGTCAAGTTCCAGTTTTTTGAAGGTCCTGCATACTAGAACAAACTCATTGTTGGGAAATTATTCCTAAATCTCCCTTAGGATCATATTGTAAAAGGTTTTGGTTGATCAAACTTTAGTAGATTGGTCGATCAATTGCTGAACTCTAGCATAGTCTAGCAACTCTTGTAATGTCCTGTATAGGGTAAATATTGAGTTGTAATAGAATAGGTTACTAGAAGTGCTCCTAGCAGACATCAAAGAATGCTAAAGGAAACCAGAGGTCGAGTGGTAGCAGAATGCTGAGGAATCAGCATTTGCTAGCACATTGCAGATTGCTAAAGTCATTAGCAATCCGGAGTCGAAGGAATCAGAAGAGAAACTGCTGAGCAGTCAGCAGTCCATCTAGCAGATTGCTAAAGAAAATTAGCAGACAGTTCCGAAGAAGCTTATCAAAGCAAAGACAACAAATAACGGCTGCTACACCACCATTCTGACAACCGTACGGGCAAGGACAAGACATTCGGAATTAAGTCAGAAAAGCACATACGAAGTTAGAAAAGTTGGTAAAAGTCTACCCACTTTTGGACAAAGGATCCGTTGTGTCTAACGGGTATGGAGATTCAAAGTTTTGAATCTCCAAATATAAAAGCGAAGTTCAAACAAAGACACAACAACTGCTCCTACTCAATACACGAACTCACATCCGAGAGATTCCTAAGACAAAAGCAAAAAGCTAAGAGAGCAATCAGTTGAAAGCCAACATTTGAAAGACATTCAAAGCCTTCAACTACCAAATTGTCCCTATTGATTATCTGACACTCCATTGAAGAGATTCCTTGACTTTGCTCAAGAATCTTCAATCATTGGGATACCTTCATGTTGGGATTGTATACTGAAAGCATATATGATTAAGTGTTTCGTACA